>WEKX01004461.1:105531-231964 GCA_013390025.1 Pitta sordida
GGGGTCGCGGCTGATCGCCGCCCTGCTGCATCGGGCGGGACCCCCGGGGCACGGCGCGCCCGCGGCAGCCTCCGGCTGGGGGTACGACGAGTGGCCAAGGGAACCTACCTGCAACAGCACGAGTTTATTTTATACTCACCTTTCCTTCGAAATATCAGAACATCCGTTTCGGGGTGATACTTTGGGTGATTTTTCTGCATATAGTAGAAAGAAAATCGCTTCGAACGGAGAAGCCTGATTTTTAGAAAGCTTGATTGGTTTTCTGTCTGCCTTTTATCTTTCAAAATTATGTATATTTTATTTATTTATTTATATTTGCTTCGTTTCCCTTTCATCCTGGGCACCACCGGCCCAAGGCTCCCGGGCACGCTCCGCAGCGCAGGGGGCACTTGCCTTTCCGAACCCCGGCCCCACTCCCACCAAGCTCGGCCCAGCGCCTGTTCTCGGCCTGCCTAGGCCAACCAGCCCGTCCCGGGAAAAACTGGCTTCACCGCCCCTTCCGCGCCCGGCAGCTGCCGGAGGCTGCCCCACCGCCTGCGATCCCCATCCCCCGGCAGCAGAAGGGGGCTGTGGGCGCCGGGGCTCCGGCGCCACCGCGCAGTCCCGAGGTCAGGGAGCCGGGACGAGCGGGACAACCCGGGCTTTAGGTACAGGAGGTGTCAGAGGAAAGGATGCGAGGAGGGGGAGCGTAATCTGCTCTCCCTGCCCCAACCTTCGGCTTCCTCAAGACCGGGCCCCGCTCCGCCACTCCGCCGGGCTGCGCTGTGGGTCCCCCCGCGGGGCTGCGCTGAGTCCCCTGAGGGGCGGCTTTTTGGGGGACAAGGGGTGGTCGTGGTGCGGGAATAGTTAGAGAGGGAGCCCCAATTAGCTCCGGCCAGACGTGCTCCGCAGCGAGGAAAGGGAGTTTTATTATTATTACCGTCATCATTATTATTATTGTTATTATATAAAAAAAAAAAAAGAAGTTCATTTCCTGGCGAATTTGGCAGTGACGGGTGACGTCAGAGCCCCGGCGTCGTAGTGACTGGGGCGGTCGGGCCGGGGGAGGCCGGCTCCGGCTCCCAGCCCCCAGTGCTGCCCGCCGCGGGGGCGGCCCCGGGAGCAGCAGGAGCAGCCCNCCAGGCAGGGGCAATGTCCTCGCCCCGCGCCCGACCCGGAGGATTGAGGGAATTGCGACCCGCGCTTCCCTTTTCCCCCCAAGACAGGCTGAGGAACGGGAGAAGAGCGCCTGGGAAAAGGGACCTGCAGCAGTTGGTAGTGACTTTCCCATTATTTTCCACCCCAAAGCGAACGGGTTTATCCGCACTCTCGGGGTGGTGGAGTCCGACCCGCGGCCCTGCTGCTGCCGCTGTGCTGCGCCGCAAACTCCGCAGAAAATGCCTGTTGATTCGAGATGCGCCTCTGCTCCCACGTCCAAAGCACACAAGGAATTGCAAATATTAAAACTGTGATGTTTAGATTTTGTTGGGGTTTTTTAATAAAAAGGTGTGAGAATGGGGAAGAAACGCGTGTTTGCGCTGCCGCAGCCCCACTGTGAAGGCTGTACCCGACCCTAGCGCACTTCTGTCCCGGCCCAGCTTGGCTCCTCGGGCCCACAGGCGCCAGGAACCCTCAGCATGAGTCCAAGCCGAGCGCTGTGGCTCGGGCAGCAAGCAGGGTCTGTCCGTGCCCCGCAGCCGGCCCGGCGCGGCCCCGCCGCCCAGGCCCTTGGTCGTCCCACCGATCTCTGGGATTGGCGCGGAACCTCGCAATAATTTTTTTTTCTCCATCCAGACAATTCCTTTAAACTAACGTGATGTGAACGACCACTCTAGGGTTTTTCCCGCTCCAGGCTAAGCGCTGCTGTGCCTAACTTAAGGGATTTTAGCGTATTTATCTGCCCGGTGCCGATTTCCAGCGCCGGGAATCCCGGCGGCGGCGCTGGGAGCCGCGGCTCGGCGGCCGGGCAGCAACCGGCGGAGCCGGCCCCATCGCCGAGCCTTTCCCGCACTCTGTCTTCATTCCCCGGCCCCGGCCCTCCCCTGCCCCCCTCCGCATCCCCGAACACCCCGGCGGNCGCCAGCGCTCATATAGGATGCGCGGGGATGGGACCGAGCCGGCCAGAGCAGCGGCTTTGCCATCTGAGTAACACCCTCCATCCAGCCTCCTCTCCTCCTCCCGCGCTCGCTCTGCCTTCCCCCCCCTCCCCCCCTTCGCTTTTTTTATTCCCCCTCCGTTCTCCCCCTCTTTGCGGCACTCGCATCCTCCACGCCGGCATCCATCGCCACCCAGCCTCCCGCGCCGGGTAAGTGTGGGGCGCGGGGGGGTGGGGGGGAGTCGCTGCGCCGCTGGCAGGGCGCAGTCGGTTCTTTCTCTAAACACCCTTCTCCCCGCTCTTCTTCTCTCTCCCTCCTCATTTCTCCCTCTACTTTTCCTTTTGTGTCAGTCGGAGTTCTTGCTAGAATTACGCTCTATTAGTTCGGCCTTTTTTCCTTTTTTACCCCGCTTTTGAAGCCAGCTGGAAAAACTCCTGTTGACGTTTGTAGTACGGAGGGGGGGAAAGAAACCTTTTTTTTTCTTTTTCCCTTTTCTGTTGTTATTGTCTTTGGTAAAGTGTTTGAAATGGGATCTCTGTTTATTTTGTGGGGCAATGAAGACGGAGGGCGCAAGGCAAGGACTTTCGGGGAGAAGATATTTTTGGAAGGGGGGAGGGGTTCTGCTTCCCCTTCCCCATCCATGTACCGCTGGGAAAAGAAGGCAGCCGGGAGCCAGCCCGGCAGGCAGCGCACCCCGGACAGCCGAGCCGCTAACCCTCCCGTCTCTCCCTACAGGTGCTGCCCCGGCGCTTCCCCGGACCTGCCTACGCCATCCGCCTGTTGACAGAGGGATACACTCACTTCGGGGGTCCTCCCCCACCCCTCAGAGGCTGCGCTACAGTCACCCGTCGATTTTCTTTCTAAGAAAACCCACCCCGTTTCCTAACCCCCGCCAGCAGCGCCAAAAGCCACCCCCCGAGCAGCACCACCCCCCCCACCCAACGCCACTCGCTCCTGGCCCCGGGGGTGGGCGGGAGAGGAGGCCCGAGGCCATGGAGGTGGCCACGGACCAGCCTCGCTGGATGGCCCACCACGCCGTGCTCAACGGGCAGCACCCCGAGAGCCACCACCCCGGACTGGCTCACAACTACATGGAACCAGCGCAGCTCCTACCTCCGGATGAAGTCGACGTCTTCTTCAACCACCTGGACTCACAGGGCAACCCTTACTACGCCAATTCCGCCCATGCCCGGGCCAGGGTCTCGTACAGCCAGGCACACGGTAAATCAGCGCCTTCCTCCAGCGCTCCAGGCACCTCCGTACGGGCCGCGGGTGTCGTGTGCAGGGGCAAGAAGTTTCACTCGGGGCAGTTTTGGTGTGTTGGTGCTGGGAAAAAGAAGATCTAGCAGGATAGAAAGGGAGGCACGGGTGGATTTTAACCCTAGGGATAACTAAGGACTGACGGAGGGGAGGGAAAGAAAGGGGGGAGGTGAGAGAGGAAGGGGAAATAGTGTGCGCACAGGCTAAAACTTCTCAGGCACGGCTACTTCCCGGATGCAAAATAGAAACCGGCGATGGATTTTATTTGGGGGTGTTTTTAGGAGCCGAAGAGAGTGCATTACAACAGCCCAGAAGACAGAGCAGAAAGGGGGTTGCTGCTTATCCCCAGGGGTGGGGTGGTTGGGAGGAAAGGATGACCTTGGGTCCCCCTCCTTCTCCCATTGCTCCTTCTCGCCGGGCTTGCTGGTGTCTCTCTCGGCTGGGACGGCATAAAGGGGCTGCTGCGCCAGCCTGGCTGCTCGTCCCCGGCTTGTGAAGTCTCCCCCGTGGCCGCCTGTCCTTCGGCTGCCCGCAGACTAAGGAGCTGGCCAGCCACGGGACGCTGGGGGTCTTCTCAGAGCCTCTCCCGCCTGATCCCAATCGCTCTTGTGTTTCTACAGCCCGCCTGACCGGGAGTCAAATGTGCCGGCCTCATCTTATCCACAGCCCCGGGATCCCTTGGCTGGACAGCAGCAAGGCGGCACTGTCTGCCCATCACCACAACCCCTGGACCGTCAGCCCCTTCACCAAGACACCCTTGCACCCCTCGGCAGCCGGAGCGCCTGGGGCCATCTCGGTGTACCCGGGCAGCAGCACCTCCAGCACCGCCTCCGTGTCCTCGCTTACCCCGGCTTCACACTCTGGCTCCCACCTCTTCGGCTTCCCCCCGACCCCTCCCAAGGAAGTGTCCCCGGACCCCAACTCCACCAGCGCCGCCTCTCCTTCTTCCTCTGCTGGGGCTCGGCAGGAGGACAAAGACAGCATCAAGTACCAAGTGTCTCTGTCAGAGGGGATGAAGATGGAGAGCGCCAGCCCGCTCAGAAGCAGCCTCACCAGCATGGGGGCCCAGCCCTCCACACACCACCCCATCCCCACCTACCCCTCCTACGTGCCGGCAGCCCACGACTACAGCAGCAGCCTCTTCCACCCGGGCAGCTTCCTAGGGGGCCCCGCGTCCAGCTTCACCCCCAAGCCGCGGAGCAAGGCCAGGTCCTGTTCGGGTAAGTGCCGCACCCCGTGGCTTCCCCGCTGCGTCCCGGGTGGAAGAGCCGCGTTCCCGGGGCTGCGTGCGGGTGGTGGGTGGCTGCGCTGGTTATTGGGGTGAGGGTACAGGCTGCTGCGAGACTGGGGGCTTGTGTCTGCCCTCTTGGGGACAGAGGGGCGGGTCATTGCTTCGTCCTGCTTTTCTGGGTTTTTAAACTAGGAGATGGAGCTCGGAGCGGGCTCCTGTGGGTGCCAACGCGCCCGGGTACCGGCCCCAGGGCGCTCAGAGGGGCCGCGGAGCACGGGACCGGGGCAGTCTAACCCAGCAGAGAGTGCTGTACGGAGAGGGATTGAGAAGGGGAAAAAAAAGGTTTCCTCGGAGACAAGCAGGCCTCAGCCTCCCGAGGGTCTCAGGCCCGACCCTGCTCCCCCAAGGCAGGCAAACCTCTGCCGGTGACATGTGGGGACTTTGCAGAGATAGGTATTTCTCCCTCCATTATTTCCACATCTCTTCGTTAATGCCACCCAAGGTCCCAGCTCAGGATGAAAGTGAAACTTCCCTGGCCAGTCCCCTTCAGATCGCAGAGGGCCTTCTTCCCTTCACATTTTACAAGAGCAAAAGTTCAAATACAGTTTACATACCAGTGCAGAAGACTAAGGTGTTCAGTAACTTCTAACTTAATCCAGCCTCTTTAATATACTTAAAAATACTTTTTAATTTTCCCCCACTTCCTGAACCAGACTTCTTTGCTTCCAAACAGCTGCCTTCAAACATTACCCGTGTTCACAACCCCTCCTGGCACTTCTTCCTAAAACTGCAGTCCTAAATGAGTAAATTATGCAATGGACAAAGTTTTGATCTCACTTCGAAATCACAATAATTGTAAAACTAGACAGACGAATTATGACAATTTGTGTAATTCTTCTAACCTTCTTGTTTTAACATCCTCACCAATGGAAGGAGATTAACTACAATATATTAGGACTGAATTTAGCCAGCCCTTTACATTACTCTGTAGGAACGCATTTGTGTATGTATTCCATTGCATATATTTGGTTGTGAATACAGTACATGATTTTCTTGAAAAAGACAGTAGTTTAGATATGTGATCTCTTACAAGTTTTGCAACAAAAATACCAGCTATTTTACAAGCTCATCAGCTTTGTTTCAAATGGCTCCTCTGAGGGGAAAAATACACTCTCTCTGCCATTATTGGAAGGCAGTTGCTGCTGTGTGTACGTGTTTTTTGGTAGTGCAGAGAGTAGAAACGAAGGGCAAGTGGCAGCCTGAACCTCCTGAGTTTGGAAACTGTTTCAAGATCCAGGTCCCTGACGGCAGAGGGATCTCGACTAGATTTTTATTTTCGTCCTGTATCTGAATTTTAGAGGGGGAAACCGAGAAGCTTTTTTTGTTTTGTTTTATGGTTACTTTCCTCCCCCCCACCCACCCTATAAGGGAGCTTCCAGTACAAGGAACTGGGGAAAGTTCGTGACCACGTAGTGTTTTTGTAGGAAAACTAAGACTCACGACACAACGACTCCTGCAGCTTCCTGCCCTAGGAGGGACAAAAGCTACAAATGCAGCGCCGCAGAGCTCCCCTCATTTTTCACTCTAGACTGTGTTGTTTAAAAGCTACCCAATCCCTAGATTAAAGGAGACACAAGCCCCGCTGAACTCAACATGGCCTGCTTCAGTTATTAGCAAAAAGAATTTCCTCTCTAGTTAAATACTGTAGGATTTGCATAAACTATATTAAGAGAGATTTCTATATTAAGCAGACCTGCCCTCAAATCATCTGAGGCAAATGAACTTTTAGCAGAGAGCTTTTGGAGGCAGAAACAGATATCTAGGAGTTAGGCTGGATTTTATTTAAAGCAACCATTCTACAATGCTGTGTTTAGCCAAGTTGTGCTACTAAAATTAATAATGAAGCCGTAATAAGGTAAACTTCCCTACCAAATCCGAACTGGATTGTTGAAAAAGCACAGAAACAGAAAAGCACTCAAAGCCCCCTTTTTACCAGAGTGCTTGTTGAAACTGAACTTTCTCAAATATCAGCATTAACTGTGTTTTTCTGCCTTTAGAACAAAAATCATAACTGAGCCTCTGGCATTCTGTATCCATTCCCAGTCTGCTCGGCTCTGCTTTCTCATCCTCTAGGATTTGCGACAAAAAAGAAGGCACAGAACAGGAGGTGTTTTTGCTTAGATTAATTCTAGAAAGCCTCTTCCCTTGAACTCTGGGTTTAACGTGTTGTGTGTTTGCAGGTGTGTGTGTTGGTATACGTGTGTATTTGTGGCAGGAGAACACAGGATCTAATCACTGGAGTGCAATAGATGCGGGAGGGGAGCGGTGCAGGGTGCAAACCAAGGGAGTTCTCCTTAACTTCCCTCTGACACAATAAGAGTGCCACTCTTTTATCACCTTGCAGAGAGCGCTGCCTATTTCTGATCATGACATAAGATACTCACTGGAGTCTGGGAGTTCTCAAAACACTGAGCTCCTTACTGCATGTGCTGTAGATGTCACTGCTGCCTGAATGTGCTTGAATTAACACACTGTTTTGACTTCTGAGAAATGCCTAAAGGACAATGCAAAAAGCTTTTGTGAATTTGTTTTTAAAGAAAGAAATCCGGTTTCTTCGTGTTTCCATTTAGAAGGCAGAGAGTGTGTGAACTGCGGAGCCACTGCTACCCCTCTCTGGAGAAGAGACGGCACGGGGCATTACCTGTGTAACGCCTGCGGGCTCTACCACAAAATGAACGGTCAAAACCGACCTCTCATTAAACCTAAGCGAAGGCTGGTAGGTGTCTCCGTTTCTTCTGGGTTTGGGGATAAATAAGGCAAAGGGACCACACACAGGCACAAGTCAAACGTGTCTCATCCCTGCTCAGCCCCTTCTGGAGCTGTACTGTACCCGGGGGTCAGTCACGGCGAGGTCACTGCCGTGCCTCGGGGCACATCCCCCCTCCACCCCCGGCCCGGGCACAGACCACCGCGCCGCCTCCCTGCCGCTCACAATACATGCGGGATATCGTGTATCCGTCTCCCCGTTTATCCTCGGATGACAGCTTTTTAATTTAATTCCTCGTTTATTTGGCCTCTTGGGATGTTTTGGGCACATACTGGGAGCGAAAGGGTTATGAGCATGAATGTCCCTCTACCACGTACTAAAAAAAAAGTTCCAGCTCCAAAAAGCAAAACAAATCAGATGAGTCAAAGCTACTGCTCCCTACTTAATAATTATTTGTATAAAAGCCATGAAGTAATTTTCACTCTTATATTCTCTGGCAATATTAATATTGGTTCCCTCCCCAGACAATCCCCTACTGTTAAAAAAAAATCCCATTATTTTTCCATGGAGTCACCTATACTTTGTATTTTCATTTGAGTGATTTAAAAAAAAAAGTCCTTTCTAAGCTCCTGGTAGTAGTTTCCTATCCGGATATCTGTACGTTAAAGATAAGGAAACTTTGTGTATCTGTTTCCTGACTCTAAAAGCCTTAGAGAGTTTCTATAGGCAAGCCTTGCCAGTCATGCTTGCTGTTTTGAAATTTCTAATACACTCCACTCCACAAATAATGCGTAAAATGCTAAGAATAATAAATATATTTTTTTGAGCTTTGTGATTTATGGTGCCTAAGTCTCTTAGCTATTTGTGGGCACGTTTCAATGAGGTTTGGAGAGCAGAAAATTGGCATTAGTGCTCTAACACTGGGATGGGATACAGAAGATTTCTGTCCTGAGTCAGAATTTCAACTATGCAAGCTTCTTAATGACTTGCCTTCTAAAGTGACTGACATATAGAAAAATGTTAAGACAACGGTGTAACATTATCGTCTCTCAGGCTCAAGTGCTTTCCAGGCTGAATGGGACAGGCCATAGAGTTAAGCAGCATAGTTGAGTATCAGTAAGCCATCTCAAATATGCAAACATAGGTCTCCACCTTCCAGTATGTTGGGAGACTATACTTAGCTCACTGTGCAGGGTTTGGGGGGCACTAGAGAGATATTCTTTCAGTATAGTTGTTTCAACGTTTTAATTGATTTACAACTTTGTTTATTGCTGCTTTTTCTACTGTAGTTTGGTTGTTTGCGGGGGAGAGGAGATGGCCATCTTTGGGAATTTGTTCATCTGCCGTGCAATAGCAAAGTTACCATATTAATAATGCCAGCATTTGGATGTCTGGCATTAATTGTGTCTGGGCTGCATGAGTGCATTTGCAGTAGGAGGTACCCCATCTTTCTGCCTTTGGCCTGTTCTTACAGGCGAGTAAGGGACTGAGTTGCCGAGGGCCTGATTCTTGCCTAAAGCCGCTGAACCGTTCCATAAGCTTTGGGAAAGTTACAAAGGGCCATGGCGTAAATCAGAAGCAAGTGAGAACAGAACCCTGTCCTCTTTGGCAAGCAGGTCGGGTTGTGCTTCCAGTGGTGCCAGCTCCCCACTGGGGCAGCAGGCAGGGAAGCGCAGTTTTCTGGGAAACCCACCACCCCAGGACTCAGCTCTGCGCTTATGGAGGTGCCCTGTGCTAACGTGAGCTTTGCCGCTGCTTCACCCTATGGCTCTCAGTGGCTAATTGTAGAAATATCCATGGAGCAAGACCCCCAGGGAATGACCACAATTGATACGCTTTAGGAACTAAACTCCAATTTAAGAAAATATTTGAGCCCTCAGCATTAATTCAGTAGTGCAAAACAGACTGTGTTTTGACCACTTCCAGAGGCAGGGCTGAAGCTTTCTAATACAAATATTTTTCCCCAAATACGGGATGCAGTGTGTCCATAACACTTTACACATCACCCTCCATGCACAGAGAGTGCATTACATATCTTGGGGTCTGCTAGACAAGGGCCCATCCAGGAATCACTGCCTGCCTGCTGTTTTGCTTTTCCTGTTCTTGTTTTGGGAGGTGGATGAATGTTTGGGCATTTTTCTTTTCCCTTACCTTGGTTTTGGCAGAACAATAGTTTTAGGAAAGGGTGGTGGATTTTTGGTCGTTTTATTTTCTTTTAAGACAGTTCTTTGAGGGCTTGTCAGCCAAGGAACTGAGTAGGGACGGAGGCGGCAGGCAGACGGGTCAGCGGAATCATTGCTGCAAGGCATGAAATTTGGTTTGCTAAATATTTAAAGAAAGTTGGAGTCGGTTTTGTTTTCTCCCTTTCACTTGTAAATGCAAACTGAATTTTCAGTGATGGCTCTGATAAATACTGCACCCAACTAAGTAATGTGGTTGGTTTTCTTTTGTATCCACCTTTCAAGGGCCAGAGTAAGGGGGGAAATCGCATTCTTTTAAGATCATTCCGTTTTCAAACCCATTTCCAACACTGGCAGAAACTAAATCAGTCATTAAAGAGAAAGAAAAAAAGAATGCATTTTGATGATGCACTCTAGAATCCTGCAAAGGGAAAACCCCCAAAAAATGAGATTATTTCCCCACCCTCTAAAATTTTTGTTTGTGGAGTTAAGAGATTCATTTCTCTCCTTACTTTCTCTGCACACAGTGCTGCGGGGCTTGAAAGTGCGGTCTGCATAGGAGAATATTTAAATTTAAACAAAAACCTAACAGCTATAAAATGTAAAACTGGCGGCAGCTCTCCTCCAGCCCCGATGCTCCGTAAAATCTGTAAAATCTTAGTAACTACTTCTTCCCAACCTAAATATTGAATCCAATTTGACCTTTCTCATGATCTCCCTCCTCCTGGTGATACATTTTATGTAATTTTCTTTTTTTCTTTTGCTTAGTCAGCGGCCAGGAGAGCAGGGACTTGTTGTGCCAACTGTCAGACCACCACCACGACCTTATGGCGACGTAATGCAAACGGGGACCCAGTTTGTAATGCCTGCGGACTCTACTATAAATTGCACAATGTGAGTATTTACTCATCTCATGTGTCGCTGCTTGCCTGGCTGGGATTGATGTCTTAACTGCATGGTGTACACTAGGCTTTTATTGGTTTCAGGGGTTTGGTTGTTGTTTTATTCCTTCCCAGTCTCTAAGGTTCCCCTGGGAAGTGACAGCCGTTCTTTGTCAGCATAGTGATGCTAAGTTCAGTGACATTACAATGTATTAGCTTGGCTTCCAACGCTTGGGCAAACCAGGCAAAATAGAGCTACCACACTTGGTTTTAACTATGTTTTGTGCACCGTTTCCCTCCAGAAACAGGGCATTTGGAATGGGCTCCATACAAAAATTAATCCTGGTGGGCTATCTTCATTCTGACTTCTTAAAAAATAATTACGGCTTTGTTGTATTATTTATTTTTTTAAAAGAAATTAATCCTAAGCAGCAGTCGCTTGACATGTTGGAACATTATTTAAACTGTAAGTAACAGACAGAGGTTACTGGTGCAAGATTGCTCATGTCTTAGGACTGAATTTGGGTCAGCATGTGCCTCCTAGTTTGATCTTCTATTAGGAAATAAATGAGGACTGAGGGTAAGCCTACGGGAAAGAGAGTCATCAGCTGCCAAATTCAGTTCAATTTGTTTTTCATGTCCAGGGTTTTTTTGTGTGTGTGGTTTTATTAAACAAATCAATATAAACAAGTTCTGCAGAGAGAAACACCATTTTTTTTGGCCAGAAAAAGGTCTCCATCCAGGAAAAACACATGGGGGCTGTCCAAATATTTTCATTTTTGCACAATAAGGTCATTTTGTCTGCATGAGCCTGATTTTCTCATTTCTTGCAGGTGAACAGGCCTCTGACCATGAAAAAGGAAGGAATTCAGACCAGGAATAGGAAAATGTCCAACAAATCAAAGAAAAGCAAGAAAGGCTCTGAGTGTTTTGAGGAACTCTCCAAGTGCATGCAGGAGAAGTCATCTCCCTTCAGTGCTGCTGCCCTTGCCAGTCACATGGCACCCATGGGGCATTTGCCCCCTTTCAGCCACTCTGGACACATCCTACCAACACCTACCCCCATCCACCCCTCTTCCAGCATCTCATTTGGACATCCACACCCATCCAGCATGGTTACAGCCATGGGATAAAACCCAATGACCAAGAGACCCATCCAGAGATTAAGAACATGGGGCTTCGCCTAAAATGAGACCAAGTAAGAAAATGTTCTGCCAAGAGAAGAACATAGGGACGGCAAAAAGGGATCTTTTCTCCCGTGTGGTTTAACTCTTAATGCTGGACTAAAAATCTTGCAAGTGTTGGGTCTTCTGCAGAAATGTGTAGTGGTGCCTGTAATGCACTTTGCCCCCTCAGGTATAAGAAAAAAAGAACTCACCTGTTTGATACTTGGTGGTCCAGCAGGAAGCAAAAGGTGGCAGAAGCTGAAGGAAAAAAGACTGGAACTGGCTTTCCTTTCTCTCTTTGTTATTACTGTGAATATTGTAAAGAGATATAAGCAGCGTCCCAGGATGGAGTTGGCTTACTCGAAGCCAGACATGCTGGATTTCTATTGTGGACTTTGTTTGGGATGGGGAAAAAAAAAGAAGAAAAGAAAAAAAGGACATCTTTACAAAACTGTAATTTTTAAAATCAGACACAAAGTCATATTTATTTTGTTTTCCACAAAAAGCCTCAACCCCTCTGATTGCATGTTTTTATGCTGTCATTTGCAATGGCTACCCTGTAAGAAAAGATGCCTTTAAAACAAGGAGGAGAGAGGAAACAGCCCTCTTGGATTAACTCCATCTATCTTCCATACCAAAATTACTAGTAAGGGGGAAAAGATTTCGAGGGGGAGGAACAAAGCAAAAATGTATTCGTAAAATGGGATTTTAATGTGCCCAAGATGGTGATTATTTTGACAAAATTTCTTCATTCTTCTTCCTAACATGAAAGATTTCTTTAAAAAAACAGCCCCTCTCCCGCCTACCCTATTACTACTTAAAACAGACACCTAGGTCAGCCAAACTGTTGGGGGAAAGAAGGCAATCCTGCACTATCAAGGGGTGAGATACAGGCATTCACGAACCTGTGTCGCAGTTGACTTCTAGCACAGCCAAACCCATCACAGGGCATAAAAAACATCCAACTCACAGACTTTAGAGGTTGAAGCATTTTGTTCTGTTGTGTTGGCAGCTGTCGCTTAAAAATGCAGATTAGCTGCTTGGGCAGTGTGGCTACCACTCCACATGCAGCCGGCCAGCGTGTGCTGTCTCAGGCATCCAGGCCCCGGTGGACTTCACAGGGACGAAGGGCAGAAATGGGGTTGAGATCACTGGAGAGGGGAAAAAGAGAGACAATCAGTTTGAGCTTCACACATCCATCAAATCCCAGACACAGTGACAGCTGATGAGACGAGGGAAAGCATCGTTCTAAGGGGAACGACTGTTTTCCGTAGCTGATTTTATATTTAAAAAAAAAAAAAAAAGAAGAAAAAAATTTAAATCTCCCATCATTCAACCATATTGTACGTAAATGACCGAAAACAAAGCTATTGCCAATGTGAAGTGTATTCTATTGATTGTTATGATCTGATGCCTCTCGTGAACACAAGCTCCAGTATAACAGTGTACATATTTAGCTATACTTCTGATGAAAATGCCCCAATGAACAGAGGGGTTTGATAATGTAAACCACGTAAGCTTAACTCTGTGACAAGCTTTTTATTTTATTTTTTTAAATTTTAACTATTTTGTTGTTGGGGGGGGGTTGGTTTGGGTTTGGTTTTCTTTTTTTTGATCAAGCCAAATTGTATCTTTACTGCGAAAGTCCTGCTTTAAAGAAAAAAATGGAATGAAACAAAAACGAATTTATGTTATTTTTTTTCTAAACATGTAATTCTAGTATTTTATAATTAAGAACCAAGCAGCCATGAAAATCCTGCTTTCCTCCTTTTTTTGGACTGTGTAGGCATATAGGTGCACTTTGTAAAGAAGTGGAAATAAATGGGAAACTAAATTGGTTGGGAGAAATAAGAATTTTTAATCTACTGAGGTAAAAAATTAGCTCCTTTTTACTTTTTACCTTCTACAATGGTACAGTTGTACATTATTTGTACCCAACTCAAATTTCTGTAGGATTTGGGCGGAGGGGAAGGGATGTGGGTGGAAGACAGGGATTACTGATACAGTTGACAAAGTGCAATATATTGTCAGTCACTGCAGCATAGACAACGGCAGTCAAGATTTAAATTATTTTGTACTTGTATCAGCATAAAAAAAAATCTGCAGTATTTTCTGGTTTTATTTTTAATTTTTATTTTGCTTATTTTTGGATTAGTGAACTAAGTTATTGTTAATTATGTACAACATGTTTATATATTGTCTGTAAAAAGTGTATGCTTTCCTCATATTCCTTCAAGGTGAATATTGCTAAGAATAATAAAATACCTTTTTTGTGAAACTACTTGTGTCCGGATTCATGTCATAAAAGCTCTTTTTAATAGGGAGAGAAGAAAAATTATTGTCGTTACTGTTGCCAGTAGAATTATTAGCTTAAAGTTTATGCAGAGCGGTCTATTGATATTTCAAAAACTTACCAGAGTACGACAGAAAAAGTAGTTGATGAATGATTTAATATTACAAGTACAGGTACAAAAAGCTTATTCCCCAGTGTTGTTTTGGGGTGATGAAATCATGCAGTTAAGTGTGCTAAAGTTTCTAAACCAGTTTAAAACCTGGGGCACCAGCCACATGGCAGATGATGAACTGTGGTTTCTCTGTGAGATTTTTTTTAAGCGTTTGGAGAAAATACTTCTGAATTTAAAACACATTTTAAAAGCACCCTAAATGTAGAAAAGCAGCCAGCTGCCTAATGGGTTTCAAGGCATGACGTGTATTAGACTAGGCAAAGTGGGAACAGTCAGCCTGGAAACCTGGTTCTTGCCATGTCCTTACCAGTGACATGAAGGAAGCAAGGGGGGATGGCCAGCCCAGAGCTGCTCAGTGCTGTCCTGGGAACAAGGGCTGCAGCCATGGGCTGGCATGTGAGGATGGAGAGAAGTGCTTACCAGCCATCGGTGGCCAAACCGTTGCTGCTGTTTTCATCACGCAGTCAGGTCTGACCAAGGAACTTCTTGGTGCCTTACAAAGTGAAGCCAAGTCTGGCAAAGCCTCCCTGCCATGTGTAGGAGTGGGCACTGCTGCTGCTGAAACAGTATTTTCAAGAAAACTGCTAATGAACTTTGGGTTTCCTCCTTTGCCCCCTGGGAGATGTGTCTCACTTCTGTGGAAACCAACTTGGGGATACATAACTCTTTACTCATTAAGAAAAAAATAACCTGAGTTCCTTTTTCAGCTGTGTGTGTGTGTAAATTCCAGCCCTTTCTATCAGTGCTTCTCTTTACTCGTGCAGCCTCCTGCCCAGCCCTGGTTGCAAGCCCTGCTCACAAATAACACGGAGCCGCAGCAGCTCTTGATGTGCTGAAGGAAGAACACGCAACTGGGACAAGGCCTTCCCGCATCATTTCAAACGAGTTAATCATCTCTCTAACTTGTTTAGCAAGGCTTAGTGCAAACACCCATTAAAAAAAAAAAAAGGCAGTTTATAGCATACCGTGCAAGCTTCATTTAAAAAGAAACATGTTCTTTTTCAGACAGGTTTAAAACGGGGTCATAACTAAACTCAGCCACGCTCCAGCTTTGAATAGCTGAGACGGGAGAAGTAACAACATCTCTTTCAAACAATTTAGAATAATCAATCTATTTGCCCTGGTTGCACATTATACACTCGTTCAGGCTGTGGTGAGGGCTTGCCCTGGGGTTGCCTGTCTGAAGACACTTTGCCAGGTTGATCTGATCTGCTCCCAGAATTGGAGGCCATAATCCATCGGGTTGGTGCATTCCCAGTGCCTGGAAGAGCGTGTCTCTCTGAGTGGGGGCTTCAGCAGTTCCTGCAACACAGATAATAAATAATCCCGTGTTTGTCAGGTGGCACTAATCTGTAAAAGATCAAACCATCTCTCTGCAACGTGTGTATTGTGTTTGTCTCCAGACATTTTGCATAGCAGAAGAAAAACAAACAGCAGGGAATGGAAATGGAGCAAGTGTGTTAAGTTCAGCATAAAGTGTAAGCACAGAGCAGATATCAAGGCAACAAATTGGGATTTACAGTCCTTTCACTTCTACCAAACACTGGGGGACAGGCTTTTTGTGAAGGGGGAACCCTGACATTACATACTTGCCTTTGGTTCCCGTTGTTGGGATTATTGTTTTAAGCCGTGCTTAATTGTCATGTCTCCACGGCCACATCAAAAGCCAAGAAGATTAGGTTACAGGGAGTGTTTGATGTCAAAATACAAAATAAATAAAAGGAAAGCTGAAAAGGTACCATAGTTTCCATTATGTCTATTGAGGTTTCTGCCTTAAACATCCCTTTTTCATTATTATTATTTGCAAAGGTTGCGCTTTTAGTGACAAGATTTCATTTATTTACTTCCAAACTACTCCCCTGCTTTCCTGCGACAACTTGAAGGGGTTAATATCCCCTCTTTGATGGCAAACATGGTATAATTAACGCAAACTTCTTAAGTATCCTGGTGACCTGTAGATGGCCACATGAGAATTTTGTTATTTACTGACTTGCCAAACGTTTATTGCTTATAGCAGGACAAGTGGGAAGCAGGCATTAATTTTGATGCTGTTATCTGTGATTGCGTGTAAAGTTCATAGCAGAGGGTGCCTATATGTCGACTGCAATTAAACATTTTCCATTTTTTTTTTTTTTCCACGTTGGTGGAGGGGGCTGGACCGGCAGATTTGCGAACTGAAATCCTGCCCATCCGCAGAGCAGGCGTGACACAGCCAGACACGGGACAACTTCCCCTTACCTGCAGGCTGCAAAAGAAAACAGTCTGGCGCCATGGAGCATTTGATCCTTGGCTTCTCCGCAGAGACAGTCAAATCAGTACCAACTGTGGCAGGGCATAGAGGGAGATTTTGTGATGTGACATCTCACCTTGGAAGTTAGCCTGAAAAACAACCAAAAATGAAGCCCAAAGTAGCTATCAGGTGAGTGTGTTCATTTATCACCAACCTGGACTGGATTAGAACGCATGACCTAGAAGTAAAATGCTTTGTTTAGCCCAACTCCCTGGGCCATCTGGCCCTTGCAAGTAAACATTTTTAAGTGAGATTAAGTGACTGTTTTTTAAGCATGGTGATATGAGTGCAAACCAGGCTGCTCTGGATCTAACAGATCAAACCTCAGCATCAGAGCAGCCGACTGGTGCCGATCCAGAGACATCATTTGCTTGAACAACTTCGTGTGCAATTCTCTACAGTGCCAGCTTTGCAGTCAATCCCGATTCAGCCTGATGTCAGATCCAGAGCTCGTCTTAAATCCGGGGCTCAAATTGCACCAAGGTGCTGCTGGGAGGTCGAGGGCCGCGTTGGAGGAAGCTTACAAGAGAGACTACAGAACTACTCTGTATCTGCAGTAAGAACCGAGTTGTGTTTCTGAGCGCCGAAAGCTCAGCTGAATAAAATGCAGTCACAGGATGAGAGATACAGCAGAGAAAACATCCAGCAGGTAGAAGGACAACACAGAACTAATCCCTCCTTCAAGGAAAGGCTTCGACATACCATTGAGGGAGGGAACTGCTACTGTTTGGTCTATAAAAACTGAATCAGGGAAGTATAAAGTTAACCCAGTCTAAGCAGCAATGCCAAGCAGAGAACAGCTACCTGCCTGTATCCTGCTCCCATGCACCTCTCTCTGTGGTTCTGTACTCTGAGCTGCAGGGATTATTTTGGAAGAAAGTTGACTCTGGCTCAGGAGGGTCAAGAGCCTGTGTAAATCATTTAGAGTTGGACGTATCAATGCCAGAGTGTGAACATGGACCCTTGTTTCTCCTAAACACTTCAGTTCTTCACTAAAGTCTTCCCCGGTGCTTTTATTTTCATCTGGCTCTTGATTCAGCTCCTGCCTGCTTTCTGTCAAGGAGAGAGTATATGGCAGATTTCTTTACCTGGGTCATTTTGTTATCTATTTTGGTCGTGATTTTTAATCTCTGGTTCTTTAATTTACTCCCACCTGCTCACATTGGCATTCTGTTGGCAGGATATACTGCTAGAGCTATTTCAAGGCATTCCTGGAAAATTCCTACTGGATTTTCTGTAAAACTCAGATTCATTTACCATCACCTGATGTGTTTCAGCTCATCCATTATTTTCTTTTCGTTTTTGTAGATTCCTCTAAAATTTGAAAGTAGAAACACCCCATTTTGAGACTTAATCTGTTAAAAGAAAACTAGATGAACAAAAAGGCAAGACCAAAATCATTCACATAAACTTTGAGCCCACAGGAACTCTGGAAGGCACACTATTTTTCTCTTTTCAAGCGTAACTCCCTCGAGCACAGGGAAGATGTTGTTCACAAAGAAGCACACCTCTGGAGACAGACCACTGCCTAACTTGTGCCAGGACTCACCCCAATCCCTCACACACTCACTTACTGATAACAAGCAAAGTTACAGCACTCTGTGCCTCAGTTTACCTTTGCAAAACAGGCATAGAAAAGACATGACCTGCCCTATCAGCTACATACAAGTGTTGACTTGCTCCAGCCTAGCAAACTTCTGGGCAAGTTCTAACAAATGTCAGCGTGTGGTGTGTACTGATAGGCACAGGGAAAGGGCACAGCACTGTCTACATTGGAGACTCCTCCCTGCCTTTGCTGTGGAGCCTGTTGCACTGCCGTTTGCCTCTGTACAGTCGTCTGTGGCAAAAATGACACATTGGATAAATTAGTCATTGGAGTGCATCACACGGCTGATTCCAACTGCTGTCCATGCGCACACACACGGAGAGCCCCACGCACCGCCTCCAGCCCCCGCCCATTGTGAAGCAGCCCTTTTGCCATCTCCCATGCTGTCAGCCCCTGACCTTCCTTTCACATGCTCTAATGGTCACTAGAAAACTGCAAGAGAACACAGTTGTGGTATTAAATAGCCCTAATTTGTCTGCAGGCCTTTCCCCTCCTCCCCCTCACCTCGGTCTCTTGTGACTTAACGTTTAAACCAGCTGAAGTTTATAACAAATCAAAGCTCCCAATAGGCCCAGATTGTCTAAATACGGAAAACAGGAAGTGAGTAACCTTCAACGGGAAATTGTTCATCCGATGGAGGCCAAGACCCAAGGCCCAGCTCTTTCCAGTCCTTCCCCAGGCAGACACAGCGTGTACTGAACAGACACCCGGCGTTTTTCAGGAGGGAGTGGTTTGGAGAAACTTTTTCTTCTCTTGCCGTCATGTCACGGGTCCTTCAAGAAAGAAGATGGTGTTTGTGCCTGTACAAAACAGTAGATGAGTAATTTGAGAGGGTTATTTTTGAGGTGATTGGAGATGGGATGGAAAGGAATCAAAGGTTGGAAGGGAAAACAGAAGATGCATGAATCCAAACTAAAACTGTCTCTTCCTTCCTATGAAAGTGAAGATGGCAAGAGAGCACTGCAAATGGCATTGGGCTGCTTCCAGAAGGGCGGGAAGAGATTCTGTGTGACAGCCCACTTTGTGATGAAAAGGAGAACACTTCATTTCCTCGGCAGTGAGAATAATAATTTATTTTTGTTGAGTAACTTGCCTGCTTCCCTCAGCCAGGAAAGATCCCAAATTATTTTACCGGCTGTTTATCTAAGACTCATATTATTCACTCCTGAATTGCAACGATTAGTGGGGTGGAACACAGCAGCTGTTTAAGAGCTCAAAACAATGCTTCTTTTTTACGGAAGGTCATATTAAGATCCTCTCTAACTGAAGGTGAACTTCTTGCTACGTGCGGCATCCACTGGAATAAAGCTTTTCTCACAATTACAAATCTGCCAGAATCACAAAACTGCCAAAAAAACTAGAATGCACAAACACATCCAAGCATGCCTGAGTCCTTCCACTTTAACTCTGGACAGGGCTAATGAACCATGTACCACAAAGGGGCCTCTGGGTCATAGGCAACTTTTTTCTGACCCCCTTGGATCCTGCACCTGTGCTCATATGCCAGTTTTGCTCTGGGCAGCAATCAAGCTTATGGTCTCCAATCAGCATCAGCATAAGCATCGGCAACCAAGGTTATGGTCTCCAATCTGAGCAACAGGCAGAGAAAAAGGAGGCACAGTTTGGTTAGGAGTTTGGCATGACTGTAGAGGAAATGTGGGTTGTTTGGTCCTGTCCTGGTTTCTTGCCCCAGGACTGCGAGTTCTACAGATAAAGGGCACTCCTGGGCAGATGTGCACACATGGAACAGTCTCCAGAGGATATTCATGCAGAAAGCACATCTGGAATCAGACCTGCCTGATTAGGATGCTGCACCTCTGCAAAGACTGGGGCTAGAGAGAAATGTACCACAATTGTAACTGTTGTGTCTTTTGGGAAAGACAAGAGATGAAGTTTCTACTTAGATCTCTTTGCTGCAGCATTTCAAATATTGTGTAGAAATTACCCTTTAAAAATATTTTTAAATACTGGGTTTAGGCAGAAATATTTTCTCTCTTGCTCCTTACAGTCTTTTTCTGCATGATTTTTCCAAGTTTCTCATGATTTATATAGGTGAGTAAAACTGGGCTGGTGGCATTTGCTTTACAAAGATTTTCTCTCTTGCATAAAGATGAAGTTTAGCTGGTTGTTTTGCTGGCAACCCAGGTGGCTGGGAGAAAGATGCTCTTAATCAAACGGACTCACTGCCTCTCTGGGGAGAACTCTGTCTTTTTTCCCATCACAACAGGTTTCTTCTTTGTTCGCTGGTGGGCAGGTGTTGTCCCTGTGGGATGTGAAAAAGGGCAAGCACTGATCCCACTAAAGATAGCCCCATTGGTAACAGATCAGAGGGGCATCCCTAGGTTGTGGGAGAGTATGCCTGTCTTGCTTCACTGGCTGGTGAATAATAGAGCCTGCTCTCAATGATACTTACAGGGTTTTTTAACAGGAGTCCTATTCTCCAGAGGGACAATGAAAGGGAAAGGAACCCAGAAGGTGATGGCTGTGTCTGGCATTGCCAGAAATCACAGCTGGTCCTGTATGTGATGGGAACGGGGACAATGCTTCTACCCAGGAAAGATGCAAAGAAATGCTCCCCTGCTGCATTATCATCTTGCTTTACTCTCTCTCTCCACTACGTAGTTCCACAGCAGGCTGACTGAGGGATGTGAAAGTGGATTTTGTTCCAGTGAACATGGATAATCCCAGAGATGGAAACATCACTGTAACCCTCGGTCTCAGCCACTCCTTGGGTCTTCAGCAGCTCTGATTTTACATCCTGGGAAGAAAGACTGGGGGTGTGGGCTGTAGGAGATCAGGGAGATACAGCCACATCCCTGGCCTGGATGAGGTGGTCAGGGAACCAGGGTTGTGGCTTATCCAGTGAAGCCTGTCTGCCTGCAGTCCAGACATAGCATGGAGTAGCTTTTCTTCTGCCGACCTTGAGTTCAGAAGAACTGAGATAGCAGCAGTGCATTTCCTCCTTCTGTGCTTTCTGAAGTCATCCTGGATACAAGTCCACTGGGCCCAAGAGCTACAGGCTCCTGAGATCTAGAATAGGCTCTGCATCTGCTTAACATCTGCCTTAGGGTCTCTACCTGCTCAGATAAGGCAGGATTTTTCTATGTCACAGAAGGTTGTGACAATCCATTAACCTGTGTTAGTCCAGGCCTTGGACATGGTCACATCCCAAAAATCGAAACTTGAAGCTGGATACATGCAGCAGGCAAAATTTGCAGCTCTGACTGCAAACTATACCATAGGCATGTTTGCATAGCATGCAGCAGCACTGTGGGCCCCGAGCTCCTCCAAATGAAGCAACAGCTCTTACAGACACTGTCTCCAGGCACAGGCTCTGTGAATTTCCTTTTTTTTTGGGTAAGATCCCTTTGGCCAAGGTCATTCCAGCTCCATGAAGGACACACACCTGCTCAGTGAAGGTCCTGTATCCTCCAAAGAGTTAACCCTGAGCTCCTGACTCAATGCCCAGGAATGCAGAGTCTCACTGGGGCCAGCCTTGAACACTGCCTTCATGGGAACCTGCACAACTTGGAACAGAACAGCAGCCACACTCGATGGTGTCAGGACTGACAACAGCAGAGATGGTACTTTCATATTAGGCTGCTGGTTACATTTTAATACACACTTTTTGCTTTATTTTTCTATATTCTTCCTTAGTGCCACATGGAAATTATACTCCTTTTCCCCTGTGCGCCCTGCACCAGTTGGACATCTTTTCATCTGCACCCCCTTCCTTGGTGCTCTCTTTCCAAAGCTCTACTCTCACTTTTACTTCCTGACTGACTTTACCTCTGTGGCTCATAAATCACTCACAGTCCTTTACATCTGCTTCACTAGGTCCTGGGAAGACTGCTCATTCTCCTCACAAAGCCACCACTTTGGGCCACTCCATTCAATCCAGCCCTGCCTGAAATTACCACCCCTTCTCATCATTCCTGCAGGCTGCTTTCACTTTTAGACTCGATGCTGAACAAACCCAGCTCTCTCTTCACGTTGATGTATTTATATTGTATTGTATTTATACACATACCCCATATCCCAAAAAGAGACCAATTTTGCAAGGTTTAATATGCTCTGAGGTCTGCTGTGGACTCTTCCTCTTTTTGTTGCAGCTGTGGTTTTAGGGCAGGCTTTGTGGGTTTGAGAGACTCCTTGGATGCCTTGGGAAACATTCTGCAGAAGTGCACTTGCTCTCCATGCATTTTGCACTCCAGCCACCAGGTCCTGAAATCTCAGTGCACAGGATTTCCCCTGTTTAGATGAACACAAAATCTACTTGAATTTCAGGCACACTTTTTGATTGATACCACTCATTTATGCCGGCAGCGTCAGGCTAAGAAACAGAAGGGGCAGCTGGACTCCCTCCTGCATCAGCAGTGGCTCTAACTGAGCCACAATACTACGTGAAGGATGCTCTGAATGGGCTAAGAAACACCAGTTCACAGCCATGGCAGCCCTGTGATCGCTGATGTGAGCTGCTTTGCCACAGCTCTAGAGGCAATAAGATCTCACACCTTATCCCTAATATCTCTGTCCACAACACAGGAAAAGCATATAACCTGCCTTGCAGAAAGTAAGAGAGCACCTGCAAGCACCAAATAACCGAAACAGAAACACCGCCTGCCTCTCTTGTGCTCCTGTGCTTGTCCTAGTTACTAATGAGGGAAAGTAACACTGCCTTAGAAAAGCTGAGGATTACCCTAACACACCTGGGTACCACCTGTTGGTTTAGTGTCTCCAGGCCACCGTTTTGTGACAAGCTGGGTGTTTGTCAGCAATATCCCTTCGAAATGGCAGGTATACTGCTGAGGGTCTAGAAAAGCCAGGTTTATCCAGCACAGGATAATTGTCAATATGTATGAAGACAAGATTCCTGGGGTTGGCTGAGGGCAAGAAGGGGACAGCTCGGGTAGAAAAAATACTTAAAACCACAGCACAAGGCATACCTGTACTCATAACCAGCTACACAGTAACTTGGCCCTATAGAGTTACAGCAGCCTTGAGGTGGCTCTGACAGGCAAAGCACACAAATTTGTATTTGTACAATATTGTAACAAATATTTTTGTTACAATATTTTTGTTTATAAGAAAAAAAAAACAAACCCCAAAGCAATAGAATATCTTGCAAGGTTTAAAAGCAGAGTTGTTCAGCCTTGTCTATTTGTATGGGAAGCAGGAGCCACAGCTCCTGAATGTGGAGCTGGCAAGCAGCATAGGAAAGGAGAGGGAGGCGAGATATGTGGCTGAGGAATTTGCAGCCTTCAAGTTCCCTCTCTCCCACCTCCTCCTCTTGCAGGAAATGAAAGAAACCTCTTTTGTAGAAGGAGGCTGGTAGGTGTGCATGCATGAGTGTGTGCTGGGAGCAGCCTGGCCTCGTGGTCCCCATCCCAGCCTGGCACTGTGCTCGCCACATGCGTGTGCACGGCGGTGCCGGAGCGCTCGGCTCAGGCCGTTTCTCAGAAGTCTCCTCATGCGTGCCTGAAAAGGTGGATCAGGCAGCGGAAGTGGCAAAACCACCAACATGCCCAGGCCCCAAAGGACTGCCTTTTCACTTTTTTTTTGTCTTCTGTAAAGCACCCCCTGCCCCTCGACTTCTTCCTTCTTCTCTCCCCCACTCTGCCCTGCTGAACCACAGTATTGGGGCAGCAGAGCCTGAAACTGCAGGAGAGTAAACAGAAAAAAAGTGGCCATGGCCATTGCAAAGAGTGATGAAGGTGACCAAGTCCAGCAAGACTGGCTGTGGGCATGGCTGTCTACCCTCACCTGGGACACAGCATGGAATGGAGCGAGCAGCCAGCCCTCTCCACCAAGGGGGTCTCTTTTAGCCTCTGTTTCCACAATAACAATGACAAAAGAATTATCACTGAATTATATGGTACACCTGCACAGCCCAGCAGCATCTCCTTAGGAGGGAGAGGAAAAGCATGGCTGGAGATCTCACTTCTATTTAGACCTCTTTGTTAGCAGTAACATTTTCCCCTTGCCATGCTTGCTCCTGAGGCAGGTGTCAGCAGTGGTCTAAGGAGTGAAAGGGTGGCCCAAGCCACCTCCTTCTGCACCCTACAATGGCAGACAGAACAGGCTGCCTCAGCACAGTGCTGGCGAACACATCTGCACCATCCATTGCGGGCTTTTACTAACCTGGTCCACAGCCATGCAGCATCAGCTTGGCCCTTGGCCCTCAGCACCTTCCCATCAAGTAAACACAATGGATCCCCATGATGCGTCTCAAATTTGTTCCTCTGAGTAGGGAGGAACACCCCATTTCCCAGACAAACCCCAGTGAGAGGAGCACAGCCTGCTCAGAGATACCCCTGTTGACATGAGACCTCAAATGCATCAAAAGAAAACAAAACCCACTCAAAGTCATCATGGTAAAGGCAAATCCAGCTGAGAGGATGGAAAAGGATGGAAAAGCTGGGGAATGAGAGGAATAAAGGAAATGGCTTTCTGGAGAGTTCTGTTGGGAAGAGACACTAGGATGTTACAAAGACCCAAACTCTAAAGACAATTTTGGAACCAAGAGCCAAAATCTCCACTTCCCCGAGGAGCACTGAATCCACATGCAGCCCTTCTAGTTTTCTGGGTCAAAAATAAACCCCTTGTTCATTACTATATTGTCTGAAAAATGCAGAATTTTTAGTTCACATCTTTTCTGTAGAACAAAAGTTATTAGGTGAAAGAAGGGAACTGCCTGAGAAAGTGGGAATCTGCCAGGTAGGAAGGACAATTCAACATCACAAGAAAACTTGCATAGTGCTTAAAGGAAAACAGTAAATGCATTGAAGGGAATTGAGAAATTGAGCAACTAACAGTGCTATGTGATTTGGTCCTGAGATCTACCCATATGTAAGGCAGAAGGGGTCCTTAACATACACAATAAGTAAGATGGGAGAGGAAAATAAAAGTAAGTAAAGAAAAAGAGTGCAAGAAATAGCCTGCTCAGAGATCTAAGGATTAAAAAGAAAACCTTTAGTAGAAATGGAAAACAGGGAGGCAACCAAACAAGAATATTCAGTCAGTTAAGGCTTGCAGGGAAAAGATAAGGGCAGCAAAAATGCAGAATGAGTTAATTATAGCCAAAGGGATTAAGGAGAATAAGAGGCCTTTTACAAATATATCAGGGGAAACAGAAACACTAGGTAGAAGGTGGGTCTGTTAATAATAGGTCAGAGTAGGGAAGGAAAATAACAAGGGGACAAATCATGCCAACAGCAGTATGGGCATCTTCCTGTTACAAGCCAGTCTGAGACCTCCAAACCAGCACAGGTCAATTGACGGTGACTGGTTTCAAGCCAGAGACTCCCCAACCACAAGGACAGATCTGAGCTGCCATCACAGTAGAGCTGAGTATGGAAATTAATCTCCCCATGCAGTGCCTGACACTTCCCACAAGAAATCAATATATTTTCAGTTATTTAATTGCCTCAGCCTGGCTTTTTTGTTTTGTAGGAGGCTGGAGAAAGCACATGCACACCAAGGTTAGGCCATATGTGGTGCAATGGCCTTGGAAGACATGGTTAAAACACACCAGTGAGTGACAGACTAACTTACTAACTCTTGCCCCTTGGCTTGGCTATTTCCTCTCAGTCTGCCTCACTTACCTTTCTGAAAGCAACAAGAATAAAACCCAGTAGGTAAATCCCTTGGGTTTGGAGGGATTGACAACTATTAGGACCTTGCACAACTTGCATTTCACTGATTTGTGGGCCTGATTATCACCTCCCAAGTAATTTTGCAGAAGAATTTTAAATACTTAAAATATGCACACATTCCTGACATCAGGATTTTGCCCTTCTCCCTCTTCAGAAATAAACTCTGGCTCCCAATCCCAGGTTCCCCTCTCAGTTCCTATAAAAACAAAAAGGCTCAGTTAGGAAAACTACAAACTACTTATGTTTTCTCAAAGCCAAAAAAGAAACTTCAGAAGACAGAAACTGTTTCGCCCGGGTCTTTCACAGGAGGAAACCCAGCGCTCCGTGTCTGCCTGTGGGAGCGTTTTGCATACTGGAGCCTTTCCTTGAACAAGACCCCTCAGGCACCCTCCAGCCCCCAGCTGCCAGGGAGTCACACAGTGAAACAAAGGGCCAGCTCCTTTGTCTGAGGAGACAAGGTGCCAACCTGCCTGTCTCTGTTTACCAAAGAGAGGGATGTTAGCAGGGTGAGAATGGGGGCAGGGATCATTGCAGGGGTGGGGACCATTTGTCCTCCATTCCCGGTATTCCCGGCTCTCAGGCGCTTTCCCAGTCCTGCTGTCTCCCGCTGATTTTCATGTCTTGCCAGCTTTGCTTTTTTCAAATGCTTAAAATAGTTATTTAGGAGGATGCTACTTTTAGATAGATAGATAGATAGATAGATAGATAGATAGATAGATAGATAGATAGATAGATAGATAGATAGATAGATAGATAGATAGATAGATAGATAGATAGATAGATAGATAGATAGATAGATAGATAGATAGATAGATAGATAGATAGATAGATAGATAGATAGATAGATAGATAGATAGATAGATAGATAGATAGATAGATAGATAGATAGATAGATAGATAGATAGATAGATAGATAGATAGATAGATAGATAGATAGATAGATAGATAGATAGATAGATAGATAGATAGATAGATAGATAGATAGATAGATAGATAGATAGATAGATAGATAGATAGATAGATAGATAGATAGATAGATAGATAGATAGATAGATAGATAGATAGATAGATAGATAGATAGATAGATAGATAGATAGATAGATAGATAGATAGATAGATAGATAGATAGATAGATAGATAGATAGATAGATAGATAGATAGATAGATAGATAGATAGATAGATAGATAGATAGATAGATAGATAGATAGATAGATAGATAGATAGATAGATAGATAGATAGATAGATAGATAGATAGATAGATAGATAGATAGATAGATAGATAGATAGATAGATAGACAGACTGACAGACTATATTTCTGAAAGGAAAACCGCGGAATAGCCTCATAGCCCAGACTCCTGTGAGCTAATTCCCTACAGTTCCAGTCACCAATGATACAGGGTTCTTACTTCTTACACAGTTCTGATTCCATGGATAACCCATGGATGCACACGAACAACACATACCTAGTTCTTCACTCAGTGCTTGCCTTTTCCTGCATCCCTACCATATCTCCTGCCAAGAGTGGACACAGAGAAGATACTTGGAGCCAAGTCCTAGGACACAATGGCAGTTGTATCAGCAACTGAGCCATGCCAATAGACGCAGTTTTTGGGGATGACAGCTAACAACTCACAGACAATTTTCACTTTTGTGATTTTCTACCAAAATGTATCCCTCATGGAACTGAACGAGAATACTTCTGGTGAGGCAGGAAGGTGAACAGAGGCCCTGCGCTCACAGAGGACGTCACACGTCACCTGGAGTGCATTGCTGCACATACCTGCTGAACACCCATGACAGCAGCATGCTTTTCCCCAGCCACACATTTGCACACTTAACCATGTTAGAAATGGACAAACCCAGCCAGCAAAATGCTTGGGACACTTAACATGAGAGTCCTTCCTTCCATACTCATCCTACTCACCTTGGAAACCACACAAGTGACAAACACCAGTCAGTCTTCCTCCCTTTTTGGCTATGTTGCACAATACAGGGTGAAGTCCATGCTCTCTATCTCCCTGCTGTCTCTTTGCACTTTCAACTCAAATATGTAAAACTGCACAAGGAAGGAGAGGTTAAAATAACAGCACTCCATAATAAATTATATACTGCCCTTTATAGGTGTTCCTTTTACCCCATTGGTTCTTCTACCAGCATGATCTCTGTTGGGTGTTATGTTAGAGGGAGTCTCCAGGAAGATGTTGAGCAGGATATTAGATTTTATAATAAATAAAAATATATGCTGTTGCTTTGTTTTGCACCCTCAACCTAAAGAATAACACACAGTTGATGCTTCTATAGACATGCTTGCATATGTTCCCTCATATTTTGCTATATTTGCCCAGCAGTATGCACTGCTAGGACAACAGTATACACTGCTGACTGGACAACAGGACTCCTCATGCTCTTCTGTCCACTCTGACACTCAAGGGCTCAAACAGGAGCAGCAGGACTGCAAAACCATTGCTGGTTCCCTGATCCAGTCCTTCCTGGAACAAGGATGGGGGTCGCTGGCTCTCTGGACTCACAGAGTCTGTTCCTACCCTGCACAGAGACTTTGCTGCAGTAGACCTAATATACTCTTTATTTTTCTTCTCCTGTGGCTCCCAGCTGCCTGGGAGATGGTTTGTAAAATCGGGCCAGGGGAGGTGGTGTTGTGGGGAGGACAGAGCCCAAACAGTGGAAGCAGCAGCCACAGCGGAAGGCAGCGCTTTGCATGATCTCATGAATCAGCCATGACATTATCTACAGTGAAATGCCTGGGAAGGGGTTTCCCATGTCCTACCCTGACCTGGGAGGTTGGATCCAAAGGGGCCTGAAGGGCATTTTGATTGCCAAAGACAAAGGCTAAATCAGAAGGAAATGATATTTTATTTAACCTCTGCATCGCAGTAAGGGCCTGAGGGGAGGGTAGAAGCAGGGGGATGGTGACAAAGGCATGGGGATAATAAGGGGGATTCAGAGCAGATAACTCAGTAACATATGGGCTCTCACTAAAGCAGTGTGTCCCACCGAAAAGCCAATTTCCCTTGACACACTCTCAGCCACTGCTGGGGGAGGGCAGATCCCTGCACACAGCCCAGCCTGCTCTGTCAGGGCTGTGCTCTGCCATACTACCGTGCTGTTTGGTGCCAATATGGATTTTCCTTTTGGGAAAGGGCTGTGATTATTGTCTCTCCCTTTACACAGTGCTTTCCAGTCAACATGCCAGATGCTGGAACCCTTATACAGGCAAAAGTTTCTGGGACACCCTGACTTGGCCGGCTTGAGTTGAGGTTCACTCTATATTACACCAATTAGCAAAGAATCTGCGCCCATAAACCAAAGATTGCCATCAGGCCGTTGGAAATGGGCTGAGATAATCACCTCATCCACCAAAGTGAAGGTCAGTCAATGACCTTCCACGAAGGACCCCCAAGGCAGAAACTAGGAGGGGTTTGGGCAGAGACTGGGTGGGATTTATGCTAATGGTTCCTGGAACTGATCTGCATGAGCACCGCCTATTACCGGAAAACTAATGTCTAGTAATGAACATTTATGCACATATAACTCACCTGTTTAATATTGTAATTCACCTGTTGAATATTGTATAACTCCGTAACAATTAAGGCACTGCCGAAACAGCAGTAGGTAAGCAAGTTTGGTAAGGATTTATCCCCATTGCTTCGCAGCACTGCTAATAAACATACCTATCTCATAATTCCTGTGAGCTGTGAGGTTTCTTTCTGGACGTCAGGCTGGAGCTCTGAGCACTCAGCATTATAGAAGACTAGGCTGAAGGACCCAAAGCTGTCGGTGCAAGTACCAGGTTCTGCTGTAGGTGCCTCATTACCAAAGTGTGGCTGATGGCTAGTAAAAAAAACATCACAAGCATTTTGGAGTGGGGGGTGTGAGCTTACCTCCTTGTTTACACGGCATTGCAGCTACAAAGGCTTTAGATGTTTTCCTGACATGACATTCCTGTAGGAAGTTGCTGTAAATGTCCTGAGGACCAAAGTAATCCAGTGGATGAGTGGGGAAGGGCTATCTAGCAGGCAGGGGCTGGGAGGGAAGACAGGGAATGTAACAGTGCCTGCAAGGTATGGGGCCCATACCACCCTGGGTGGTGGGCCTTATGCAAGGATGCCCTGGAGGAGAGGTGGGTGCCATAGCTTTGCAGAACAACCTGTGGTGCCAAGTTGAGGCCTGCTGTCCACTCTGGTCTTACTCTGAGAAGCCTGAGAGCCCTGCTCTCTATGCAAGGAAGATGAGTATCTGAAAATCTCCAAGCTGATGTGAAGCTCAGCCTTTCTAGGACTGTTCTCAAGTTTTTAGCAAAGCCAGAGACACAAAAAGAGTGGGGATCAGAGAACCATAGGTGTGGGAAATGGCAAAGACCTTCACTCCAGACCACTTCCTCTGATATTTAAGACAACACTGTAGGCCTACAATGGCACTTTATCACTTCTTCTGGGAATTAGTTTCCATACCTCTGATGTACCCAGGAACAAGTTGCATTTTGCCAAATTTGTCTTTCACTGTAAGAAGAAAATTGGCATGGATGTCAACATGAGTTTTTACAAGTGAAAAGAACTTAAAAGTCACACCCCCCCTGTCTTCCCACAGTACCAAAATATCACACGTCAAAGATCCTCCTGCTGAGTGCTGAATTCCCCTTTCACGCAAAGTTTGAGGGCTGAAGCTTGTTCCAAGAGTTTCTATTTCAGACTCTTGGTCTTTGACTAAACCATTGCATTTCAGGCTTGGCCTGAGGGCCATATTTGTTTGTACTGCCTTTGCACTTAGGGGCCCAGGCACAGCCCTGTACTAGGAGATGGACAAAAAGACAACAGAAAAGCCTCAGCCTGTCCTGAGCAGGTTCTCCCAGATATGAATTTCCTTAGAGGTCCTGGATACTTTGGCGGCAGGTCAGGCACACACCAGTTCTCCAGCTTTTCTGTGTAGGGAACCTACAGCACAAATTGTTCTGTGGGGAGCATGACCCAAAGTGTCAAAACAGGGCCTTTAACATTTTCCACTGCCACCAAACCTGTTTGACTGAATTGCAGGTTAAAAAGGCATTGTGTCTATAATTGTTGGGCTTTAGAGAGCACGACTTTTCCTTTAATGAAATACCTTGCTCATTCCATTCGAAAAGGAACCAAAGACTTCTCAGGTTTATGATAATGTTGTAAAAATTTTATTTACCCCATATTTCCTGCTGGGTTATTTATGAGGCATTTTGTCAGCTCTCATAAAACTGCCTAGTAAAATATATTTTCTTACAAAAATAATAAAATCATTTGTGAAGAACATCTCGAGAGCAGCAAGGACAGAGTTAATGGGATACACACACGTTCCGACCCTGGGAGAAAACAAAACAGAACGAAAGCCAGGCATTGTTGTGCTGCATTAGTTAATAATAGCTTTAGAGCTAAAATCCTGCTCCCACTGATGTTACTGGAAGCTGGTCCTTAATATAAAATAATCAGAGAACCAGCTGCCATGAATTACAGAGCCCCAAAATGAACCTGAACTGCATCAAAGCATCTAGAAAACACCCTTCTTCCACTGAGATTTCACAAGAAACACCACCTCAAGAAGTTTTTCTTTAAAGTATGGTAACTTAGGCTTATGTAAGTTGGGGGTGGATGCAAACCATCACTCAGACTCAAACCCAAGGTTGGTTGATTGTTAATACAGTAACTTTTACCTAGTTAAGGGTCAAGACGCACTCTTTGATGTAAACCTGGAGGAAATCCCATCTTGTTGGTTGCTGTCGAATAAACAGGCTGGGCACAGGAAAAGCGTGACCCACCCACTCCAGGCACAGCTGCAGTGTATTTGCCTCTCTTGGAGCACAGCCTTTCAGTTTTGTGTCACATGTTTGCATCTGCGCAGTTCTCAGTGATGTAAACTTTTGCTTTTTATTCCAGCAGTGCTCATGCTCACTAATCCCAGTGGGAATCTCGAAGCACAAAGTTTGTTGTGCAGCATTACCCCCTAACACCCTTCATTTCAACCCTTGCAGCTTCACTCCAGCCACACTCACCACTTGCAGATAAGCAGAACACAGTAAAAACTCCTTTCCATGTGACCTGCTTGGCCTGGCTTGCTCAGGAGCTCAGCAAAGGTATTCTAGCTTGGAAGCATCAGCAATATAAAGGAAACAAGAAAACAATGAAACAATGAATAAAAGATTAAAAAAAACAACCCCAAAACACAACAAAACAACCTCCCCCCCACCAAAAAAAAACCCCACCAAAAAAACAACCAAACCAAAACAACAAAACCCAGGGAGTGTGGTTTTTAAAAGAACAGGAGCTCAATGCTGGGAAGGGCTCGGGGGTCTTTTGTTCTGTGTCTGTAAACATTTAGCACCCCAAATTACAGCTGAGCTCTTGCTCCTGCTGCCCTTGAAAACCTAAAGAAGCACCAGCCAAGTATGGGAAACAGGCAAGGATCCCGGTTTGTAAAGGTATTTAAGTGTGTGAAGACACGGGGATATTTATTTACGGATGCTGGTGGAGGTTCTATTTCCTATGGGAGCCGAGGGACATTAGCTCCAGGGCTTTACCAGTGCCACCAGGTGCTATCTGTTTCTTCAGGTACAGACAGAGCCGGGTTGACCACTCCTCTCAATAAGACTTGTTTTTTGAAAGCCACTCTTATCAGGGGGCTGCTCCCCTATGTGTCTGCAAAGTGCTTTCTGTAGTGCAAGGTCCTCCCTCAGTCACACAACCCCTGACAGCATTTAGCAATGACTGGTCCATCCTGCTTGGGGCATATGCAGATCTTGGGCTCTGCAGTTCAGGAACTGGCTGTGATTTTAACAGTTTAAGCAAACTGGATCCAACTTCTGCTGCTTAGCCCTGCCAGAAGTGTCTGATTGAACAGAAAATGTGCTCTCCAACTGCTACATTCTCCCTGGACTGAACTAAGTCCATTACACTCACTCAGCAATCAAATTCAACTTGGACACACGTGAAGCATTCATGAGGTATCTAGAAATAAATGCAGTGGAGCTCCAATGCAGGGAATCCAAAGAGGAGAAATGCGTTTAAAGGCTCTCTGGATATGACTTAGGAGTGTTGAATAGATGGAGATGGAAAAGGAAAGCCATTTCTACTCCACATATCAAACAAGTTCTCAGGAGAATTCCTTCTACAGCTTAATTCATTTAAAAAGAAAACACCTTTGCCTCCTAGCTTTCAAGAGGTTTTGGCATCCTTTACAACCAGCACAGTGAGTTGTTCCAGAATCAACAGTTTTGGTCAATGACTGACAAGGAAGGGTTGCTTTGCCTCAGTGCATCGGGGAGAAACCAGCAGACATGTGGCAGACACCTTATTTGCACTGGTGGGACTAATGCTTTTGACTCAGCTTGCGAAAGGTGAGCTGGCAGGATGTTAGCATACTGCACGCTTTTACAAACCTCTGGTGATGAGAGAGCTGCTGGAGACCAGAGCAATCCAGCTCAGGAGGAATGTTTCTCCCCATTCCACCAGACATGTTGCTATCAATGGGGCAAATTCCAAAATTAAAAGTACAAAAAAGCACCTCCCTGTGCTCCAGGCAGGGGTCAGAACATATGGTGCTTAAGCTTGAAAGATGGCATGGGTGTTGTCTTTAGGAGGGGAAACATAAAAGGACACAGATAGCAGGGATCTGCAATGGCCCATACTGAGGTCTCTGAAAAGCTGCCATTGATGGGAATCCTTGTCAAATTATTCCAATCATATGAGCAGACATGAGGCTCATAGCACGCTCGCTCTCTCTTTTTTTCCTCCTTTGTGTTATTGCTCTTCCCCACTGCCAACTGGCATCAGTGACCAACTTACCCACATCAAACACAAAGATATGGGCTGTCTGAAGCCCAGCAGGACCCTCATCTAGGGAACACTCTGGGGCTGTTTAATAAAGTTAACAGACCAGAGAAGCATCCAAGATTTCCCACCACAGTAGAAGAAGATGAAATTCTTTAATTGTTTGTGTTTGAGTGAAACTCATATAAAAAGAGGATTTGGGATTCTGGGGAAGCTTTAGAGTGGAGTCTGACCTTAAGCCATGCTTCTGAACAGCATTGCACGCTCTCATACTGTGCTCCCTGCACCCACTCTGGGAACTCAGCCCTCACTCACATCCCTCTTACTTATTCACATAGAGGGATTCAGGGAGGCAACAGTTATTTTATCCTTCAGTTAGTACAAGATTTTTCGGGGCCTGTAGGCCAGGCAACTTAAAAGAACCTGTGTCTCTCATGGGCAGACAAACATGCAGCAAGGCTGCATCCTGTTACAGCTCAATTATCCACTTATGCAGAAGTCATGAAGTAGTTTGGATCCCAGGTTGGGTTCTCTCCTTAACCCAAATTTGAGCACATCTGCAACGTAAGCATAGTTTAGCCTATTCTCTCATTCTACTCCACATAGTTCTTATCACAGTCCTCAAACTTTTCCAAAGAGCAGTAAAAGGAATAAACAGATCAAGTTTAGCATGTGGATTTGACTCCAAATGGCAGGAATCTCATAAGACAAGAAATTTCGTCATTTGGGATTGAAGTTCTGTGAGCCTGGTAAATTGGTTGCTATTTGGATGAGAACAAGGTCCCACCTGCTCGAGATTCAACTCAAATTTGGAACTAGCATTGGTAAAATGAGATCTAAGAACAAAAGCAGAGCTGCCAAGAGCCCAGATGCTTACTGGAAATGAGAGTAGAAGGATCTGAATCTTAACTTCCTAAACCACAGACAAGCTCATTAATGCTGTAGTCAGCCTGTGTGGCAAAGGTAGGGAGCAACTGGGGAAGCTGGGAGGAGGCAGACTCAGAACAAACAGAAGGCAGTGTCTGGGCAGTGTATGCTACAGCCTGGCCCCACCAAGTCTCTGTTTTGAAAAATAATCCTGACGAGGGCTACCAGCCCTGACGAAGCCCGGTTGAACAAGCACCAAATCTCGGCATGCTCAACTGAAGGGCAGGTCTGGTTAATGACAGGGAGCCTTTGTGAAAGGTTGCCTCAACTGTAGGGAAGGCAGATGCTTTCAGTCAACCCTAAAAAAATAATTATAGCTTTTTTGTTTCCTGGAAGTGACATATGAGTGGATTAAAAACCTTCCACCTTCTGGTAATCCTGGATGGCAGGAATGCTTAGCAGTCACAGGTTAGTTCAAATTTTCATGCTGCAATCCTGGTTTTACCACCAGTTTATTGTACGGCATTAAAAAACACATCTAAGGTCTTGGCATATATATATAGGTGGATGTCAAACCAGCAACAGGCAGTGCTCTGTAGTCTAAAATTTGGCTCAATTTATCAACTTCTAGGTGAGAATGACAACCTTTGACTGCTGCAGTCTCCCGAGGATGGGACATCACCTTACACTGCAGAGGTTTAGGTGTGCCCAAGTGTTATTTGTGCATATTTCAGTCAGACTGAGTAGATTAACCCCAGCTTTTCAGGGTAAGTTTGCAGAAGGCCGAACCATCTTCAAATGGAAAAACGAAACAAAGAGGGGAATATTTCAGTTTTCATCCTGAAAGAAAATGCAAATCTTACGATTTCTTTTAATTTGAGTTTCAGTGCCAATTTTCTCTGATTCTACACCTTCTGCACAAGGAATGAAGCCAGTCTAATCTCAGTAAATGGCCAAGGAATGCTCAGGCTTTCTGAAGTCCCAGCCCACTTGGTTAGCTCTATTTCTGAGACAGAGAAACAGCAATCTTTCTACTTTTAACATCAATAACCAGTTATTCTCCCAAAGAATTATTATCAACAATTCCTTTGCTATATTTACAAAGAAGCGGGGCTATTCTTAGAGAAAACACTAAAAAAGCCATTTTATTTAGCTTTCTTGGCAGTTATACAAAAATGTAAGGAATGTAGTCAGTTAAAAACATCAAATCCCCAGCACGAGCCTATAAGAGCTTTCTAACGCATATTTACAGTATAGAAAGCAACCACTTTCCTGTTTTGTAGAACAAACAGGGAACCTTCTCTTTTCCTCCTAGATGTTCCTGAAGACCAAACATTAAGTTAGACACAGAATGTTGCTTTTAATGGTGTGGGTTGTAAAATTTTAATGCCTAGAAAATCGGGCTTTATACTACAGCCTTCTTTTCCTAAAAAGGAATCAGAGGCAAATTTTACTGCTGGTTTTAGGAAAGTTCTGAATTGGCAGCCGAGGGTATCCAAATACTCCTTTAGCCACAGCTTGGTTTGCCATAGGGTGCAGCAGTGCTGACTTCTTCCATGCTGCTCCTCACTGAGGCAAGGACACGCACCCTAGAGAGGGGAGAGCCGCTCAGGTCCCACAGTGGGAATAGGACTGGGGAAAACCACTGTATTCCCATATGGAGTCAGCTCAGTGTGGGGACACTGGGACTTGGGAACACAACCAGGGGATCACAGCACTGTTCCTGTACATGCAACAGCATCTCAGTACTTTGCTCCAGCCTACGAATACCATCAGGAAGAATCTCTTAGGGGTATGACTTACTGCTTAGAAAGGAGACTCTGTGGTGCATCCAGGTCAAAGCTTTCCTGATGATGCTGAAAACAAGTAAACAAAAGACTTGGATTATTGCTTTGGATTTTGGGGGGCTGGGGGCTAATGATTTCATCTCTCAACTGGTGAAAATGGACAAATGCCACTAATGTTACTTGTATTTTGTGAAGCTCCAAAGACTTCCAAATGGTTGTGTCAGTACCTCCTTTAAAGAATACAGTAATATGCACCTTGAATATCGCAGGGGTTCGGTTCCAAGACCCACTCCCCCGGCCATGAAATGTGAAAACCATGAAATATGATTTACACATATATAAATGTGGTCCACCCCCGACCCCCTCAGTTGTGATGGGTGGCAACACTACTGATGTATCATAGGAGAAAACTCACAAAGCAGTGAGGTAGTGAAAATTGAAGTGCGAAATAGCGAGGTATTACTGTAGTCTTCTTCATTGGGAAACAAAGTCTTTTGGGGTCTTGTAAGTTAACTGGTATAGACAACATACTATAAGAAATAATCCTCTACAGGTAGGGACACAGGGATTCAACTTCTCCCTCTTTCCCTCTTTTTTTTTTTTTTTCAGCTAGTATAACTGAAAAAAACACCTTCTATTTATCTGTTAAGTTTGCCAGTGTTGATTTCCTGATCTCCTGAGCCAGTTTGAAATTGAAAGGCTCCAGATTCCATATTTGAAATTAACTCAGGTCTCCCATGTTAGAGAAAGTCTGGAATCATACTCCTCTATCCTGGCCTCTGACCGTATCACATTTGTTGCTATTCTGCTGATAGAAAGCCTGTTGTTTAAGATATATTTTCAGTGGGGCCCTCCTGAACTTTCCTCAGGAAGGTGATAAAACTGCCTTTGAAGTTCTCTACAAGTTTTTGTTTTCATAACCAATATTAATTTAATTTCTCCAGATTATTATGTTTTCTTCTCCTATCCTTATGCAAGATAATGGCTGAAAAGGTCAGAATCCTGCCTTGACCTACATTGAGTCAGTGCTCCAAAAGTGAAAATCTGTCTGGTTTTCTTTGTCCAAATGATGCTGGCCACAGCCCTGAGAGTCTTGTCATCCTCCTCCCAGCCAAGGGGGCAGCTTTGCTCTCACCAGACCATTCAAATGTGCCATTAGTTTGACACTGGGGTGGGAAACAAATATGTCATGCAATCATTTTGCAGAGCATTGTACCAGGATCTGACAAATTACTCCATCAGAACACTGTACTGCTCTGTAGGCATGTGCTAAAACCAGCAGGAGAGCAGGTTGGCTCTCGCTGTCCTGCCATGGCACAAGGCAAAACCAAGTCTGAACAAATCCTAAAATGACCCATAATCCCACTGTAGTGAAGGGACAGGATCCAGGGGAGTAATTGCTCCTTGGGGCAGATGATGCAACCCCAGCCAGGATTTCTATGGGCTTTTGTGATTTGTACCATAATCATATGCTTCTTTTCTACTTAAGAGAGATTAGAATTGAGCAAGCCCTCACCCAGAAAAAAACCTGCAAGGAAACGACCACACTTGAAGCCATCAAGAGGAAAAGGGAGACTCCTTCAGCCTTTGACTCCCCTTTGCTGTCATGTAACAGTTTCATCATTATAGGAAGTGCCAATAAGATACCAACAGGGTAAACAATTGTCAGACAGATTTTCACAGAGCCAGTTGACTGGACCATGGCTGCTTTGTACACAATGCCAGTGCAGTGTCATTTCTAATGGGGGAATATATACAGTGCAATTATGTCAGAATTTGCTCCAGGCTACACACTGTTGCATTATAAACCTGGCCATTGCCTGTGATTAGTCAGAGCTTTAAATAACACTGAAAGTAATTATATCAAACAAGAGGAAGAAAAGTGGTGCATTCCAGTGCTTGCCACATACCAGCCCCTAAAGGGGGTTAGCTAATGATGATGTCCTCTTTATTGCTGGAATTTTTGATACCTTAGGTCACATCCTGATCACCTGATGCACAAAAGATTTAAGGACATTCTTAATTTGGCCCTTGTAATTATGGAGCAGAGGGGACTTCATACAAGTGACAATAAGATTCCAGGATGATTGGCTGTAGATGGATGGGACTGAAATGCAAAAAGCATGTGGAGGCTGCACTGACCAAAGGGCTTTGCATCAGAGATCTCCCTGCATGCTTGTAGGCATAAGCAGACACTGCTGTCAGGCATGCTGTTGCCAGTGGCCTGAGGGTTAGGGTTAAGGGCTGGTCTGGGTGCAGCAAAAGAGCACATTTTCCTTCTGATAGTGGCGCTGGAAAGAGCAAGGCTCCTCCAGGCCTGCATGAACACGGTATCATATTGGCAGTGCTCTGCAGAAGTAGGGGCTCCATTCAGGAGGGACAGAAGAGGATCTAAAAGAGAAAGCAATCACTGGATTAATGGTGAACAGATCACAGGATTATGTCATACTTCTGTATTGCACTTTCCATCAGAACAGCCCTAATCATATGGCATTCTTAGATCCCCATTTCCAAGAGAGGGAAAACAGATCCTTTGCTTTCCAATTCATGCTGAGCTTCAGATGTATGAGGGGGACAAAGCTGGCTGATACCTCCCTCTGGTCCCACAGGGCTGTTCCAAACTATTCTAGTTTGTAGCAGCTCTCCTGAGGACTGTTACAATGGCTGGGAATTGCCACCACATGGCATCTTTTAGTCTTGCTCAGTCCTGCATTTGTCCCTTGCTCTGTGTTACAGAGGGTGCTTCCCCTTCACTTTACTTTCTCTTTCCATTGAGTGCTCAGTTGGACCTGACTCAATACAGGTTATACCTCTCTAGAGCTCACGGGATGTGAAGCACCTGAGATGTTGCAGCCAAGTCAGAGTGAATCACAATCAGAAATTATGCTCTTGCCAATCTGTGTCTGTGCTGCTCTTGCTCTGACCACCAGAGTGCTGAACTAGCAGAGCTGGTTCATAGTGGTTGTGCATTTGGCTGGTTCCTTACCAAAGCAGAGCATTGAGAGGTGGTGTTGGCTTAACATAGGCAGTGCCTGGATATCCAGCCCATCTCACCTAACAAACAGGGTAAACCAAGTCAGGCTTCACCCGAGCTGCCTACCTGCTCCACTGTATAGAATTTCTGGGCATGGTGGGTGGGGGATGCTCCAGTCCGAATTTGTGCTGGTAAACTGTGGCTCAGAGGGTCTTTGGGCTGGTTGAGTCCCTGTTCTGAGATGCCTCAGGAAAGATTTCAGAGATCTTCCAGCTTTCCTGTTTGAAGGAGAACGAGAAGTCACTTTCCTTACTTCTTTAGACTTCTATTAACAGTCACAGCAATCACTGTACTGCAGCAGCCTCGGGCAAGACAAAACCCCACTGCACAGGACCTTGTACTTCCAAGAGCAAATAGAACAAAAGACAAAGCAAAAATGTGTGTGGGCTCAGATGTCCCAATGTACAGCTCTACACTCCTCTTCAAAACTCCTAAGAAAAGTGTTGGTGACCATGGCTCCCTGATGAGAGAAATTTTGCTCTAGGGAATGATGCAAAGGCCCGTGAAGACTACCCAACCCTGGAGTGCCACTGGGCTGTCACCAGGCCCCCGAGTCCCTCTTTTTCCTCCAGTAGTCTATGACTCTGGCACAGCTTTGCTGGGGAACAGGAAAGACCAAACAGCCTGAGCCTCTGGGATGTGCCAAATTATTTTGTTTGCTTTGACATGGAGTTGGAAGGAACAGATCCCAGTAAAGTGAGGGATGTGTGAGCTATCAAAGACATCACTTGGTGCCAGGTGGGGACTTAGGGACTTTAAGCCTTGGAGGTATTGGGACTCCCATTGGGACTGCACCAGAGTTGTAAAGCCTCGGAGAAGGTGGATTCAGCCAGAGGACACAATTCCCCCCCTTTTTTTTGGCTCTTCTTTAGCCATCTCTGTCACGTCTCAAACACCAAATTTCTTGTGTTGCAGAGATGCCTGTAATATTCATGGGAGAAGTACTTTTGGGGTAGGAATCTCCTGTGCTGAGCTACAACCTCTCAGTCACCTCTACAACCATCCAACTGAAGGGAGGCTGCAGGAACTAGGGTGTGGCAGTGAGCATCCTCCTGGAGCCTGGGTGCTGGTGCGTGAACAGAGCAAGATAAAAGAAATGGAAAAAAGATTGTTTTAGTCTTGTATACGAATATGGCTTTAAAAGTTCATTGAATTGGCTGTGCCCCATCTCTTGAGGCTCTCTGAAATAAAACCTGTGGTTTCAAGTGTTAAAAAGTGAAATGATGAAGTGATGAATGAGGCAGGGTAGCCAGGCAGGACAAGCAGAAGGGATGCACTGAGAGAAGGAGGAGAGCAAGAAAAAGGCAAACCAGAGAAAAAGGAACAAAGATTGGTGAAGGGAGAAGGCTACGGTGTGGTGTGAGGTGGCAAAGAAACCCTTCCAGCAACACCATCCTGGGAGCCAGCCAGAGTGGCTTGCCGGCCTCCAGACTGGTCCAACTGCAACAACATCTGTTAGATTTGAGCTCAGCTTTGTTAGTGGCATGTTTGTTTAATTGTGGGCCTGGTTTGTTATTTTGCTTCCCATTAGGAAGCTGAAGAAAGGAGGAAGGAGGGTGTTTTCATTCTGGAGAGCATTTTGCCAGGACAATGAGGGTTTTTTCCATGGCACTGGGTAGTCAGAACTAGCTGTACTGCTTCTCTCGACAAGGCAGACGCCTCCAAAGCCCATTGTTCAACCTGATGCATTAAGGGCTCACACTTGTAATTTTGGCGCTGATCCCCCTCTCCCATTGTGTGAGCAGAATGGGCTGAAAAAGGAGAGTCTGTCCTCTTTATCTCGCAGCAAGAAAAGGAGGCAGCAGCAGTGGCAGTGGCTCCTCTGCCCGCCAGNGGTCACTCCCAGGAAAGTCACCCAACTTTCAGTCACTGCTGTAACTCCTTGGCCTCTCTCCAATTTTTCCAAATTCATCACCGACTATTTTGGAAAAATGACTTCTTCCTGCCTGAGCATTCAGGCTTTTTTTGTTTTAATAAAACAGAGAATTGTTGAAAGGGGAATTTTCTAGTGCTGAACTGCAGCCCTAAAGACCAGTCCACACTGCTGCTCCATGCACTGCCATCAGAGAACAGCAGGATTAAGCACCATGCCGCCATCCCTCACCAGTAAGGTGGTTTTTCTCTGGATCTGACCAAGGTGGTGCAAAGGGCTTCCATGACATGGATATCTCCTTCCCGTGGCAGGGATCATATTCAAGGCCCCCAAAAGCCTTTGGGCTTCTCAGAGGAGTTGGCATATGCAACCAAAGCCTGTTGTGGCTGTCTGGCTCCAAGGCAGGACAGATGATCAGGCTTCCGACTCAGCACCGAGCGCAGACCTATATAATGGTCGGCATCAGGAAGCATATCCTAGCAGCCACTGGGATAAAAGAGTATCAGGAATGGTGATGGAACAATACAGCTTTGTACAGTACAGTTTTCCTGTTCCTTCATCAGTGCTCAAAACTAGAGACCCCTACTCAAACCACTGGACCCCGACTTTCCATCTACTGCAGCAACATGCTGAACTCATGAGGAACACTTCAGACATCAGCCTAAAACCAAAGCAAACCCCCTGTATCGTTAAAATTATGGATGGATTAAAAAAATGAACAGAGCATGAGACGCTTAAATATAAACTTAAATTAGTAAACGGGCAATACAAACAGAGCCCTGACTTTGCAAATCGAGTATTTACAAATGCAAGAACCCCCAGCACTCGGAACTGGAGGGGAAAGATTATGTGTCTAAACATACTTAGGAGGACCAGTGTCCACTGTAAAGGTTTTGGGGTTTTAAAGCTGTACAGCAGTGACCTACTGCTGAACCCCAGTGAGAGCCCATATCTGACTAGAACCTCATTAGCAGAAATAAAATGTCTTGGATCCTAAGCAACCTGGACAGCAACATCAGAAAAAAACTCTGTAAAAAAATTACACTAAAGTCAAGAAAGAGATGCAGATTTTGAAGACTACAAAATGCAGGCCAGCTTCATTTTGCAGACATGAGAGTGTTCAGCCCTACTTTGGCAGAGCTGTGCTCTCTGTTCCCAGTCTGTCCTCCAAAGGAGGACTCAGCCATGCCTGGATGCATAATGTGGATCCCAAACCTCACCTTCAGGCCCACTAGCTCCATGTTACCTTTAGAAAAAGACTTTCCCTGACTGCAGCTGGAGGACTGCAGGTGATCCCCAGGCTGACACCTGCATTCCAGTCACACCCAGAGAGTCTCTCTGTGGCAGCTGCCTTCAGAGCTTGGTGTTACAGGTGAGCTACCTCAGCCAGTGGAGGTTTGGGCAGGAGAGTGCTGCCCCTTCCACATGGTTTTGGGAGACAACAGTCTGACCTGGGGAGAGAAGGGGAGACACTTTGATGAACTTCTTCCAGCACCTGAAGGCCAGTTGTGTGCTGGCAAATTATAGTAGGAGCTTTAAACAACTAGGAGTCCTGCTGCCAACTATTAAGTCACAAAATATTCTGAGTTGGGGGACTTGGATCATCAAGTCCAACTTCCAACAGAATGACCCCACATGGGGATCAAACCCACAACCCACAACCCCACTAGCACCATGCTCCAACTGACTAAGCCAGTCTCAGGGTTACTTTACTAAGTTAATTCTGTCTGACTAATTAGATGCCTAACTCCAATTAGATGCCTTGACCATTGGAAACTACACATCTAGCCTCAGATCAAGAATTATGCAGGGATAATAAAGGACTTGTGAAGTTTCCCTGTTTCTAAGGTCCCATCTCTGCTGGCTTCAGATACATTTAACAGCCATGCTGGTAGGACAGGACTCCCTTTCTTCCAAACATACTTTTTACATTGCACTCATCATCTTGCCATGCCTGTTTCAGTGCATGACCTGGAGGGAGAGGAGGCATCATCGTACCTGCTACCTTTGCAGAGAAGCACGTCCTCCTCAATTGCAGTTGACCTCCACAAGCATCAGCCAGGTGAAAACAGCAGTGTCATTTTCTTGCTGTGGTGACCCAAGGACAGACTGACCTGATAAAAAACCCCCCTCTGCAGGGCAGAAATCCAGCCTCAGCTCCAGCCTTGCCAGCCACAGCTCACTTAATTTTCTGTAGCATGAGATGTAGTTTGCTAACCTATTCCGAGGCGGTGGAAAGGTAAATTTATTCAGGATCTGGTACTAAAATGACTTTATGGGACACACTGCAGTTCCCAGCTTCTTGGTGGGCACCAGTTTGAATCTCCAAGAGGACCTTAGGCATAACCACCCGTGGTCAGAGGCTCGATAGCATTGTAGCTTAAACTTGATTTAAGGTCTGCATGGAGCGAATATTAAAGCGAGGTCTCCGCTGCAGGGCTAACTGAGCCGGGTTACAGAACGACCGTCCATTAGCGCAGGAGGCAGCGCAGATGCTATCTAGCTGTGGTATTATCCCCCTCGCCGTTCCAACTTAGCTTTGGACAGTTAAGATCTTGATGACATTATGAGCGGGGCTAGGGGCAAACCGTGGCCACAGCCAGATTAGCAGCACACACAGGGCCGGGCTGGGGGAGCGCTGTCTGCCAACACAGTCCCTCGCTGCTCTCGCTGCTCTTTTCCTTGGCCGTCCTTTTTGCAGCGCCCTGTAACAGTACCGGAGCGATCGCTTGAAAACCATTAAACTGAAATAAGGCGAATTTAAATAAAACCGCTAAGGAAAACACGCGGCCAGCCGCAGCAAGCAGGAGGCAGAGGCAGTGCCCGCTTGGCCGGGTGAAAGGTGCGGGGACAGGATAACCTCTTCCATGGGTTCAACCCCGCACCTCACAGCAAAGCTTTTACCGCCCTCAGCACAGGGGCGGGTGATGTTTGCTTAAGCTCCGGCTGGTTTCACGTTTTCACAGTGATATGATAATTGCATTTAGATAGCCCTGTCTCTCTCTGCTGGGCTTTCACAGGGCTCTTCTGGCCCCCAGCAGGGCTAATTTAAAAGCGGCTCCGCTCTCAATGATATGCCACAGTGTTTTCAAAAAGAAACAACCAGCAGTGGCTCTCTGGAAAAATAACAAAGGGACCCAATTACAAGCAAATGTGTTGAAGGGTCCCAGGGCCGTCTGTGGGCAAATTAGGGCCAATTAAAGGTCAAAATGATTTAAGGTATAAGGACGAGAGAGAGAAAGGAAACAATTGGTCAGATTCCTGCACAGAATAAGTGTTTGCTGCTAGGTTTGAATATGTTTTAGTACCCAAAGGGTGGATGAATTTCAGAGTTGGGGTTATGCATGATTTTAAAGAGGGTAATTTATACTTTCTGTACCATCCATGCTTGAGGAAGTATTTTGCGGGGTCATAGTCAGCAGTTCATATCCCATGAGCCCTGCTAGAACCTGGCATAGAGCTGCCTGCATGGTCCCTGTGCAATCTCAAACCCTTGGGCAGCAGTGAGCAGACAAGTATCGCTGTCACCCAACAGCTGTGCAGAGAATATGCTCTGGCTATTCCTACAAAGGGGACTCAAGTCACACCGGGGGCTTGGACCAGCTCTTCTATTAGGTTCACTCAACTCAGCCTAAGGTTAAACATTTCCCTTGTAGAATCGGATGGCTCCCCAGAAGAAAAGGGGACCTGTCATGCTGTATGACAGCCCTGTCCTGTCCCTCCACTACGCTCCCACCACACCACGATACTCTCATTGACTCCATGACCTCTCCCTGTGCTCTCATTGACTCCATGACCTGCTGGCATACCCATGGGCAAGCAGGCCATGGCTGAGCCTTTACACTCACCTTCCTGCAAAGGGAGCTTGAAACATAGGCATATAAGTAGCCCTGAGGGTTAATGTTCAAACACATAATTTTTAAATTTTTTCAGCATTAGTAGACAGGACTCTATGGGATGATGGTTTGAGAATGTTTAAACAGGCATGCTCAGAGTTCTGAAGTGCATAACGCGTCTGCATGAAACTGGCTTCCCTTCTGCTACCCAGGCATCAAACCAAAGGGAAAAGCAACTTTCCCCATACCCAGTGACAGAGCCTCCCTCACTGGGATCTCTGTTTCCATGCCCTCATAGATGAGATCATCTTCACAACTCAAAAAAGCTGAAATCTCATCCAGAAATGGTCCAGCACATGAATCTGTAAATGGGCTGGGGATCTGACACCAAGTTTCCTTCCAGAATCAGTCCCTCCGCCTGCAGCCACCACAAATACCCCAGAAATGCTGCAACAAATCCAACATGATAAATACTTTCACCAGATCTATTTAAAACCAGAGAACATGCTCAGCCTGCTGTTTTCTGTTGAATTTCAGATGAACCCTATGAAGGAGATGGTTTTCTCATTGTCAGTTTTATCCAGAAACAGAGAAGGCTGGATAAGGTTTGAACTGCTGGTTGCTTCCCTGCGTCTCTCCTGGTTCACCATAGAGATCCATGCTGGCAATCAAGGGAGCTGAATGGAAAAACGAGGGACACTCTTCTTGGCACAGAGGGAAGGGATGGCAAGGGTGGGCCCTGGGCACAGAGAATGTACACGTGCACACATACATGTACTGTATGGTACAAACTCTCACAGGGGGATCCAGGTCTCATTTCAGGTTCATTTGCCCATCAGTGTCTCATTTCACTAGCAGACAGAAATGTAAAGATCTACAGCTCTAATGTTTTTACATATTATTATTTTTAAATTTTCTTCTCCCCCCCTTCCCAAAGAACAGAGAGACCATTTGGAAAAAAGTACCCTGCATTTAAATTTCACACATTCCTTGGTGAAGAAGTGCTAAAATTCAGAGAAAGACTCAGGGCAAAGTAGTCCTGATGTAACATTATATCTGATGATACTGGTTGGCTTTTATAAGAAAACAAACAGAACCGTTCAGGGAGAAACGGCACCACAAATGGTTTTACACAATTATTCACCATCCTGTGACATCTTCATCATCCTCTACCTGAACTGTTTGGAAACAGCTGATTATTAATGACACATTTCTATGCAAACTTGCTTAAAAAAACACACAAACAAACCTAAATTTAAAAAAAAGAAGAAAAAAATCAGTTTAAACCCATCTTACGAATGGCTTAAAAACACCCAACACTGTCCCATCTCCTCTTGCCCCCTTCCTACCATCTCTAGATGGAAAAAGAGACCATAAAGCAGTTTTGTGCAGTCACATGTAAATTCTCTGTCTCTGTTAAGGCAAGAGATTAGCCTGTTAACAAAGTTACCTTGTCACCTACCCTGCTTAATCCTTGCATTTCAAAGTGTAATTTTATTGAGCGCCTTGGAGCTGAAATCTGGTGTGTGCTATTTATTTATTTATTTATTTCCTTGCCTTTTTTTTTTTTTTTAATTCATCTGAAGCTCAAAAATAATTTTTTTTTTGCCTTGCCTTGCTGAAACCGGTGATGTCTGGAAAGGCAATACCTCTGCAGCATGTATTAATTTTAATACATTTGTTTAACGCTTAGGGGACTGAGGTAGGATAAGGACCCCCCCTCCTCCCCCTCTCCCCACACCTTTCCGAGACGACAGTCAGACAGTCTCCACACTGTGCCGTACGGCTGGTGCTGCAGCGGAGTATCCTGCCCATAAATCTGTCAATACAAAGAGAACAACACACACACAAAAAATGTGGCTAAAACCAAGAAATGTAGCATAATTACAGGTTCATTACTGCAAACAAAAGCATCCCCCGATCCCACCCCTTTGGCAGGGACGGGAGCAATTCAAACAGGCTCATTATGTAGTTACCTAGCCAGGGTCAGAGCCTCCTGAATAGCTGCTGTGGCTCTGCTTATTATCCAGGCCCGGACTCTGGGAATGCACCCGTTCAAGCTGTGGAGGTGCAGGAACGCTGAGAGCAGCAAGGCTTCAGGTCTGCCCCTATCAGGTCTTCCTACCTGTTCTATATCTCCATCCTCAGAAGAAAATCTGCCTTTATAATTGCTTCAAAGACTGGCCATGGCAAAATGCGCCACGTTGACAGTCTTGGAGACTGAAGCCTTGTTCTTATCTGCCCAGTGGGTACAGCATGAAAAGGGGAGATTGGATGCGGCAACAAACATGAGAAAAGCGACAACAATTTCATCTCCATTGCCTACTCCATTTCCTCCCCAAAACTGCTGGCTGGGTGAGACACAGTTCCTGCAGGCCATCCAGCAAATACCTCTGTGCTTGGAAACAGCTCGTACTGAACCTGGGCTGGAAGAATCGCAATTTCCCAAATCATCTTCAATTTCTCAGAAGTTTGAGGGAATTCCCAACACACTAAATTGGCATGCTGCCTTGGGCCAAAACACCTACTCCAGCCTTTTGCAACTCCGTGCTCCATCCCATCACTCCTTCCCTACAACCAGCCACTGGCAGATGCATGAGCAGCCCAGGGATGCAGACGGTGCTTTTTGGACGTTTCCAGCCTGGGCTCCCTTTCTCACCAGGCCGGGAAGTGGTGTGAAGTCCCCTTTGACACCACGTGCCCCTTCCAGAGCCACAGCTTCCCTCTCCGGTGGCCGAAGAATTGAGGAACTCCAAACGGCACCGCCAAATATTCAGGGAACCTGACAGCCCCCTTCCCCTCTGCCTGCAGCAGCGGTGAGTGCTGCTAACGCGCCCACACTGAGCCTGCCTCCATCTATAACCCAAATGTCAAAACATTTCCTCTTGCAGCCCCATTTGTCTCGTGGAAGCTCCAATCCCAGGTCCTAGTCACGCTGCTTTTGGGGTCTGCCTTGCTGAGCTATTACTGCCACTGCCCCACTGTGCGCAGATAAGAATAGGCTGCTTCTTCTGACTCATTTAGCTAAAACAATGGAGCCACCAGAGGCCAAATTAATCCCTGGTGACTTCAACAGAACTACACCAGTCTAAATTTGGTCCCAAGCGTACAATTAGCACAGAGGAAAGCACAGTGTCATGACAGTCTCTTGGCTCTCCCTCCAGTCTCCCTTCACCAGGCTCACCCACTCCACAAAGCAGCTGGGTGCTCCTTCTCAGCCATATCACTGCTCATGTCTTGCCATTTCTGGGCACTGAAGAGGGCACTCTGTAAGGGGAAGGGGCAACTCATCACCATCAGTTTGTGCCTGAGAAGGGCAGATCCCGTTTCCCTCAGTAGATAGGAAGAAAGAGCTGGTCCTCCTCACTTTGGGCTTGCAAGGAAATAAAACCTATTCCCTGCAGAGACATGCCTGCAGGCATCTCTCCAGCTCTGGACATGCTCCTGATGCCTTCAACTAGCTGAAAATCTCTCTCAGATCTAGTGTCCAGTCCCCTTTACTGTCATACAGTAGGTCATTAAACTCAGCCCTGACCAGCCATTCATCACCATCATCATCATCATCATCATTACAAGTTTTGCAGCAACAAGATTCCTTCTAGTAATACCTAAGGCAATGAACTGCCTTTTTAAAGCATATTTGTATTTCAAACACTTAGAGAACATGTTGGAAAGCATACAGAAATTTTCTTTGGTGACTTGTCTGACCAGGCACTACGAGAAGCAGAGGCACTGCCCATCAGAAATGCTGGCCCAAAACACAGAAGGAGCAGAAAGCAATTACTTTAAGGGAAAAAAAAAAAGAATAAAAAAAAAGGCAGGTAACCAGAATTTTTCAAACTCCCGAAACACTTCCTCAAAAAAATGGTTTGTGCGTCATGCACGAGCAGTGCCTGGATCACAGAACAACTCCCATGTGCTGCTCCACAGCAAAGTGTGGGGAATGCCATGCTAGGAAGGGAACAGTGTAGGATTGGAGTTTTGCTCAAACTATAAAAAAACGCTTACTAACCTCAAAAAGTGCATGTGTGTGTGAGGAAAAAAAAATCAAGCAAAGAAAAAACCCATCTATTAATTTGAGAAAAAAAGAAAAGGGGAACAAAGAGTGGAGTGTGGAACTGGAGAAGGTCTGTGCTTGATGCCTCCCTCTCCCTGTCCCCCTGCCCCCTCTGGCTCCACAACCCAGAGTCTTTTCAAGCATTCAGACTTCTCATTCCTTTGACAATTCTTCAAAGGCTCCAGGATTCGAGGGAACTTCCTGTTTCATCGCAAAACCTCGCTTTCTTTTCCTTTTCCAGACTATTAAACCCCGCGCCAACGAAGTGGTGTTTGCCGCGTGTCCCACGACCCTGCCTGCTGTGTGACATTAAAGTTACACTGCTGAAGGTGTTTTGGTCCTTACATCCCCCTTCTGACCCCCAAGTTTACTGCAGAACAAAGTCTTGTTAAGCTCGACACTGGAAAATATATTTCCTTCCTTGCATGCCCATAGCGGTTATTTTAGCATTGTATGGGGTTGTGTGTATTATTTTGTTATTGCAGGGTTGCTGGTGACAACTGATCCGCACACACTGCTTTGTTATTGTAGGGTCGCTTTAAGATCCTAGACTCCTAGTCTTACTTTTATTTATTTTAGGAAAAGGTAGTTTTTAAGGCTTGAAAATGAAATATGTTTAAAGGCATACCAAGGCACGGTGAAGAGATAGTACGGAGAGGAAATCCTGTCAAATCCGGGGCCTTGCTGCCTGAGTTGTGCCCCTCCAGTATGGCCATGTCCTCGCCTCTGCTCTCCCATGGCTGCCACAACTCGCAGCCTCCCAGCAGCAGTGACTGACTTCTGATACTTGGCATTTTTGCAGTGCATATTAATGTCATTGTGAAAACAGTTCAGCATTAACAATTCTCAAAGGCTTGAGTTACTGTAAAAATCTGCACCAGACGTGGAGTTTAAAAGTTCAAATAAAGGAAGAGGTGGAAGGAGAAGAAAAGAGCAAGGGGAGCAGAGGAGTGAAGTACTGACTTAAATGATGGCCCACGCTAATGGCTCTCAGTGTGAAGGGTAGGCATCACCCCAGGCAAGATCCCCAGTGCTGCCAGAGCACCTGGAAGGGCTGCTGAACTCTCTTCTCTGTCTGCTGGTGGGTGACCAGGTAGCAGAAAACACTTTCGAAAGCACAAAAATTCATTCCAGCACCCATTTCACCTACTGCATTCCCAAAACCTCCTAAATTTGGTCATTTAGACAGGTGTCAGAGTCCAGTCCCTGACACAACTCAAGGCCTGTACGCAGCATCAATGGTGCAAGGGCCCAGACTCTCACCTTGCTATAGAATCGTGTCTGTGTCTTGTTTTCCTCATCTGCTAAGGAAAGGGGGAAATGGATGAATTTGGGCAATACGTATTGGGAAGGAGCAGCAACATGACAGTGCACCCTTCCCAGCAGAGCATCCACAGCTTTGTTGTGAAACGTGAGACTGAGAAGACAATGAAATTAAGGGGAAAGACTCCTGTCAAACTAAATAATTAAGCCACAGGATACATAATTGATGGGGTCTTGATGTGTACCCTAAATCATTTACCAGGCTGGTGAGTAACCGGTCCAGCTCTGGCATTGCAACAGCAAGGGACAAGCATCCCCTGCAGCAGAGCAAATTCAGTGGATCACACTGCTCAGGAACAGCTCCACAGAGGTTTGACTGAGTAAGGCTGCTCCACCTGCCCACTCCTACCCTTCCACAATTGCTGTAAGTGGATTGCTCCCCATTGGGCCATCCCACATGCCTGACGTTATGCTTCGATAGACAAGAGTAACTCCAACAACCCAGGAGATATACGAGGGAGATGCTGCTTTTTCTCCACTGAGATTTTTAAACCAGCTGAACACAACATCAGCTGAATCCTAAACATCAACAGAAGCTACCCAGCACCATTGTAATACACAGAGGTTTTTCCACCATCAGAGTCAAACGGGTTCTTGCCTGTCGTGCATGCACATGCTCAGCTGGTACAGACATCTCTGGCCAGCACTGCTTGGGAGCAGCTCTTTCAAACTGCTCCTCTCCCTGCAGCTATGCTGATTCATGCGCCTAACCCAGAGAGATGGAGCAATCAATATACGTACTACAAACAAACTGCTGGACTAAACAAGGCCAGTGGGGACAGACAGAGTCCCTGGGGGTTCTCTGCCTGGTCTGAGGCAGAGGACGCAGACGCTGCAGCTGACTGCACTATCCCATAAGAAACACATCAATCTCAAGGGGTTTTTTCCACTGTCATTTATCCACAGTGGTCTTTCCTGCCCCATCAGTTGCAGAATTCAAATGGCACCATGAATTCCTACTCTGGTTTTCTTTTCTTTCTTTTTAATTCCTTTGATCTTTTTACACTCCATCATCCAAAAAAGCTCTGTCTGCCCTTTCCATGCCTTCCTGCAACCCTGACACCTGCCTTGCAGGAGCACCAAACATACCACAAATCTCCTGGGCATCACCAGCTGCCCAGCCTGGTGACAAGAACATGGAGCGGGAGAACAACCCGGGGCTGTCTGCTATCACATAGACTGATCCAGGAGGAAGCATGATGGATCCATGCTGAAAAATATCACTGTCCCTCCTGTTGCCCCCTGCTCTTAGTGTTTTGACAGTCAGCTTGATGGGCTGAATGTGTTAGCAGAGTCACCCACAGCCCCTGCTGGCTCCCCTCCACCCTATGCCCACCCCAGGCATGCGCCGTCTGCCTGACACTGCCTACAAACTCTATTAGCTTTGTAATTAAAAACAGCTGTAATCTGATCAGGTGGAGATCACGGTTACAAAATGAAGGAAGCCATTAGCAGGAAATGTTGTGGTTCAGGCAGACATCAAATCAGTTTAAAGAGATTGGATTTCATTGTTTTTATACAGTTACTCCATTACTATAATGCACTGGGTCCATTTAAGCGGCTGGCTCGGAGGAGTGCTCATAAGGCAGTAGTGACATCTATGTGAAATGAACGGCATAAACGGCAAACTCCAAGGAGATAGCAGTGAATTTACACCCCTCACTCTGTGGTGACTATTAATGCACTGTGAGCTGCTGAAGTGGGGTTTGTTGGGGAGCTGGTTTTCTCTTCTCTTCCTCCAGTTCCCATTGATGTTGCTGGTGCATCTGTGGGACTGAGAGAGCCTTCCCATCGGGGATCGGATCCAAGGACCACTCCTCTTCCCCCCCAGCCACAAACCAAACCGCAGGTCCAGTTTCTCAGTAGCGAGGTGGAGTGAGAACTGAAACCACAGCAGCCACATTGCTTCTCTTCCTCCCGGCCTCTTCACCCCTGTGTAAACACCAGTCAGTCAGGACAAAATCAGGAGAGTAAAACATTTAGGTTCTCACAAGAGATGCTGATCTTTTCCTGTATTTCTCCTCACAAAAAAAGGAGGGAAGCAACCTGTGTTTCAAAGGATTAGACTGGCCCAAGCGCTCTCAGTGCAATGAGATGCACGAGGTGACCCGAAAGCATTGCTATCAAGAAGGGCTCTCTGCAAAAGCTGCTGGCTCCTGCTTTTAGTTCAATCCTGCTCTGAAGTTCATAGCCAAGACACAGCCCAGGTACCTGTAGAAAACTCTGTATTGAGAGGCACACGGTGGCCCTTGACTCTGCAAGTCTGATGGTTGTGGATAGAGGAGTGAGGGAGGTAGAGGATGGGGGGTCTTACAGCACAACTAGGGGCCAAGCTGGTGAGTTGAGCTAGACTATATTGTGGTGAAAAAGCACATCAGAAGCAATGTGAGGGAAGGGCTATGTTCACCTGACTTAGCCCATCTTCAGCACTTGTGAGGACTCTGCACACTGAGCATAAGCACCAATTGGTGCATCCAATTTCCCTTTTGAAAAAAGCCACTCATGGTACCACATGGGTTCATTTATATATTCTGTGCCTTGCAGCTTCCTTCCAGCAGGAAAATGGGGAGGGAGGTTTCACAATGCAACTGGTAAAGGGTCTAAGATGAGGAGGATGTTAAGGAGATGCAAACACATGAGAACTATCTGCCAGGAAGGCAACTGTGACCATCCCGTGGTACTGCCTAAGCAGTAAAATAAGCAGTAAAAGGACATACAGCATACAAACACCTCCTTCCTTTTGCCAATCTTCTAGTCAGTGAAAGAGATAAAAAGTGCCCTGCAGATCAGCACTCAGTCTGCCTCCTACCCACAATCTGAGCACACGGAGCCCCTAGTCCAGTCAAAACCCTCCTGGTTGTTGGTAAATCCCTCTTGGCTAGAAAATGGCTCTGTCATCTTCATAGTAATCCAGTTCCCATACAAACAGGCAACCTCATTCCTTCCCTGCCACCAGTTACTCCCTTCTTCTCCTGTCTTCCCCATCTCCTTTTTCACCCCAAACTGTATCAAATGCATCAAAGCCTGAGTAAATTATGTTCCCTTTGACCCGCTGGCAGCAAGTTCAGCCACAATACATTAAAAAAGCAGAGGCTGAAGTTTCATGGTCAGTGAAGGCAGAAGCGGAGGAGGAACTGCAGGCCTTGTCACTGCATTAGTTTTGCCTTTAGAAGTGATGTTTTCAACCAAGTTCAGTGCTACTCAAAGTTGGGTTGTAGGCTTAACCCATATGGGAAAGTGGGGGTAGCTGTGAAGCTGGGAGTTGATTTCTGAGCTCCCCACAGCTGCCTGTCCTTGCTGGGTGGTCTGACCCAGCACTGTGATGGCATCTCCTCCTGCAAAACATCTGTGGGGATAGCAGGCTGGATGGAGGTCATAAGGGCCCATAGGAAGGGCAGGAGATGCAAAACTGGAGATGCAAAACTATTGGGCTGACAATCTTTGCAAACCCCTGTGTGGCCGGAGTTTTGCTTACTTGAGTTCACAGCCCACGCTGGGCTGATCACAACCTCCTGAAACAGTTCCTACCCTGATGGTTTCCCCAGGCACTGTCTGCACTTGGGCGTTCATAAAGTTACATATGCCATCTGGGCGACTTCCCATGGGTTTGTGTTTGCTTGCAAACGATGCCCATGTCTCTGCTGATGAGAACTGCTTAGGCTGTATCTTGCTGCAAGGAGGAGGCCTGGCGCTGGCAAGGCCCAGCAGGTACTGGAGATCTTTTTGGGGAACACTGCGAGCTCAAGCTGGAGAAGACCACTAGTGTCCCCAGCTTTCTGCCAGTTGTCCCTGATGTGTCTGAAGTCATGATGCAGAGGATGCTGAGTATCAGTGCAAGCATTGGTGACAGCAGAGGTGCACAGAGGCCAGTGTTGAGAAGGGAAATTAAACTGAAAATAAACACCTGCAGCATTTCTGGCTCCTACACACTGACTCCAAACAAGATGGTGAGGGATGTAAACCAATGGTAAAACACTTGGTTGCCTGCAGAGGAACAGAAGTGTGCAGGGACTGGCCATCATCTCACCGTGCCAAGGCAGTTCATGCTCTTGTGTCTTGGCTGCAGGGCTGTTTCTGCTGTGGCTCTGGGTGTCACGCAGAGTTCGGAGCACCCTCCTCTGAAATTGCTGTGATGGCCATGCCAACTCCCAAAGAGGCAGCATCGAATCTGGAGCTTGTGAAGACATTGCCAGCAAAATAAATATTCAGGAATATTTTTAGCCTGCTCTTGTTCAGAGAGAATTTCTTTGTGTCCTTCTGAGGAGCTTGCTGGATCTTTCATCAGTTTGTTTTTCTCATTAGCCGGCATAAGCTTTGTTCTTATTTAATAAAGATTAGGATCTGCTGCCTCCAGCCCTCTCTTTTTGCTCCTCCATCAGGCCTGTGGGGGCTCAAGCTGCAGTGACGTTTGATGTTGGGCCATGGAAGTTGAAATGTGGGACAGAAGCTGTCCAGGGTCTCACATTTCCTTCCCCCAAAAGCCCCGTCCCACACCACTTCACCCTGGCACTGCCAGCCCTTGTAGAGAACTGCCCTGCAGTTGGAGGTGGGAGGTGGATGGGAACTGCTGCCTGGATCATCCAGAGGTTTCCAGACTCAGTTGGCTTGAAGCATTGCAAAGGTCTTGATCTGAGCCATCAACAGATAGAGTGGGGGAAAAACAGGGAACAGCTGATACAGTCTGTGCATGAATCTAATAAAATAGGAGATGTGCCATAAATGGGGAAATTGCTTCTCCCAGCTTCAGAGGTCAAAGAGATGTAACAGATCTCCCATCCCTTTATATATCATTGAATTTTCCTAGTTATCAGAAGAGTAAAATAGCTGCTTTTCTTTCTTGAGCTGAGTCATTCCTCAGAAAAGAATGAGTTTAAAACAAAACCAGGTATGAACCCTAATGAATTTTATAAACTCCCAGAAGAAGGCAGAGAGGTCTTCTGAGCTTTGAAAGTCTGACAGTCACTACTGCTGTGTGCTGCTCTGGCAGGAGTATCACTGCATCCAACTGGGATGGAGGATGCTGTGTGCCAGTGTGGATGCAGAGCACTGTGGAGCCTGGACTGGTGCCACATCCCTGGGACAGGGACAGCAAGGGGCTCAGTTGTGCCTATGTTGAAGACAGGACCTGTGCCAACACAAGCTCTCCACTGCCAACTGCATGGACCAGCTGAACCATTGCTCTGCACCTCCATGTGTGCATATCATGGAGCTACAGTATATTTACCTTGTAAGAAATACTGTGGTTATTTACAGGTGGTAACATATACAGTTAGGTTTATATAGATCCAGTGCCATTAAGATTGCTATTAATGCACTTCTTTCTTAGAGATTTTTATATTAAAAAATAATCCTTAAACACTCACACTTGGTATGAAGGCTACCATTCCACCAGGAGAGACTGTTTTGCATATGCGTAACTTTGAAGGGGATGAATAACTTCATGGCAAACAACATTTATAGCTTTGCCTTGCGCAGGGAGATAAGGGCAGAGGAACGCAGGGCTTCGGGGCAGGAGCTGTTTGCTGAGAGAGGCCGGGAAGGAATCCAGTCCCCACCCTGCAGAAGCCTTACCTGCGCCCAGGTGCACAACGGCTGTGGCGCCGATCCCCGCCAGCCCAGCACCAGCCGCTGTGTAAGGCTGGATACCAAACCTCCTAGCTCACTCCAGCATAGCTGGAAGGGGAGAAGGAAGGGGGGGACAGGGGAGGAACAGCAGGAATGGCAAATTTTAGAAATACTTTCTGAACAGTCACAGTTGTAAATGAACTTACCCTCACCATGTTTGTGTCACTTGTGTTTGCTGCCTGGAGCTATGTGAGAGCACAAGTTTTCCTGGCATGACTGCTCTTGGAAAATCAGCTTCCAATCCATATATGATAGTATTCATGGAAACCACAGTTCTAATTTACATGCACTGATTTCCATGCCAGAAACCATGCTGCTGTCCAAGTTGGGGATAGAAATGCTGTCCTGTGACTTCCCTACCCAATCACAACCAACTGATGCACTTCAGAACTCAAATATTTTCCAGGGATTGTTTGCAACCCACAGTTTAGAAAAAGAAAATCTTTCTCAAAGTCATGTGGCGGCTCAGCACCATTGCATTCAGGGAGGTTTCCTGGTAGGTATTTCCCAAGACACCATGAAGAAAAAAACAAAGCCTTGAGAAGTAAATCTTTCAGATCCACAACTTCTTAAATATTCTACATTCAAATTTTCTCCCTTGTTTTCTCAAGTGCTTTACACCATAGAGATGTACTCACAGATCACCAATGCACAAGCAGAAACCTGACCCTTTTAAAACCCTTCTGCCCTGGCCAAAGCTTCCTCTGCTTCCATGCAATGGAGCAAAGGTTGGAGCGGTGGAGACAGAGCCCTTAATAAAGATAAAATCTATTTCTAATGTCTATAAAAACCAAACCCAAATTCCCAGTTACTTCAACGTGAGCTGTGGAGATGGAGTAATGGAGAATGGAGTTATTTATTAATAGAAGGGCATTTCAGTAGAGATGGAAGGATGTGATATGGACCAAATGGAGGCATTTACAGAAATAATGTGCAGGAGGTTTTACCCAGCTTGGACAGGTGTCTCAACACCATGTCCTAAGAACAGTTGTCTCCCATTCCCTGAAAATAGTGTTTGGGGGAGCTGCATGCTCATGGAAGCCCTTCCACCTCTCAAGTTGCTTCCTCCAGACCTGGCTCTCTCTTCCACCTGGAAGTGGAACCAGAAGAACAAGCATGGAGGGGGGGTCCTGTTCTTGCTTTTTTTGGGATGCTGGTACCCTGCCCCAGCTCAGCCTCTCCCACCTCACACCCAGTCCAGGGCAGAGGGAGCTGCAGCCCCTCTGCCACTTTCCCCACCTTTACCTGCCTGGATACAGAGCTCCAGGGTCAGGAGCCCTAAAAATTGCATGAGACCCTATACTCCGATTCCTGCCACTGCCTCCTGCAAAATGCAAAATCTATCTCCCCAAATTTCTTGCTGAACCCTTTTTAACACACACCTCTGCCCTCACTTGGCAAGCAAACTGTGCCGAAATTCCCACCTGCCTCCCCCTTGCAGCCCCTTCTGGAGAGGCTCATTAACGATGCAAATAAAAAATGCTCTGATAGCCCGATGGCCAATTCCCCCCCAGCGCTGGTAAGGAATGACAATTCATAGGGGTCTTCAGGGAGCCGGGACGGAGGGAGGGAGGAACGCGGCACAGCGTGGCTGCATGTAGCAATCAAGCTTTCCCACCGCCACCCGTCCCCAGGGAGCACCCTCGCTCCTGTTGTGGGGAACCAGAGGCGTCTCTTCCTCCACCTTGTTAATCCCCTTTCATAGCTCCCCACCCTGACCCCCCAGGAGCCCTGGGAAAGTAGCGCCCAGTCCTTGCTGCCCCTTCTCCCCTCTGCCTCACTGCGAAGCGGCGTGGGGAGGGAGGAGAAGGGGAAATGTGTTTTTTCTTAATTGATTTTGGTGAAAAAGGCAAGCAGCCGCCACACTGTCAAATTAATTAGTTCCAGAGCTATTTGCAGTTATGAGCCGCGTAAGATTAGTGGTCACTGCGTTTTGGTGCTAGGGAGCGGGGGAAGAAAGCTTTATAAGCTTTCTTTTGCTCTTCGAGCCTTCCTTAAAAATACGTAAGAAAATAAAAGAGAAAATACCCCTGGCAGCCAGCGCTGCCCCCAAGGCCAGCTCCTGCCCTGCCACAGCACAGAGGACGGGGGTGAAGTGGCCAGTTTGGTCCCTCTGACATTCTCTGCCCCATATTGAACAAAGTGGGCACTTTGCTGCAGCTCCGGCCAGGCTCTCCCTTCCTGGCAAGGGCTGGCCATGTCCTCAGTGTCACCCCGCTGCCACCCCCGCCAAAACGTGCTGGTAACACCAGCTCCCACATCCCTGTCAAAGTGTGAAGGTGGGCAGCCAGACACACCGGTTATCACCTCAGGAGATGCTTTGGCCCCTTTTGTCCCCTCTTGCCCTCTCTCCTCAGAGAGCAGAGTGGGCTAAAGGCTGGGGAAGAGGCTCCAAAACCCCCGGGTGCGGCTCACGGGGCTCAGATCCCTGATTAGATGGGAACGCCTGCTGCAACCTGATAACACGGCAGTATGTATCTGACAGGGAGGCTCCGGCAGCGCTCCCTGAGCCGAACAGCGCCTATTGTTTCAGGAGATACTACCCTGCACACATGCTTATATCTGGATATCGATAAGCATGCCTGTTTATGCATAAACACAGTACAACATGCAGCCACATACCTCTGCATTCCTCCTCCCCTCCCTCCTTTCCCCCCTCCCCTTATTCTTTTATCTCCTTCTCATCTGCTCTTGCCTTGTTAAACCTTATCTCTGCTCCACATTCGGAACCGAGTCCCGGGAAAGGGCAGTTCTGGTGGGTCACACAAATGGGGTACTGAGGAATGGCAAACATTTCAGGTGAATTTCTGAAGTTTTCAAGGGACCGGGTGGAGGGAGGACAGTCTTGTCAGACTGAAACACTGTCAGAGACTCCAGCCAGGGTAGGAAAATGCTGAATGGTTTGGCCAATACGTGCAGTATGTTTCTGAGTCTGCTTAGGCAGGACCACTGCCTCTGGCCATGCACTCTGAGCTTCTGTCTGCCCACTCATGCTCCCAGGCAGTAAACCTGCACTCACAGCCCTACTTTCGCACATGCTCTTGGGGCATCAGTCTTGCGACATCATCTTGTGGCATCTACTGCATGTCAGATTGAAAAGCAAAACAGCAGGAATGTCGATTTTACCGTGATTAAAAATGATTTAAAAATATAACCTCCCCTTCTCCTGTTGCTCATTTGGTGAAAGAAGGTCTGAGAAATGAGCAAACACTAGGTGTACTCAACACCACCTTCTGCACCTACAGCTGCCCCCAGGGCTGGAGCCCCATGGCCATCCCTGCTGAAACTGCCTGCTCTGGGCCTGGGCCTTGGGAAATAGGAAACCTCCAGCAATGCCATCTGGGAGGCACAAACCACTTTCTTCAGAGAAACAGGGCAGGAACTCAAGTACTTGGCTTCACTGAGAGACTGGTGTGCATTATTGCAAGCACTGCTGTTAGCTCCTGTGCTGGACCCCAAAAGACAGCCCTAGTGCCCAGAAGAAGCCTTGGCACTGACCCAAAGATGCCATTGCAGTCTGGAGATTACCCTGAGCCATCCAAAAGCACAGCCTGACCCAAGTGCCAACCCCTGGATACTTGCACAAGGATGGGGAGCCACGAGGTCTGCAGCAACCAACTGCCGAGCCCATCCCTTCCACACTTACTGAGTACTGGGGACTTTGTCCACTTGACTGGGGAGGAAGTCACCCCATGGCATCTGCTGGTGTCCTCCTGGGATTTGTCCCCAGCTGTTCTTGCTCAGACTGTGTCATAACCTCTGCTCCCGGCAGGCCAACATGTTGGGACTAGGTGCTGCATCCCCACATTGGCTTCAGTTAGGGCTCCCGGATGAAAAGCTACGTCTTTGGCATGGCTGGATCAGTCCTAGAAGCAGGCTGATTTACAGCTCTCCATCTTCCTAGGAAAAGAGGAAAAAGCACATAATGCCAAAGGTGCTTACACTTAGGTGATTTTTTTAAGGAAAATCAAGTCCTGGACAGACTCAGTGGAAGCTGGAAGCCACCAGTAGAACACTAATCACAAATCACCGCAGAATCAGCTCAACACTCCTCCAAAAAGCTCTCCTCAGCTCTGCTTGCAGGGGTCACCCAGCTCCAGGGTGGGGGACACAAGTGGGATGAGCAGATGCACTGGGAGACAGGCAGGGCACAAGGGCTCTCTGGAGAGCAGGGATTTGGGCAACAGGAGCAAGGGCAACTCATGAGCCCAAGGCAGTGTGGCCACACTGAATGCAAGCATTCTGGAGTGGGGCTGCATACTGTCATCACATTTACAATTTATATTCTCCAGTCTTTTAATTTCAGCAATAAACTTGGACTAAACCTTTGCTGGGGCAATGTGGAAATTTCACTGTTCCTGGCAGACCCATATACAAGGTGCCCATAGGCAGGACCAAAATATGGCTCCTGATGGCTTTAGTGTGGGGGCACTTCTCTGTTCTTTACTCTTAGTTAAGTCATCAGTAATTGATCAGTCCCTCATCTGCTACTTGGGTTGTCCCGGCCCACCTTCTTGGATGTACCTTCCCCTCACCTCCTAGAGAAAAAAGGCTGTTTCTTTTAATCAGGGGGCTTCAGGTTTATGTGCACATCACCAGGATCCTCACCTGAGTTTTGTACCATTGTTCTCCCTTCCACTGCAAACCAGCAGTAGTGGTGCATTTTTATCCACCCGCAGTTGCTTTACTTCAGAGGTTCACATCAGAAAATCTGTCTCCTGAAGGTTTTCTGCTGGAGTGCTGGCTCTCAACAGGGAGTAGCTTCCAAAGTGAATACCTTCTTCACAAACAGGCCCAAAACTGAGATGAAACTAGAACTGGTAAACCTACTAATGAAATCAGGCCCTCCCCACTTGGATGAATCCCACACTTTCAGAAGAGGGTGGCATCATTTCTGCAGAATGCTTGAGTGGCCTCAAATAACACACTGAACTGCCAGGCACAAGCCCAAGTTATGGCGTGAGCCAGCACTGAAATAATGAGAAGCTGATCTACAGCTTTTCCCCTCTGGTTTATTAAATGAATGCTCCACATACCACTTCCCACTGACTGGAGACAGAGAGAAAATCCCAGAACAGTAACTCATCATCCTTTCTTCCCCTGAGAAGATTCAAGGCTGTGGCTATGTATGGATGTTGTGAAGTGATAAAGTTGCTGTGGCTTCACGAGTTACCACACATCAGCTGAACTGTTCCATCTGACCATGCTCCCAGCTCCCTGCAACTGGGTGGTAAAACATGTTCGCTCACGATGGGGCTGGAGCAGGTACACCCTCAGCAGGCTCCAGATAAGCACACTTCGCTGATAAGCAGTGCCTCATTAAGCCCCAGGACTCAACGGCTTGCAATGCAATCCTTGGCCCAGAAGTCCCTCCTCTTTTCAAGACATAGCTCTCAGTCATGGAACTAGAAACGGGAAACCACTCTGGGAAAGTGGTCAATATTGAATTAATTCCTGGGTGTAGCATAGAGAGGATAGAGGGCAAGGGACCATGCCAAAGAGGAGGAACAGTGGAAGGACTGGCCAACTGCATTGCTGAGCACAGCTTCAGCATAACCATGTCTGGAGGAGGATACCACAGATGACACAATGAAGATGACCCAGACAACGAAATCAAAGTACTCTGAATTCTGCGGGGGTCAGAGTCCATGGACACAAATTACTGCAGCATTTTGGCTTTCCAAGACTGGAGCAATATCTTGCCCTGGACACGGAGCATCATCTAACATAAAAAATATGTCAGGCCCACTACTGACTCCATTAAGTAGGACCAGGCCTTCTCTTTGACTTCATACCACAAAGAAGAGTGGTTTTGTGAGGTTCCTGCCCTTCCCCACTACCAATCAGAAGAGCTAGTTTTCTTCTTGACTGAACTTTGCTTTAGTCTCAAGCTCCAACCTGAGTATCAGAAAAGCTGGATAAAGACCCAACTCCCTGAATCTTCTTTCAGCTCCATGTCCCAGGCCCTGGGAATCTCTCCCAGTCAGCACTCCAGAGGGCCACCTCATCTCTCATCCCACAGCCAACCTTTGTGCTGAGCCTGACACACGGGAACAATGCACAGGACATGCTGATCCTCTCTCCTGCCCATGGAGTGGGGAATCTGAGTCATTTAAACCTTTTCTGCTCAGGATTCACAGCTGCAAAAACAGTAGGCAAACTCCTGACCTTCCCAAACTGAGCACCAGGCACCTACCCCTCTCTCCTCAGCTCCATCTAGACACTCTTGGGATGTCAGCTACACATATTCATGACAGATTCTCCTTATCTAGAGATTGCGTTTGTATTTTGAGAGGTGAGGAGACATTCTTCAGGGCAAATTCACTATTTATTTTTCAGTCTTGTGCTGAAGTCAGGCAGGTCCCTCTGTCACGCCCCAGCAGGAGGTTGGCCCAGTGCACCCATCCTGACCATGCTCCCTGGGAACATTGGCTCCAGGGGTGGGCACAATGTCCCCTCCAACAGGGCTACCCCACAGGGGGCATCTGATGACAGTTTGACCGGTGGGGCGTGTTTGTTTGGATAGTAAAAGGACTTGGAGCAAATGTTTCTGACTTACATTGGCTTAGATAAAAAGAGTCCAGCCTTGTCACAGAATCAACAGAGCTGGTGAGAAACTACTCATGTAGACCTCTCTGCTCTCAAACCCTTTTCAAAAAGAAGAAAACAATGTTAATGACAATAACAACAACAATAATAATTATAATAATTTAGGTTGAAAAACACTTTAAAATTATTGAGTCCAACTGTTAACCCAGTGCTGCCAAGACCACCATGAACTCATGTCCCTCAGTACCACAACTCCTGGCTTTTAAATACCTTGAGGGATGGTAACTCAGCCACTGTCATGGGCATCAGCCTGTTCCAATTCTTTACAGTCCTTTCTGTGAAGAAACTTTTCTTAATACCTAATCTAATAAAAATAATAATAGAAAATATGTTCACAATTTGGAGGCACTCAATCCTTTCTGGACTAGGGCTCATCAGGGTGCCAAGATCAAGGTCAGGGATTGGGTCTGCATGTTTGGGGTCACCTGTGACCAAAAGCTTGGGATATTTTGTTGCTTAGTGTCTTGTGCTTTGCTCCCCATCCTGACCTGATTGATAATCCCTGCCTTTGCAGACCCAGTGCTTGACTGGGAGGGAAGAGCAGGCTGGGCATGGTGGTGCCTGAGATGGGGAACTGGGGGATCAGAGACTGCTGCATCCACATCCATCTGGCATACTGAAGCACTGAATGAAGCAAAAAGAAGGAGGGCGTGAGTTGAAAAGAAAATCCCGAAGATCCTTGGATAATAAGCACCATTAAGGTTAGTCTGTCTCATGATTGTTTCTTATTAAAAAGAGACTGTACTTTATCTGTGCAGGATATGCTGTTTGGATGAGGGAATTAGCAGAGTGACTGCCTCCATATCATCTAATTAGCAAAAATGTTGATAAGCAGATACAATCACATATGATTAGGATCCTTTTAAAAAGCCACTCCATTAATTAAATAGACAGAAAGGCCGCCTCCAGCCCTCGCGTGCCACTGATTAGAATACAAATATTTACACTAATCTCACCTCCATCAGCCATGGGACACTTTTGAGTATTTTTAGTGACATCAGATTACTATTGATTTTCATCCCCAATGTCAGACCATTTTGTTAGTATCTGAAAGTGCTGCCTTCAGTTTCGGATGCTTTAAATCATGTTAAGGGTTTATCTTAATGACGCTGCTGATAACCACTGTTCAGGTCACTCGTACTTTCTCTTCAAAGAACACAGCCTGGGCTGGTTTTTATTGTTTGTACTTGAGATTTAAGATACGAAAAACATTTCTCATTTCAAAGCCTTGGTTTCTAGGGATGAGACAGGACTGCTAGCCTAGTTTGGATCTAGTTACTTGATGTGTGCGTGTCTCGTTTCCATTTCTCTCTGCCTGTCTCAACCATTTCTTTTTTCCATGCAAACCCTTAGCTCACAGCAGTGGCCTGTCTTGAATGGCTACTAATCTCTGACGTCTGCTGCAGGCAGCAGGCAGACAGGCAGTAAGCATCTTCCATTCAGGGATGACAGGAAAAAAACACTCCCTACTTTTCAGATGGGTAGGACACACTAAATCCAAGACAGATAACCCAGTGTGCCAGCCAGTCTGAGTTGGACTCTAATCATCTAAGGCAAATAGGGAGGAGACACTTTGCAAAGACACAGGATAAAGCAGAGTCACCTCTTGAAACTTCTGCCAAACATCTGCACGTGGACCATGCTGGCAATGGCTAAGAGTTGTTGGCACCTTCTGGGGACTTGTGGCTGGTAAACTTGGATCACCCTGAAGTCCAATGGACAATCCTAAAAAACCCACTAGCCTAAATAAACAAGTCCCTTTGGTGAAGATTTCGAGCACTGCACTACACAGTGTGAGTGAGCCATGAAGCCTTAGCTTCAAACACTCAGTAGAAAAATAATTCATGTGGCACAACCACCCTGTAACTAAGAAGATTTCTTCTGTGCCAAATGAGGCAAAAACTAAGATTTCCCCAGCGAGGTGAGCCCACAGGACCACATGCTCCTTTGCTGCTTTGGGTTTCCTTCAGCTCTAGCCTCCAGACCTTCATTTCCCTACGGCAACTTTCACCACCCAAATATGACACGTACATCCATACTACTGGCCCATCACCGACCACTGAGAACACCAGCAATACAAAGACCTTCCCTCAATTACCTTCCTCTTTCTGTCACGTTGCTTTCTCCAGGCTGACATGGTGCCCCTTTCCTTCATGGCCCCACACATATGATGCATGTTAGGACAGCAGCCAGCTCATACGCTGCACATATGCTCTTTGGTCTGGCCAGCTCTTGACTCTTTCCCAAAGTGTGGGATAATGGAAAAGAGGGCAGTGATCTGCAACACATGCTGCTATTAGTAGGTGTTTATGACACTGTGTTGCAGACAGATGAGTTTTCATTACTGGCACTTCTTTGGAGACCTTCATGCAATGATTCCCTGTGAGGATATTGTATTTCCTTCAGGAATGGCAAATCCAGGGAACAGAAACAGATGAAGGATAACCCTAGACTTGATCATCAAAGTTCAGCTTCTCAGACTCAGACTGAACTTGTCTGTGCTGAGTTCACGGGGCAGCCCTGCTGTACATGCATACACACCTTGGGACAAGTACCCAAAAAGGCACATAGAAAAGAGGCTAAGGTTTTCAATTCTGGGAATTTAATCTGTTATCAACATGAAAACTAAGCTCTTCTGAAGGTATTAGGTTTGGATATAAATTCAGAAGGACAGAGCAGCTCATGGGGTGGACTGACCATCTACCCACCCCTGAGGAACGCAGTGGCATTAGGTGTCCAGGAGTTTGTGTTTGCTGCTCAATCCTGGGCTTCACATCTTTTGTGGGAGAGGTAGTCACAGAATCACAGAATATTCTGAGTTGGAAGGGACCCATAAGGATCGTCAAGTCCAACTCCCAAGCTAATGCCCATACAGGGATCGAACCTACAAGCCCGGAGCCATGGGTATAACCTAATTCCCTGTTGCACCATTATCTAGACCACGTCACTGAGTTCCTCATTGAGTCTTTTCTTAAACACTTCCAGAGATGGCAACTCCACCACCTCCCTGGGCAGACCATTCCACTGAGGGATCACTCTCTCTGTGAAAAAGCTCTAATAACCAGCCTAAACCTCCCCTGGTGCAGCTTAAGGCTATGTCCTCTTGTTCTGGTGCTGGCAGCCTGAGAGAAAAGATTTACACCCACCTGGCTGCAACCTCCGTTCAGGTAGTTGCAAACAGCAATGGGGTCACCCCTGAGCCTCCTCTTCTCCAGGCTGAACAACCCCAGTTCCCGCAGTCTCTCCTCACAGGGCTTGTTCTCCAGCCCTTTCACCATCCTTGTTGCCCTTCTCTGGACCCTCTCAAGCAGTTCAACATCTTTCTTAAACTGGGGAGCCCAGAACTGGACACAGTACTCAAGATGTGGTCTGACCAGTGCTGATTATAAGGGAAGAATAACTTCCCTAGTCCTAATCCAAAGAGCCTCACCTTTCCTCTGAGAAGCTGGATTATTACAAAGTCCTTGGACTGCAAGAAAGTGCCTCACAGGATGATATTAAGAAATCCTACCACAAATTGCCACTAAAATGGCATCATGATAAGAACCCTAGGGACAAGGAGAAAGCAGAGAAGAAATTCAAAGAAATCATTGAAGCATACGAAGTTTTGTCTGACCCTTAGAAGCAATTACTCTATGACAAGTTTGTTGAGGAGACCAGAGTTCACAGAGCAGAAGTCACAGTGAGTTACAGTAGCTTCTTTGGTTCGCATCATGTATTTCCCCATCAAGAAGAGTTCTTTGGAGGGAGGCATCCATTTACATATACTTTCTGCACCCCCTTTGGCGCCAGAATCAATGGTGGAAACCAGCAGAGTACAAGAGGAACAGGAGGAAGCTCAAGCCCATATAGTATTTCCTCTGAGGAGTCATTCGGACCCAGTGAGGACCCCACCTACATCTTTAATGAAACCACAGTTTGGCCACATGGTCCCAGAACAATGACAAGCACTACTGAAGGGATCAATGGCGAGATGATCTCTCACAGGTAAAGATATGGTTATGCTAAGCTGAAGAGTGGGGCTCTGCTAAGCCTGTATAAGGTGTATAATGTCAGTGTTGAAGTCTACTACTGAAAGATTAAAGTAATGTGTGACCTTCTTACATAACCCTGAGACATAAATGAAGGATAGTCGACCTTTGGTGTATGAGAAGATGCATATTTATTAAAAAATACACTGGCAAGAAGGTAGAGGAGGTCCAGTGGAAATGAAGAGCCTAGAGGAGAGGGAATGACAGAGGAAAAAACAAAGGAAGGAAGAAAATGTCATTCCTCAGACTGTAAAAAAATCCCTGGGGCTTTCTTGAGAATGCCCTGCAAATTATGACCAAGGCCCCTGATGCAAGTACTGTGCAGCTCAGGAGTTGAAAGTGAGCAGGGAAAAGGTGAATTTGGCTCTTGAACTGGGACAACCTACATTGCCTCTCTGCTTGGAGTTGTTCAAACACAAAGAACTAAATTCAAACCATGAGCCAACAGATTCCAGGGGGCTGAGTTTGGCTCCCTCTTTGTGCAAAGCTGGATGAGGGGACTTAGATGGTGCTTTACTATCCTTATTGTCTTGCTCACAGCTGCGAGAGCCAGTTCACAATGCATTTCTTGCACAGCCAGTCAGCTCACTGCTTTCGTCCTCCCCTGAGCTAAGGAACACACTCCCCATGTTTCCGCCCTCCCCTGTGCTGACATGAACTGCTGAGCCTTGTTTCTTGCCCGGCCGGATCACCTTAGGCATTTAGTTTTAGTCCCACGCTACATCCCCTTGAGTTTCCCAGCTTTCCCTGCCCACTGATGTCTCCCTGGAGACTGGAACTAGTTTTCAGGGACATTTTCACTCTAATCCAGATTGCAATTGCTGCCTGTGTTTGGGCAGGTCTTTGCATCTGTTTCCTCTGCTGTAAAATGGAAATAACAGACTCGTGCTTTGAAAGAACCTATGAGGTAGTGTTGTAAGTAAAGAACTCTGAACATTAAGCAATAAGTTAAATTAGCTAGAATACTACCACCCTTTATTCAAAGCCTTTCACTTTTGAAAAGACAAATGTAGCTTAAATCACCTTCCTGAGCGATTAATGCCATGTCCAGCTTGGAAAAACAGACCAAAACTGTATTTGTTATGTTAAGGGCTGTTAAGTCCCTCTCTCAGTGAGAAAAAGACAGCACTGGAGGCAAGCAGAAGCTTAACTGCATGCAGGGTTCATGGAGGGAGCCCAGCAGTCACAGGAGCAGGGAAGACCTCGGTGTAGGGACAAGGTCTGTCTGCTGCTCCTCCACAGTTTGGGAGGCACAGTCCTGCAAACTCTGAGAACTGTGAAGATTTAAGAGGCTTGGTATAAAAACATTATTTTGGTCAGAGCAAACATAAGTAAATGTTTCTACCAACACTCCATCTGTTGACACCATGTTAATGAGAGATGGCTTCTTGAATTTACATTATGGTGCTTCAGAGGAAGTCCAAGGTAAGAAATAAACCAAACAACCAAAAAGCAGGAAAACCCCAAACTGCACCTTTTGGATTAGAAACTGAAATAGTCTTTGGGAAAACCCCCCACCCTATTCTTTGATATCTGGACCAGAGTTGAATTCCCAGCTCCTCAAAATTTTCACCTTCCTAGTGATAAAACTTTTCTTCAGTCTTGTCTCTAATGGGATATTTTTATGTATGCATATCAATATTTCTTGATCTGAGATCAAGATATGCAAATCTACACACATTTGTCTCCTGTCAGCAGGGTCAGCAGTTCCTCTCTTGTGCTGGTATCTAAGGCAGCACCTAAGAGCAAGTTCTTCCTTTTCCCATCCTTTAGTCAGATTGTGTCTGTTGCTGCTGGCAGGAGCAGATAGTACCTGAGGCAGCTCTGGCTGCTGCATGTACCAAAGCCTGCTGGAAAGAATATGGGAACATAGACTGGGAAGGGACCCAGCTCACTCAGTATGTGTCAATTCCAGGAGGACTTGCAAATTCTCTTCCATTATCTTCCTGTGCCCTGCAGGCCACCGAACACCTCTCAGCACTTTCTGTGAACTAAATGTCTGAGAATCAAAAATAAATAAATAAATAGGTAGCCATAAAGGTCTGGTGGTACAAGACCAGGTCAGACTGCATTAGCACAGTCCTTTTGCAAATTCCTGCAATAGCAAGAAATCTACCAGGTGTGCCCAAACCACCCCTGGGAATGGATTGTGTCTCTTGTTACTGAGAAAAGTAAGTGAACCCCAACAAATCTTGCCTTGGAAGAGAAGTCTTTTCTGTCCTGGGTCATGGGATCCAACTAACAACCTGACACCAATATACCAACACCTTCAAGGAGTTTTTAAAGCTTTTTCTCATGTCATTTAGCAGCTGTAGTGCCAGAGGAAGGAACACCAGATGTCTAACCAGCCACAGCACAAGCTGGGCATCTTTGCCTTGCCCAGTCCCAGCTCTCTGTTCCTCTTCCAAAAATGTATCTCTCTTCTAAAAAGCTGTATTTTGGGACCTTACCTTTTCAGTGGTGAGTCTTTCAGGTGTGTTCATGGCTGAAGATACGTGCATGTACTTGCACGTGCAGTCGATCCACCTCTGAGGACCACAGGTACCAGTGGCAGACCCTTGTGCTCAGCTGCTCGTGGAAACCAGCCCCTCATTCTTCCAGTCACTGCTGGATTTGATGGGCTCATTTCCAGCACCAGCTCTGTTTGAAGATGCCACACTGAGGGGCAGTTGGAAGCCTCCTGTTTGACTGCAGCTCCAAACCCAAGCACGTGGCCTCGGCTGGCCCACAGCACCAGGAAGGGCAGGGAACAAAGGTGGCTCAAGTACCATTGCTGAGCCTGGCCAGCAGCCTGTGCTGAGAGGCTGAGTCATTATTTTATTAGCAGGGACCCCAACTACTTTAATGTGGGCTTAGCCTGCAAAAACAAAAACATACATAAAAGCATTTAGAATTACTTCATAAAATACTAAATCACAATATTAACCGACTGACCTTTGCTCTATGCAGACCTGCTAATTTTAGCAATTACAGCCAACAACTTGAACATATCAAGTGGGCAACTGTTTAACAATAATGACATCTGCTTGGAAAATCAAATTACGTCTAAACATCTTTAAATCCCCACTAGGGGATACCTGCTTTCTTTATGCAACTGTTAGTCCCTGTCTAATAGGATTTTAAACTCACAGCCTGCTGCACACTGTGGTGGCAGCAGCCCCTCTCCCTGGAGTGACAACAACAGGACTGACATCCCATTAAGCAGGGAGTGAGTCTCTTCTTGGACAGTGATGGAAGTGGTTTGGTTTTTCACAGCCTAATCTGATAGACGGTTGCATTAGCTGGATCCCTTTGCTCTCTCGACCCCCCTGCAGATACTGCTCCCCCCTGCAGCCTCCCTGTGCTGGACACAGCCAGGGCTGATCTCTGGTGGCTGTTTCTTGGGAGGGACCTTGCTACCAAGATGGGCTTTGCAGCCATCAGTGCCATTTTTTGAGAAATCAACATGAGATTTCCTCCTGCAATGTTCTCAGATACAAGTTAGTTTTATTTTCTGTGTTGACTTCCATTTCTTTCCTCTCTTCTTTCTGCCTCTATCCCCAGCTACTTAAATCCCTTCCTGCCGCTCTCTGCTTCATGGGTAAAACTCCAACGCTGAGATCTGTTCCTACCCCTGAAAGACAACAAATCTGCAGTCACTTTTGTAGCCATAGTTCAGGCCTGTAGGTTTTTCTTGCCAAGAAAAGGGACATTAGAAGCAAATGGGACTAGTGAGGAAGAGCGAGCACAAGACCACCTAACTCTCAAATAAAGCACACCAATGCAGACTAAGACACTCCACCATAAAATCAAAGGTTCTTATTCAGCCCTCAGTTAGGTTGCTGCAACCCCCTGAACTCTGCTGATCTGGCAGCAGTCTCAGCAGCATGGTCCCATTCCTGATCACTCAGCACTCTGGGTTGCAAGGCTATTGTCAGATATTTGAATTGAGATACAAGAACAGAATATTTCCGCCCCTTCTCCTCCCTCCCTCTCTCTCTCTCCTTGGCCAGTCTGGCACTTTTCTGATGGAGCGTGCAGCAAAATCACAATCACATGTTCGCAGCAGTAGGAGGCCATTGGCATGGAAGTAGCTGTGATGTCACTACAAACATTTCCACCCCATCCCATTTCTCCAGAACAGTCTCCGTTTTTATGACCCCATCCTGAGATCTGCAGGAAATCAAATTGTCCTGATTCTATTTTGAGTGCTGGTGTCATGGCATCAATATATAACAACGTGGTGTCAAGCCGGAGAGGTTCAAGTGCTGTGTTGTGGTGTCACAGCTGGTTTGTTTTGTGCAGCTCCAAGCACTGGATTGCAGCCCTGTGGATGCCACACTTGCCGTGCTGGGAACACTCAGGACACAAATGCTGTGCCATGGGGATGAGCTGTGGGGGCAGGCTGCAGGGCAGGTCTGGCTTTCATCCATCAGCAGCTCTCACAGCCCGTTGGATGTTACCAGCTGGGGCACAATGGTACCAGGGGGCAGAGCAAGCACGCAGGCATGCAAAGGCACATTGGATGCCAACCACCCTGGGGCTGCACACGAGGGAAGAGAAGAGCGTGGTTGCAAGGCACTCATTAAGGGAAAGGGAAGGTGCAAGGAAGAGAGAGATTTGGGGACAGACAAACAGGCACTGGCAAAGTACCTGGGACAAGAAACGAAATGGCAATCTGACCAAAACGGGGAGAAGCAGCAACCAGCAGACACAAACACCTGTCTAAACTAGGATTACCCTCTAAACAGATGCGGGTTAGACCCCCCCCGACTAGTGATCTGAGATTCAAACAGGGGTCTAGATGCCACTGTGAAACACTTCTCTGATGCTTTCTACCAACACATGAACCCCTGCAGACTGGAGATATTTCTTGTGCCTGTGTCTCCCAGGGAAGAAATGGGCCCTGAAATCTCTCTTCCCAATTAAGCTCCAGTGGCAAACTGATTCATCACCTGCACCCAAATCTTACCTTCTCCTCAAAGAATATCAGATCTAACACACAGCAGACACAAAACACTCCTGAACTGAGATCTCCAACAGAAGCAACAACATCTGCAGCAAAATTTTATCTATTGGACAGAAAGTTTATCCTGGAGGAACTTAACATAGCCTACAGAGTCTCCTGGAACACGACAGGAAAAAGCACCAATTTGACTTAAAAAAGCAGTGGGAGAGGTGTTGTGGTGGCCTAGAGTTCCTAGTGGGCAAGAGAACATGGACTGCTTCTCAGAAAATGTAGTGAGAGCTCCTCTATTATTTCTTTTAATGTAAGAGACAGAATACAAAGACCCCATACCTTTAAAGTTTTTACAGTAGGGTGCAGGTTGGATCTTACATTAAGAAAAGAGCTCCTCCAGGAGAAGCATTTTTATCAGGCTGTGTTACAAAAAGCTGGATCCTCTTTGCAAAGGCAGAAGAGACCCTAGTGACAGAATCTGAGTACCTCAAGGCTGACATGAAGCATACCAAGTGCTCATATATGCTTGCTCTCTGCAGTACCAGGAAACACCGTGTTACAACCCCAGAAGGAAAGGGTATTAACCCTTGAGGCATTTTGTTTTCAATTTTGCTTTTAAGCACATTCTTGGGGTGTCCTGTGCAGAGCCAGAAGTTGGATTCGATGATCCTGATGGGTCCCTTGGCATTCAGCATATTCTGTGATTCTATGATAAAAATCCTCCATCTCATTTGAACCCCACCAAGACTGAATGTGGCTCTTTATTTGCCTTTAGCCATAACTGCTAAACTGACTGCATCCAAAGGAGTCTGCACCGAGACCAGACAACTGCTTTCTAACCTTCTGTGTGGGGAACATTAGTAACTGGAGATAGCTGTCCAGCAGCCTTGAAGCCTGAGACAACACGTCAGTTCCCATGAAATTGCTGGGTCATTAGTCATCTCCTCACTGCAGCCTTTATTTTCAAGCCCTTCTTTATCTTTGGCTATGATTAGCACTCAATTGCATTCACCTTTGGTCACTCTCCAAAAAGCACCAGGCAAAGGAGCTCATGGGACTTGAATACCACCCACTTCTGAAGAATTCAAGAAAGTTCTTTACTGTTTGATTTCAGTATCTGCTTTTCCATCTTCCATGGGGCTCTGCCCTGTAACTCTCTCTTCGTGGCTGGCAGAACTTTATGCCCTTCCTTCCCCAGGCTCAGACCTCCCTGGTGCCACTACAGGCAGCTCCTCACTTTCCCATGCCCTTGATCACTCAGCATCTTGGCTCAGTGATGCCATCCAGCCTTTCCAGCTCCTCTGCTTCCTTACTTTACCCTGAATTTCTCTCACCTCTCTCCAATGCCTTCTAGGAGCTGTCTGCAAGTGCTTTCCTTACCACTTTGGACACTGCACCCCTGTCAAAAAAGAGCTGCTTGAAGTGCTCAGCTAAGAACCCGACCTCTTCCCACTATGCATGGCACAAGGAAAACCCTCAATGGTGTTTAAGCAGCTGCAGAATGAGGCCCAGCAGCACCAAGTGACTTGGCAAGGAGCGACATCGGTGTTACAGAGACACGCGTTCCAGCGTGGTCAGAGTGAGGAGCCCATGTGGGGTTATAACATTTTCTTAATTTTTTTTTTTAATTATTCCCTCTCTTGTGGTTCTTCCTGCTCCCTGAATGAACAGGGGGTTTTATTGCCGGGGTTAAAAAACACGAATTTGCATTACATCCTGGCTCCTGCTGTAATACTTCAGTCTTGTTTCTCTCTCGTCCCCTCTCCAGAACAACTGATGCTATCACAGCCTGATTTAATTTCAAAGACGGATTGTGATTTGGCAGTCGGGGAAAAAAAAAAAAAGCCAAGTTAATCAAAAGTCACCATCTGCTGCGTTGCCATGGGGATATTCCTCCCCAATAAATGTGCTCTTTGCCAAAATCACAGATAACAGCACTATAAAGGGTGGGAGGTGGAGGGGGGGAATCAAAGAAAGAAGTTCCGACACTGGGGGGAAAAACGAAAGAGAGAAACAAGAGACAGAGAAGAAGTAGGAGAGAAAAAAGCATGGGCTACTGAGGAAAAATGACAAATGGACCAACTAGGGACAAGGAGGAAAACGGAGAGACTAATAAGCAGCTGAGGATGACAAAGTAAGGGAGGAAGATAGACAACCGGAAAGGAGGAGAGACACCTCGAGACACCCTGCTGCATAAACAAGCAGAGATAAGAGAATTGCCCTCAAAGCCTTGTCCCATGGGAGGGGGAGAAAACTGAAGCATCAGTGAGAATTCTCAGGGATGTTGGTTGGAGCTCAAGAAGAGATCTTACCATTATTCCCATTGCAGTTACCAAAAATAAATCCCTGGATGAGATGAGTGGTAACACCTGGGAAGGACTAGGGTCAGGTTCCTGGTGTTTCAGCAGCCCAGATGCTGTCAGGGCCCTGTGATGAGCTCAAAGGTTTGTCATGCTGTAACGCAGCACAGGGACCTGGTAGGATAAAATACAAATTAACTGGAATGAAACATCTTCATGTATCTTCCGATGGCAGTGGGACAGGGGCTGGTCACTCAACAGCTGCTGTTGCTTCTCATTTCCCCTTGTGATACTGGGTAGCAATTCGGGATATGGAATGTAAGGGCAAAGAGTGCATCTGTCCAGGGGGTCATTGCTGTCCCCAGTGCTCAGAGGGAACTAGCCAGGCTCCTGCAGCTCTGCGCACCTCAGGCACAGGCACAGGGCAAGGCAGTTGCCCAAAGAGAAATGAGGTCACCTAACATGAAATGAGTAAAAGCTGTCAAATTTTAGGTCACAATGTGCTGGCTGCCCCCTGACCCTGCTTAGAGTGTGCTTGTGTGTGTTGAGTGCCCCTATTAACCCCCAGCAGCTAACGGAGATATGGAAGGCATCCCACACTCCTCTCCAACCCTAGTGGGAGCTAAGGAACGGGGTCACCTAGGACCTAGGCTAGTAGGATGGGATGAATTATTCACTACAGAGGCACCAACAGACTTTTTTTCTTCTTTCCCTGTTGGAGAATAATCCTGGAATATATCACAGGTTGCATGAATTCTTCACTTAAAAAATAAGTGAATGACTTCTGCATGAACTTGTTTTGCAATTCAATACTAGCACTGATAAGAAATGGTCGCTGCACAGTGACTGGAGGAGCACAACACCATGTTGCCAATATCCAACAGTCAAAAACTTTGGATCAGCTCTTCTCTCTTCCCTTTGCTCCCACCTTCTCCCCACATCAAACAGTGCTGTAAAAATCACAAGTCTTAGAACACAGTGTCGGATGTTTTTTCTGTATAATCGTTTCAGAGCACTGGAGTCACACTTCCATCCTTCTCTGCACAACTGCATAAATGTTTTGTTTTGAAGGAAAGCTAAAGAGCCTCCCGTCACGCGACTCTAGGAGCTGGGGTTCAGAAGTGTACACTAGTAGAGATATGTCCCACAAGAGCATTAACGCCAGTTGAACCTATGTACATGTAAAGAGGGAATTCATTTCAAAATCAGAATGGGAGTTACTGAGTAATATTTTTCAGAGTATCTTTACTGAAGACTAAAGGCATTGGGTACTCTGAGCTCAAATGGTGCCAGATGGGCTGTAAGAGCAGCAGAGTTTCTGTACTCCACATCCTTCCCCTACAGTACTACCTCAACACTCCCCAAACACCTCTCTCAAGCTAGGCAACACCTAGGGAAGCAGAGATGTCCATGGAAGTAATGGGGCTCTTCCAGACCCAGCATCCTCTCTCTGTTGGCACAGTGGAACTCATGGCTAGAGCTGAGAGAAGGTCCAGCTGGTCATCTAAAATCCTCTTTATCCTCTGCAGATGCAGGATGGTGCCTTTAGGGAGACCCTTGGGGCTTCTCTGTCCTGCCTTCCACTTTCCTCTCACTGGACTGTTACAGTGTGGGAAGGATGGTAGCTCCATCAAGACAAGGGACAAAAAAAGAGAAACAATTAAATTAAAAAAAATTAGAGAATTTTGTTTAAAAAACCCTTTCCCTATGCAGTCAGCCTATTGCTACTAGGTACCACATTTCTCCCTCCCTACCTCCCCAATTAAACAGCAAATTACACTTATCAAAGAAAAGAAGGTAAAGAGAAATCTGAAAGGCTGTTGGAAACCTTTAATTATTAGTATAGTGGCATGAAAAGCTGTTGAGCCCCTTAGAAGCATACATGGCCAATTATCAAAAATATAAGAGATGCAGAAAGAAAGGTTTGTCTTATAAGTATGAATCGCAGGGCCATTTAGAACATCAGTGTTAAAGCATTAGAGTTAAATGGAAAAGTAAAAAGGGGCTGATGGTTTTAACTATTTCACAGGAGGACAAGAGGTTGATACTGATAAGACAAGCAGTATAGTGAAGTTAATTATCTGCGGCCCTTGGTGCACAAAGCTTTTTGAGCTGGTGATTAATAGAGATAAACCATTCAAACTTCACATTTCTAAGGTGAATGAAGATGGCAGAGGAACTGCACAGCCCCAGCACACCAACAGCATACTAACTACCCTGACAGCAATGGGCCTGGTGGCTGCGGAGGACACTGGGGAGGTTTATCACACCTGATCTGCATCCCACTCTCAAATGGCTGGGAGGTTTGGAGAAGGGGTGGCCAAACTTTCCCAGCACCTCTGGGTGTTTGCTTCATTGGAGATGGCTGGGGCAACTTCCCTTTAACTAATAAAAATCATCTTTACAAAATGCTCCAGTGTTACCTCTCCAAGAGTAACACAGCCTGGGGAATGCTTATTTGCAAGTACTTAATGCCATGCTGGTCCTTGCACTGCATTAGCTGTTTGGTTCAGGCCTGCTTGATGGTGGGTATGTGCAGAGGACCTCTCCTTCAGCCTCAACCCATCCCACAGCTCAAGCAGAAGCATTGCAACCTCCCTGGACCAGAGGACAGTAGAGAAGACAGGAGTTAGAAGTGCTTGAAGGAGGCACATGTCCTAGATAGGATTTCTGCAGGGTACATGCATGGAGGATGGGGATAAATTAAGTGGTCTGGCACTTCAGTGACAACTGGCAAAAAAAGATGTGAATGCCAGGTGGACACAGCCCTTGGTCTTTCTGAGCAGATAAATCTAAGACCAAGAGGTTTATAATGCTTGAGTCTGGCAGATAAGACCTAAAAAATGGAGAGCCTGGGTGGACAATCAAGAACAACAGATCCCAACCTTTCAGGAGTTCCAGCCACATCTTCGAACCCAAGCAATTTAGACATGCTCCTGTAATAACAGTCTTAACCTCCAAGCTCTGTGACTTGGGTCACACATTTCTCCAAATCTCCTGGAACTTAAAAATTCCCAGGAGATTTCCGATACTTCCTGCTGTGCTCCTCTAAATGCTGCAAAGACTGGTTTTCTTCTTCTGATGTTTCAGTGTTTCTATCCAGAGCCCAGTTGGAACAATGAAGTTCAGAGACAGCAGCAAAAATTAACCAGGAAAAATAGATTCCATTTCCAAGCTTCACAAACTATTTGGTGCGTAGGTTTGCAGTTCAGTTTGAATTCTAGGATGACTTTGGGGTTGGCTGTTATTTTCTCCAAAGTGGTTGGTTGGCTGTTATTTTCTCCAAAGTAGTTCCCTTGTCCTTGATAAGTTTGGAAAGGCATCTAAACTTCAGCATCTGCAAACAAAAGAATCTTATATTTTTGGCCAAACTAAATTGAATAAATTTTGTGTTTGTTAATTGCATCCAGGCAAACCTTGCGGAGGGCCAAGTTTCAGCCCAGTGGGATTTGCACATGGCCTGGATACAAGCTATTGTAAATGGGGATCCCTGAAGGAAAAGCTGACAGATGGTGATTCTAAAAATGTTTGTCAGAGCCAGCCTTTGTGACACAGAAAACCCATAGCCAAGGGGGTCCCTGAGTTGGAGAGATGATTCTGAAATATATTGAAGGCCAGGGGAGTTTGTTGGTACTGGAGAAGTTTGACTGGGCCTCTTCTTGTTGCCTGCCAAACCCATTTCCGTTAGAACTCCTCTGCCTAAGTTCTGGTTATTTGAATAAAATGAAAATTGGATCAATGCTGCACCTGGTTTTCCAGCTACATATTCCAAAATGACTCTGATTTCCATGCTATAAAATAAGACCAAGATGGATGTATTTTATCCAAGCTGCATGGAAACCCTCCTCAGTCAGTCTCCCACGAGTGGTGTTACAGTCTGGCTTGTGCATCAGCATTTAGGTGAGGGGATCAACACCAAAACTCAGTCCACCTCCCTGTTAGTACCACTTTTCTTCTAACTAAATGGCTGCATTAAAGGTCTGGAGCAGGAAAGGTCCCATCCAGCACACATAAGCAATGCACAAGGAAAAATTTCTCCCTGTGACTTTCTGGTCAAGCACCGCAGATCCAGAAGTTTCCAAACAAAGAAGGTAAGATCCAGAATGAATTTCCAAGTTGGCTCCATTCATAACAGCAGCATCCTAAGGCACCAACAGGTCTCCCAAAGTGTTCTGCAGCAAACATCAAGTTTCTGCAGTTAAGATTCACTCTTGGGAAATTACAGGTCTCTCCCTTCCTTTGCTCATCCTCACCAGTTTCAAGTTTCAGTGGTTGCCAAACAAATGGGTTTCAGTGGCTTGATGCAAAGCAGTGGGAGAGGAGTTAAAACAGAACAACATGCTATGAAGTTTTCTTTGCCCAATATCTTCCCATATGGAGGGGCAGGAAGATGGAGTGTACCTGGATCAAGGAGATCAGCTCCACAAACAGCCTGGTCACCTGGGAGAGAGGGGAGCTGGCTCCAGGATGGCAGCACTGGCTCCGGGAGAGGTTACGAGGCCCTCACAATCAAGTTCAAATTACATATCAGACACACACTCCCACAAACACACTCCAGACACCAGCTGCTTATTTTTAGACTGGAAAAGCCTTTTCTTACTGACACAGGTGGTGAGACTGGAGCATGTAGAGCATCACTGGTGTCAGCAGCCCCATGTCCAGCCATCCATCCTCAAAGGGGTAGTGCCAACAACCCTCCCAGCACTTTCCATCATCCTTTTCCCCTCTTATGGTGAAAAAGGGTGAGAGATATTTTCTGTACGGCAGTGGAAGAGATCACAAGAAGCGTTCCCAACACCCTGCATGGGGTGTGCAGAGCCCCTGTGTGCCTTATCCACTGTGGTGACCAGCCTTGTTTGCCCTCTGCTGAGTGCACCAGTCCTGATATTCACCAACACCCCTTCAGGAACATAAAGAAAACAATACAGCATCTCAGGAATTGCTTGTGCTTCCTTCTAAAAAATACCCAGCTTTTTTGCATTGCATTCCTCATTTCTATAGCTGTTACCAAACTAATACATAAGTCCTGGCATCCTGCTAGCTCCTTCAGCAACCGGACAAATCATTTGGATTGAATTAATTTTTTAATGAATTTTGCTTTCTCCCTGTGAACAGCAAGTAAAGAATCTACAATGGTTTGGGATACATTTTTTTTAAATTTTCTGCAACTAATTGTCATCACTTGCATCACTCATTACAGCATTTTTCATCAGAAAACTGAAATTCAAATCCTTCATCTGGCTCCGAGTGAACATACCTGTCACATGCTCATTTATACCCACATAAGTGGTCAAAAAGTTTAGAAAAACACATTAGAAAGAGTTTTAAAGCTGCCCCTCAGCATTCTCTATCATTAGCCTACTTTATCTGTTGCCAGCCATATTCATATACATACATATGTATGTGTATGCCAGGATATTAATGGAAAGCCAATATAAAGAGGAAACAGGCAGAGCAAATACATTTACCATAACTTCATGTCAAATAACTGCTCTATGAAAATGTTCTTATATTCTTACATTAAATAGTTTTATATCTCTGCAATTATATATGGAAAATGCAAGAAACAAGGACTTATCTGAGATACCCTTTACAGGGACAGAAATGCAAAGTTCACAAGGTATTTCAGACATGAACATAAACATATTTGGGACAAAAAAAAAAAAAAAGAAAAGAGAAATGAGCCATTCAAATCTCTAAGTTTAAACAAGAGACAGCATTAAACAAGAAAACCAATCTTTCCCTCTCAGGGGAACTCACCTTTTTGAACTCTGACTGCAACACAAGGCCCTGCACAGTCCTTTGGCTCCTGACATCTCACAAGATCTTAGAAAAGAACATATTTTTCTAAAAATCAGTATGAATTCACTGGGGGTGAGAAGCTATTTCTCCAGGAAAAAAAAAAAAAAGAAAAAAAAAGAGGGCTGCTTGTAGAAGCTTGAATTCTATTTACTCCTCTTTCTGTACAAGACATCTCTGCCAGAGACTTTTGCAAGGAAGGCAGTGATGGTCACTGCTGTGCTCCGGCTACACACTTTTGGGATTTGCACCCACATGGCAGGGGCTCAGCAGGGGACAGGGCTTGACAGCTGCTTACACATGGCTGGCATAGCAAGGATGTGGGACCATGAGGGAGGTCAGCTTCACTAAGAGCAGAGTAATTTCTGCCTAGGTATTGCAAAAAATGCCTGGAAATTTGAGACATGTATCCAGGCCAGAGCAATTTTGTTGCTGTTGTTTTTGTTGGGGTTTTTGGTAATTTTTAGTTGTTGTTTGTTTGTTTGTTTGTTGTTTTGTTTTTATTTTCTTTTGAGCAAGAGTAATTGAATGCTAGGGTTGTGGCAACACAGTAATGGCAGAACACAGGGAGAGCCAGGCTAAGGGTCCAACACAGTCATTCTGCCCCAAATACCAATGAGATTTTTATCAAGGGTAACACAAGCCTTCAAAAAAAATCCAGTGTGGCAAGTTTTCTCCCATCTACTTGACTGCCTGGTTTTGCCCTTCAGGCAGGACACAGCTCCTGAACAAACTCTTACCTCACCTATCATTTTTGGTGGGCTTGACTTGATCACCCTATTGAAAAGGTCATTCATTAGCTCTTCTTCTTACCTTGCACCTCCTGCCCTGAGTCTTTGCTCTGTTAGGGCTTATGGCACTCCCAAGGCAATCACGAAAAATATCTCAGTTGCTTGTGCTATCCCATTATGGAAAGGTCTTGTTCTTCCATGGCCATACCTGGGGAGGAAATGATATAACACAGTGATGATGTCTCAGTCAAGATAAAGTGTTGCTCAAGGTAAAACCAGGCTGCTTCATGTTTCTGCTATGTACCTCCCCCGCCAGCCGTTTTTCAGGAATTTATGCAAGGCCTTTAGTCACTGTTGACTCACCTTCTCTCTTTGCTTTTGATCATTCTTCTTACAGCACAGGAAAGGTGAAGTTCTGCTCACACCTTGAGCAAGATGGGTTAGGAAAGAAAACCTTTGGAAAACACTGGATGTATCTTCCTCCTGCAAGCCATTGCTCACGCATCCTCCTTACCGGGACTGCAGATGCGTTGGATAGTCTTAGTCCCCCTTCTCCCATCTCATTTTTCTAATGACTCATTTATGGTAGTGCAACAGGGGTTTTCCAGTTTTTCAAAGCAGAATAATCCTGAAGTACTAAGACAGTCTGGAGAAACCCTTCCTAAGCATGTTTTTGTTACAATGAAAGCCCTTAATTCAAATAAAGGACCTGGGCACCCAGAGGGCAGGTTTTGAACACCCTGACTCAGGCAAAGCAGTGTGATTTCCCAGTACCCTTCAGGATGAAAGGCTTTCAGAAAACAATTCATAGATGCTTTTGGAAGTTATGGAATGCTGTAAATTAACAAAGACAAGACATGCAAAAAGCCTATTCTATCATGAAGTCTCTGCTATGAAGTCTTTCTTCTGAGTTGTATTTTAGTGCAACTACTGATGATAACTCACTATAAAGCCCTAATAAATTTGCAGAATGGCATTTTTTATTTTACGTAGGAGCCATGTAGCCATATGCTCAACTCCACTCCTTCTCACATAAGTAAAGTTAGGCACGTACTTGGCCTGTAGACTCTGAGTCTGAATTCAGACATGACAAAATACAAATGTGCAAGTAACTGCACAAATGGGTAAGCGGCTGCTGGAAGAAAGGAAGGTGGACATCAAACAGATTATACAGTTACTTGGCAAATGCTGAGAGATATCCTGGTGCGTTTTCACACACAAGGTAAAAGAAACCTTAGTCACAGCTTCCTGGGACATTTTAATAAATAGAATAAAGTTTAAGAAGGGGAGAACTCAGCAACTCTAATGTTTTTCTGGCAGAGGTGAGTGACCATTATTTGGGGCAAGTTGTAAAACACGCAGATTGGAAAGATGTGGATCACAGCATGAATGGTCTTCAATTTATTTGGGTTTCATATAATAGGTTAGAATAGAGACTCACTTAGCCACTATTTGGGAGGGATATGATGAGATCACCTCAAACTGCAATGATTAACTGCTTGATTACGTATTTCCAAAACACCTAAAGTCAAGTTATTTTTTTCTCTCTGTCTCCTGTTTCTATGATAAAATTAGAATGATCAGATTTCTTCTGCTTCACAATACGGTTTCTATTGTTAAAACTCAAAGTATCTGTTCAGACTATAATAAAGCTAATTTTGCTCTTGGTACAACACCATGAACTCACATTCAGTCAAAAAAAAAAGGATGAATTTTATCATACCTGCTTGAGACCAACAACTACGCTCTCTCTCTCTCTCAAATGCACTCATAAATACTATTTTTACCTATGTGTGTGCATACATTACATAAACATATGTATGCATATAAGTATAACCTCTCCTTCATGCCCAAGCCAAGTAGGCGACTCATTGAATTCATGGTTTCTGCTTGTAAAGTTTTCCCATAAAATCCAACAATACATTTCAGAATAAGAAAAAATAGGAAAGACTAAAGAGAGAGAAAAAAACCCGGGACTGCTGAATGTATATGGAGCCTGGACTACTTCATTTCTGTGTGTTGAAACTAATTTGTTGCATTATGTTTCTATCTCTTGCATGTCCACATTGCCACAAGGTCTTATTTTTACAAAACAGACCCATCATTCTTTCCCACAGGATGAAAACACGGTTAAATACTTGCTGTAAAAAAACCATTATGTGATGTGCTAGCCAAATGATACACTAATACTCCGACGTAAGTGCTTTTTTGGCAACTACTCAAAGGAGCAAAAATTACATCGTTTTCAACCCCAGTGATGATAAGATTACACAAAAGAAAGCAAAATATACAAAACGGGTTGATGATAAATATTGTACAATAAATGGAGAATAAGCCAGTTTTCTTGCTGTCACACTCTTTGCAGTTTTCTGTAATTTTTCCATCACTCGAGGCAGCCCCACCAATTATTTCCATCATATTGGGTGTCCCCTGAAAAAAACCTGACAAAAATAAGGATTTGAAAGATTCCTTTTCAGGAACTTCCTCCACCAACTATTTCCTCCTTTTCAAATGGGGCTTTCAGAGAGGAAGTGGTGGCCAGCAGTAACATTCCCCATGGGAGGGACCCATCTTCCCTTCACATGTGGAGAAGCGAGAATATCCTCTTATGAGGCAGAGCAGGAAAAGAAATCATCCTTTCAACGGCAGTGTATTCTGACCGGATAGGTGTCTGGTGTCGTGTCCATGATGGCACCTTCTGAGGAGTCATTTCCAATTGGCTTCAAGCCCCACACTGCAGAAGGATAATTCAGAGCCCATTGGTTTATCCTCTAGCCTACTTACTTCAGTTGGAAACAAATCAAGACATTAACAATCAAATAAAAAAACCCCAATCCTTAATCTTCACTCAGATCCTCTACCACAGCGGAAGATTTTCTTACATCCTCAGCTGAGGTGCTCAATTATTTCTCCTTATTACTCGCAGGCGCAGGGTTGGTGGAAATGTTTCTTGCAGCCTTCCACCTTTTCCCCCCCAGTTTGCAAACCCGATTTCTTGCCGTCTGCATATTTCTTTGCTCCTTGTGAGTGCTTCATTGTGAGGTAGGTGGAAGGAATCATCCCAAACTCCAGGGCTGCATAGGAACTGTTTGCTTTGAGTCTCTTGTCGTACATATTTAGGTACATAAATCACAGCTGTGCTCTCTAGGCAATTTTTTAATCAGAGGGGAAAAATAAAGGAGCAAACTTAGGATGAGGCATGGACTCAGTGAATGGTGGATGGGACAGTCAGTAGCAAAGAATCCATCACCTCCCTTATTCTCATTTGATGCAGTGTGTTCCTTTATCATCTCCAAAGGTTTAGTATCCAACAGGAGCAGCAGCCAGTGTACCAAGCAGCTGCTCTGACTCCAGCACCACAGTTCCTGACTGTATGCACCCCCAGAAGACACCCAGGTCACTGGGGAGCCCTGAGCACCCGCTGCTGTCCCAGGCTGCACGGACGCAGCCGCCACATGTGGCTGAGAGCTGAGGCTGCCCCGGGGAGCCAGACGAAAGGCAGGCGCTCGGCAGCAATATCCCTTGTGCACAGATGTTTGGAAGGGCAGGCTAACCGAGGGCACAGAGCCGGGCACCATCCCGGAGGTGTGATACCCCCATGAATGTTTGCAAACACCATTTAGCGGAAGTCAGATGCCTATTTATCGCTTTCAAAGGGAGACGAGATCGGTTGTTAGTGCTTGCAGGATCAAATGGGTAAATTAGAGGCAGAAAAGATCGCCATTCAGGCTAATGGGATTTACACTCTCAAATCAAGTTACGTGGATGCATTATAGGGAGTTCACATTGAGGGGAGCCAATTACCCCATTAGCACTAATAGGAATTGCACTAAGGCATCATGTGAGAAGACACATGCAAAAAGATCGCAGCTTTCCCTCACTTATTCAGGATTGTTTTCCTGAAACAATACAATAATTGATGATTCTCTCTCCCCTCAACACGGGCCAGAGTTTAGATGTTCAGCGTCGGCCTCATCCAGTCACTTCATTCATAAAGCTGGGAAGAACCTTCTTCCTAAGGAGCTGTCACGAGGAGGGGCTCACCATTCTTATACCTGTTGCCACCTCTTTTAATAGGAACAAGGGCATAAACCCAGGTAAAGCTTCTGCTGCCAAGAAAGCTCTGTCCAGGGATGTGCCATTTATCTGTGGCTCCTTCTGACTCTCTGAAACTGCTTGCTGGCTTTGTCTCCAGCTTTGTTTATCACCATCCCTTCACTGGCAAGCGCCCAGTGGACACATTTATTCCCTCTGCAGTGTATGGAGGCATCTTAAACAGATACCTGTAACCCTAATGACGGTTCTGTAATGAAGAAAAGGCAGCAAAATTAAATGCGAGTGGCACATTACCACACTTGTTTTAAATTGATATTTAATTAAAAAGTTAATTATTAATTAAGTTTATCAATTGCACATCAGTTGTTCAATAGAAAGGGGCTCATTCATTTAATTATCTGCGTGCAACCGATAGTATATGCTTTTTAGCCAGGCAAGGTTATCTCTGCATCTGTTCTAATTTAGATCAGTTTAGCTTCTAATCTATCGAGAGTGCTTCCTTTTGCGAGCTTTTGATTTGATCTATAAATGTTTACTCACAGAACTGTTAGGTTTTAGAAGCTGATCAAATAAAGGGAAGAGCTGCTCAGAGTTGCATTGCACTCACCAAAGGGCTGCGGAGGAGCTTTCTTGCAAAGAGCTGCTCGGGGTTTGCTTTAACAATGCGCCTGCTGTAAAAGTTTCAAAAAAGATAAACATCCACCCAGAAAGTATGTTAATAGCCCAAACAATGGGGAATCTTCAAAGGGCAAGAGAGGCCTGAGAGCAGAATACAGCGACAGACGCCACCACCGCCGGGGGAACCTCCTCGCTGCCCTTGCTGCAGGGGAGACCCCAGGGCACAGACTCTGGCGAGGGCTGTGCAGAGGTTCCAGCTCGAGCACAGGGTGCCAGGGAAACACTGGTGTTCCTAAGGGTCCCCGTGATCAAAGTGTCTTCTGCTTTCCCTTCTCCTGAAAATGAGTCTTAGGTGCAAATCAACAGCTATTTATAGACGCACATAGTAAACCATGCAATAAACTCATCCAGTACTTGGATAATGTAACAGAGAAAGATACTCCGTGGAGGCTGTGACTCCAATAGTGTATTCTAATAAATTGTCTTGTACTTATTTTAACTGCAAATCACAGTTCTGTTTAGTTTCTCATAAAAGACCATTCAGTGCACATATTAAAAATGCTAAAGGGTCCTGTTACATTAGTACATTACTGGGGACTAGACTTGCCTGGCGCTGAAGATGCTGAACATCAACGAAGTTAATAAGAAACTGAGGGTACCCAGACCTGTGAACATCGTAGAAAGCAATAGATAGGTGCTGTAACTAGTTAGAAACAGCCACCAGCTCAAGCTTTTGGGCTTCAACCACAAGATGGGTTGCAGCTCTTTCATGTCCCTAAGTGATCCTCATACCCATGGTAGGACAGATGGCTTTTCACAGGCAACAACCATGACACAGTTCCTGCCCCAGAAGTTCAACACAAATCATGAGCACAGGACAAAAAATGCATCAGGCCACAGAGGGTAAGGTGAGGAAAAGGTGAGAGAAAAAGATGCTACAGAACAGAGTGCTGATGGCCTGCCTTGAGGGGGCAATGCTGAAACAGATGTGTCTTTTCAGGGCTTAGTTAGTCGAGAAAAGGAAATGTATCACAACAAGTAAATAGCTGCAGCACAGAGGTTCATATAATTCAGGTGAATACCCAGAGTCTGCAGCTTGTATTTGATCTGAAGACAACAAGCCCAGGGCTGTCTCCGATCTCCTGAATGAAAAGCACTAAGGGGAGAAGGCTTTTAAAAGGAAGGTAATTTACAATGCAATATTGCCGGGGGTGGTGGTGGTGGTGTGTTTGTACAACTGGAAAGACGATAAAAGAAATCTCCATGAATAGTAACTGTATGTTTATAGATGGGTGCCTCTTTGCCAACACCACATGCAATGTGCATTCATCTTCACCAGATATTCAAGTGGCAGGACTTTTTCAAGCAACAGTGTTTATAGAAAATGACTGTTTTGAAGCTTTACACACTAGGATTTGAGGAAACTTAAAATTTACATTTACAAACATCATCAGTCACCCTATCTGATAAATCAGAACAGAGGAATCTGGCTTAACCACTATAGATGGGCAACAAACAATTTTGTTTCTCCAGAGATTTGCTAACATCGGTTAAAATAAGAAATTTAACACACATCTGCTCACAAATACTCTGAAAAACAGCCTAACATATCAAAGCACTAATTTGTGAGGAATTATTTACACTAGTGCTCTTTTTTGACTGGAGGACAAAACTGGAAAGTTTAATTTCTGATGTATCACCCTGTTCAATGTAGCATACAGCCATGGGATGCTCCTTTCCCTTCAGTGACAGGACTAAGGTAAGGATGAAGAACTTCCATGTTGTTGTAAGCTACCTATGAAAATGCCATATCAGCAAGAAGCTCTGAGAGATGGGGAACAAATAAATCCAGTTTGTTTTTTCTTTAAGGTACCACCGCACAATTACATGGCTGATAAAGCGAGAGTGTTTTTTGACTGGAGCTTTTCCACAGCTGAGGGAAACCAGTGAGCCCATTGCCTCCCATCGACTCATTCTCTGCTCGGGTTCCTCTGCTGTATCATAACAAGTGAATGAACTCTGCAACTGTTTCCTAATAGGGGTGCTAACTTAGTCTGCCATCTCCATTTGACCAGCTATTCTCAGAAGCCTGTAAGTATTTCTGTATCTCTGAGCCTCTTTAGGCTTTGTGGCAAATTGGGGAGGGATTGAGAGACATAAGCCCGCACACTATTTGTCTTTGAATTCTTGGGTTGGAAAAAACACCTTGGATAATTTGACGAATTTCTCTGCCCATTGAGCAATAGGACTTTTAGGATGAGACTACTACTTCGTAAGTTACAAGAAAGCAACAAACACCTCCCCTTCCATCCCCAGCAGATGCAGAAATCAATTTAAAGGAACCCGTTTCCTCTAAACTTATGGCCCAAGAGGGCCAGCACTTGCCTGAGCCTTAGCTCTGTGTCTCTGTCTCCAGCTGTCAGCAAGCAGTAAGCAAGCCATCAATCAAGGAAGAGCCAGGTTTTCACACAACACTTTGATTAAACTTTTGGTTTCAAAGCTGAATCTTCTGTACCCTTCTGTAGTCCTGGGCTCCACTGGCAAACAAACACAGAAATGCCGCTGGGGAAAGCATGTTTGTGTGAGATTTCCAACCCAATTTTGCAGACTCAGATGTTAGGCAGTTTAGATAAGGGGATGATTAGAGGTCTAAGCCTAAGGTTTGAAATACCCAGACTTCCTGGAACCACTGGTGCAAATCCCAGCAGGGCTGACTCAGCCCTCCACCTCCCGAGGAAGATAAAGTGAGGTCCGTGCAGAAGTGTGACTTGTGAGTCTCCATCGGCCAAGACCCCACCGGGCAGAGATAACGATGGTGTCTACAGCATAGGAGGGGACAGTGGCAGAGGCATAGGGCTCTATCTACGTCTGCCCACACCACGGATCCTCCTGGTGCTCCCACTCCTGGGGTTTGGCAGAAGTGATTTATGAATCCTAAACTTCTCTAGAATTTTGCTCCTGCATGTCTTGGTCTGCATGTCCAGAGTCTTGCAGTGCTCCTGGCAAAACTATGGTCCCTCTTATCTTTCTGTTATGCAACATATTGACCCCTTCAGAGGAGCTCTATATCAGCATAGTTTGTGACTTAGAGAAAAACTCTACAGAACCATATGACATTGCTTTTCTATCCATCAGTGATCCAATAATTTTTTTTTAGAAAATTAACCAAACTTCCAAATCTCTGGTATAATCTTCACACAAACATTTGGTTTGCCACAAACAACTATCCAAAATTTATTGGCAAAAGCCTTTCAATAAACAATTCTGAACTAATCAATTTATCCTTTCTTTTCCTTTCAGCTACTGGACAATTAACCAACATGACACAAAATTCTAGCACATATTTCCTCTTTGAAGTTATTAATAATATTCTCCTTTAATAATTCACAGAGTACTTGCAATTGATTCTTCTGTGCTCTCTTCTGAAAATTAAGTCATCTGATCAGGGGCTTCTCAGCAAAAAAGATAAAGAAAACCACAGAACTTCTGTAACCATCAAACAGCAGCGATGACTGATTTCACAACAAAGTGTATGATTTGAAACGCACTTTAGGAAAATATTGAAACAGAGCTAATTAAACATTTGTTTTCCAGTAGTATTCACCTCATTATAGCTCAGACATTCACAGGGCAACAAATCTGCACAAGGCTCACATACTTGAATACTCTCAAGTGAAACTGCAAAAATAGACATTGGTACAGAACAAGTCCCACATTTTTTCATCCCTCACCCCATACCCACACCATACATGATCAACAGATTCATCAAATTGACCAGAACAGGTAGCAGACACTCAGTTCTATTACTCAGTTCAACATAAAAATAGTAGGAAGTAAAATTTTAGCTCATGCTCTCTCTCTCTAGCTCCTGTTTTCACTGTGGCCATCAGCACTTCCCTCCCCAAAATGTTCTCCAACAAAGACAGATGTTCTTTGAGCTGAAAGAAGCATCCTCAAACTGCCACCCACCCACTCAAACACAGGAATTCAGAATAAATAGGTAACTTTGAGGGAGGTGGAAATAAGGATCCCATTTGCCAGAACTTCATGTTCCTATGATTGAATTATTCTGCATCTCAAAACGTACAAAGCTCATGTACATGTTGTGAGGGAAGCATCTTCAAGAAAGTACCTCACCCTTCTTTTCCTCTCTCTCACATTCTTTGAGACTAGTCATACTGCTTCTGCATGTGCAACAGCTTTTCTTTCAGTTGAAATGATGGTTTAGTTGCCTCTCCTTCTCTCCTGGTGTTTTATTTTCATCAAACATAACAGGAACACAGTATCTTGGAGACATCCACCCTCCTGCCACCTTTCACTGTCACTTGCAGATGGGTTCCAGTGTTATTGGGGGAAGGAGTGAGACCCATTTCTTTTACGCCAAGGCAAAAAATTACTCCAGCAAGCACACAAGAAAAAAGAAATAATTTAGAGGAATCTTTGGCTTTCCAAATAAAAGCTTCCACCTTCTGTTTTTTTAATACCATGTGGGCAGTATTTTCACTCTGCTTTATTCCGGCTTAAATTGTAACTCCCTTAGGGCAGTGTCTTTGCCTTTCTATGTGCTCTTAAAATGCCCTGTGTGCTCAGCAGCTCCAAATATAAAATAATCTCTAGAGCTGCAAGGAGAAAAGTCTCCATGAAGACGCGTCTGAATTTTGTAATGAAATTGTCTCTCTGTAGAGATGTCCTAGTGCAGAAAAAATTTCCTCGACAGGGTTTCTCTAGCATAAATACTTGTTTTTTGTCATTTCATGTTTGAATACACATGAAGACTGCATCTGAGCTTGGGCAAGCATTCACATCAGAGCAGCTTTGTAAGTGAAATTCCTGCTCAGAGAACAGAAAGAGTGATTTTTCTTGACCCATCTCAATTCAGCAATAAAATTTAAATGTGGCAAACCAGACAATCCAAGCTTTTTATTTTTCTTTTCTTTCTCTTCCCCATCTCTCACCCCTCCCTTTTTTTCAAAGCAACAAACATTTTGTTGAATTGTTCTAAATAATGACAGCATTTGAAACCACTTCAGTCTGTTTAAGATCTCAAGGGAAAAATTTGGTGAACAAATGACTTGGGATAAATCAAATCATTCTGTTCTAATAACTGTGTCTCTCACTCTTCTTATCTCAATTGTTGTCCCTACTTCTGTGTGCTCCTGCACCTCCCAGGCCATTTCCTGATCATCCCCCCTTGCTCCAAAGTCACTGCACTTGTCTCCATCTCTGCAATGGTCCCCATTTCAACCTCCTCTCATCAAGTTCTCAGGCTTCTCCTATCTTGTCTTCTATTGCAACCCTTTTCTCCATGCAGTCCTCAACCTCTGTCCACCAGTCCTGCACACCAGGATGCCAGGCATCTCTTCACACTACCCTGTCCATCAAATCTGCTGCCTGTTGCACAGCTCTCTCTGTTGAGGAAGGGTGGCTTCTATTCTCCCCTAAAATCAACTTCACACACATGCACAACCTGACCGGCTAGACCAGCATCTGGTACCTCTCCACAACCTCTCGTTGCAAAGCCAAGGTGACATCCTCCACTTCTCCCCTCTTTCCCACTGCACCCTCATTCCCTTCCCGTGCTGCCATTCACCATTTCACACAGCAGCTGTAAAATTGACATTGCTCCTTTACGATGGCCTTTGGGTACAGTTTGCATGGGAAATGCTTCCCGGCCGGGGTTGGGTGGCACATTCGGGAGAGATCCGTCACTGGCTTGACCTCCTAAACCCATCTAGCTCTACGCAGCTGAAGGCACATGCTCTAAACAGGTATTATCTTTTCAGGATATTTGTTTCGGGAGCGAGTTGCGCTAAGCAAAGGTACGTCAATTGATAATAAACCTGCTCCACGCTGTCATTTGTGGGTGATTTGAGGAAAACCAGACCATGTAATCAGGTCTAAGGGGTCCCTAATACCAGAGACGCTGGTGCTGTCAGCTATAGAAAATAATTAGAACGTTATCCCTGTGGCAAGGAGAATGTAAATACATCTAAAATACGACATAATGACATTCTCCTCTGTAAGCCAGGGGATCTGCTTCAAATAAAAGGGCCATTAACACAACAATTAAAGCCGAGGGGGCCGGTGAAGTAGGGAGCTGGCCTGATGCAGGGCGAGGCGAGCGAGCGCCCGGCGTAAATCTTTCGCCATCCCAGCCAGGAATGTGACTATTAGCCCTCTCATGACCCGAGGGCTTCCCAATAATGCATCTGCTCTCTGTCAGGGCCAGGATTTCGTAACGTCCTCCAATGCGATCCCAGGGCTGACTCCACGGTGCGGCGCCAAAGAGGGAGCCGGCGGGAGCGGGGTGGCTCCGCGCTGGACCTTGGCCCCTGTTCAGCAAAGCACTTAAACCGCAGGCCACGGGGACGCGCCTCCTCCCAGGGATAGTCGGGCACTCGCAGATGAGCGATGGGTGTGCTTCGCTCAATCACGGTCGGTCAGACTTTCCCGGAGCAGGGCGGGACCCGTGGCCATCTTCAGCTGTTCTTCTCTCCATCTCCCTTGGGGGGATGTGCCCCATAGAGTGGAGAACGTCCTTGTTGTGAAACTCGAGCTCAGGCAACCTGCAAGACCAAGACACAAAGAGGTACGCAGAAACTGAGGCGTTTTTCAAAGGAAACAATGTCACTGCTTTCACTGTCCAGACAGCGAACACTCTGAACACCGAGATAATATTATCTAAAAGCTCTATAGCAAACTTACAGAAATGATGGACAAGGGCTTGGAGAGGCCAGCAGTTCCCACCTCTTTCATCCATTCTGAAATAGGTGACAATAAAAATCCCCCAAATGTAAGGAACTTTGATTCCAGACAAAATGCATCCAGCACATCCCTGCAGGTTGTTGGCAAAGGGAAAATATCACTGAGCTGGCAAAATCAACTTCAACAATAACATTAGGCTCAGGCGTATGTTTTCCTATAACTGACAAGTTAGGTCACAAATAAAGATTTTATTTGTTTCCTTGTAGAGATGAAAACCTCATCAGGTTCAAAAGACTTTTTCTAATTTTTTAATCTGTTTTGGTTTTTTAATTTGATGAGGTTTTTTGTAAATGTAAAATTTGATATGTCCAGTGGAAGTTTGTGAATACCAGAAAACGGGAAGTGGTTGAGTTGTGCAGGAAGAGAACACTACCAAATCCAGCTCTTTGGGAAAATCTGTCAAAAATCAGGTTTATGACACCTATCCTCTTTTTCAATTCTACCAGCTCCTCTAAGAGAATGACATAGCAGGGACTTCAAAACAAAACAAAAAATCCTCAGAATAAAGCTCCAGTGTTTCAAAATCCAAGGTTACGTGCTTCCTGTGTCCTGCTCTGAGCACACAGACATCCCTACTTCCCACTCCAAATGAATTAATTTAAGTAGTTGTAGGACATAAGGAAACTTGTAAAGGTAGTTAAAAATGAACTTTTTTTTAAACAAAGAAGACAAGTCATGTCCTCTCAACCTTTATGAGTAAGGAAGATCTGAAAATAAAAACTACAGAAGTCACATTTCTCTTATGAAATCATATCACACACTGAAAAGACACACAAAGATAATTTCTTCCTACATTAATGACTTCCACAAAAACTCCGGTTGCTTAAGAACTGAGAAGCTGAATGACTAACTGAATAACAGAACCTGACATCCAGAAATGTCTGCATCTGATGAAATGAGGCTGGGCTCTGATTGCCAAGGAATTCAGAAATTCAGACCCAATTTCAGGACAAAGAGAAAACATTTCAAACAGTCTGGGCTGTGTGGACATCCAGTCCATCCCCCAGTAATGGATATAGGATCAACACCTGCTAGAGGGTGGACAACTGAGCAAAGAGAGAATTATGTACGTAAAGGTAGAGCACACATCATAGTAGTAGCTCAGTATGGAAAAAATTACATAAGCAAAAAATTATCTCTATGTCCAATATAGAATAATCTTCGAAGATTCTCATTACAAGTAAACACAAGGATAATAACTAATGGATACCCTGATTAGTCATGCAAATCTGATGGATTTTCACTGCATCCTTCCAGCCACTTCCTTTTTTAGAAGGCATTTAATTTTCTCTGTGGTGCACAGTTTAGCATCCAATTCATATTAGTTGGTAAAAAAGACAGTCCTTTAATCTTCTGACACTTTGGTCCTCAGTGTGAAACACATGGAAACTGTCCAACAGAGAAACAAAATGAGTGATAATATAAAAGCAAATATTAGCTAAAGCTCCCAGGGAACAAAACGAGAAATATTAGCAAAAGCTCCCAGGGAACAAAACGAGGTGGTGTTCTCTGGCAGATCTCATGCCTGAGGATTGCGGACAGCAGTAACTTATAACCTGTGAATGCAAGGACAGCACCCAACACGTGTCTCTTTCAATTATGTGAACTGCCTTATATATTATAGAGCTAGCAAAAATTATCTGAAATAAACAACAGCCAGCCTATATAACTAAGGTCACACTGGCCAAAAAGGCTGTGAATGTTCCAGCAAGCTAGAAACAAGTTTCTAGACAGCTGGAGACATTTTGAGCAAACATGGGCCAAATTAAGCCGACATGGGAAGCCAAAGTGAAACCAGTAAAAGCTTGCCTACTCAGAGGACTTTTGTTTGAGCTGGAAGCTAAATTCAAACAAAATTCATGGGATGATACTGCTTTGACTGTGACAGCAGACACCTGAGTCATGTGACAAGCACTTTGCTTTAAAAATCTCAGCGTGTCACTCTTGAGAACACTGAGAACTACAGATCCATGAGAAGCAAAAACAAGGGGGGGAGGAAGAAAAATAAAAACTTTTGTACAAACCCTGTGAACCAAGTCCCCTACGTCTCTTTCCTTCCAGACATTTCTGAAAAAACAGTTCACTGGAACCACAAAAAACAACAACAACCGAGCAGCATTCTAATATGGGACATCCTGCTGGACCAGCCCCAGCCAAAGGAAAAAAGAAAGCCGCAAACATCAGAACTCAAATTGGACACTCAAACCTAAAGCCTTATATTCTGGACATTTTTTTAATTTAAATTAGTGTAATCGATTGGTCACCATAACAGAGGCTTCAAGCAGCTGGCTCAGTTAGGTCTGTCTGTGATGAACTCTCAAACCAAAGCCATGTGTTCAAACGTGCACACACTTGGAAACACAAGTAGATTATCAACTATTGTGTCTTAAAATATCTACAGTTGACTTCATGCATCATCACTAAAAAGTATCATAGCACACAGTATAGTTCTAATGTTGTTTGTAGAGCTTCCAATCAGTTCCCTAAAAACACAGTTTATACATTATTCAGTCCTAGGGATGGATTTCCTCTCAAACTGACTTAAAAACCACAGGTGAAGGTTTATCAAGGGTCATTGCCTTGTGCTAATGACCCTGTCTTGGGAATGGCTGAAGTTCAGAGGGCATGAGAAACAATATGAAATGATTATCAAGAAAAAGAAAACTATAAAGCAAGATACAAACTTGAGGAAAGTGGATTTTTTTCCCCCCAGGAAACAGTAAGTAAATAACTGGAAAACTGGAAGGTAAAAACACTCCCTAATTAACTATTAAAAGAATTCCTTAAATGCAGACCCTTGAAAGAAGATTAGTGATGAAGCTAACAAGTAGGACTTAACCCAGTTATTATGTCTGGTATAGGAGGTGGTATCTATTTTGCTTCCTTCCTACCAGCTGGGGAGTAAAACTCCATGGCTTCCCTGAGTAGAGCAGGAGCACTGCTACATATCCCACTTCCCCAGTTGCCTGCCAGCCTGGAAAAAAGGCTGCAAGGATGAAGCACAATCAAGCCCAGCCCCAGCACAGTGTCAGACTGTGGCTGGACTGCAACTCCCAGCCAGAGTCCAGCTTGGACCCAGGAGCTGGAAAATGCTCCTTGGCCCTTATTCCACCTCTGGGGTGTTTTCTGAAACTGAACCAGCTGCACAGCCAAGGTCTGATAAAATGGAACCTGGGGCTGGACCAGGACTGTTTTTTGGATTTACAACCCAAAAACCCAACGGCCAAGACACTAGAAATCTATGGGTGACAAGTTGGGTCACTGCAGGCATCAATCAACTTAGGTCCACGTTTGGGTCTGTCATGTGTTCCACTATGGTACAACTCTCCCTTTGATGGACATTTACCTCAAACCAGACCCAGAGAGACTCAGTTTTGCTATCTCAGAACTGTCTCCACCTTTTCTCTGCTGTCCACTACCGCTGCCGCTTTTCACGTTTTGCAGCCTCAGAGAGAAACTCAGTAACAGGCCAAAGGATTCTGAGGGCTGCTGCAAGAACAAAACCAAACTGCCTCTCTTTTTATCTAGTAAAGCAAAGGCTTAAATTCTCCTAAGAATAAACTGGGTTTTGTTACAAAAGAAAGAAAAATTTCTAGCAACAAGAGAGATAAATGTCCTAAGAGAATATCATGGAATCAGAGTAAATTCCTTTACAGTAAGAAATCCAGGGTGAGGGGGAAACTCCCCAAAAGTGAACAAGTGCTCTTCACATTTTAAGTAAGGGATAGATTTCCCCCCCTAGATTTTTTTTTTAGTTCCTTTCTTTCCAGCAGCTAGAAGTTCCATCTGGTTCCTGTTTCTATTCGTCTGATCTCCCAGAAACTTCTAAAAGCCATAAGCATCAGCCAAAAATTCCCCAGGCATGGACTCCTTTCCAAAATAGCCCACAAAATGGCATTTTTTAGGTGGGTTGGTTTGGAAGGAGCAGAGGGGGGATGTTGATTTCTGTAACATTCCTAGGAATTTCCTTGCATCTATTTTCCCTTCTAGAGTTTCTTCTCTGTCTGCATCCCCCTTCCACTTTCCGCTGTCACACTGGGACGCACAGGGACTGCCCACTCCCATGTGAGAGGATTCAGCTGTTCTTGTGGAAGCTTGCAAGATGCTGAGAGGCGTTTGTCCCCAGGGAAGGCAAATGAAGTTGCAATTCCCTTGCAGCTGAGGTCTCATCTGTTGGACTAGTCACTGTTTCATCAGGAGACTGCATAACTTGACATTTTTCCTTGCTAAAGCATTGTCAAGACAGGACTTTTAGAACTAGTAACTTGTGTAAATAGGTAAGATGGACAAGGCAGAGAGGCCATGCTCTACTCCATGGCCTTCAGGACAGGTGGAAGAGCTTTTCCAGCAGATCTCCTGCTCCCATCTGGCCTGAAAACAGAGGCAGTGGCATGTGGTACCACCAGATCTCACGGCTCTGAAAATGGCTCTGAAAAGCAAGCAGTGCGTCAGGTTTCCATACACTTGGATCTGATCCAAGTAAACTTTAATAAAGGTGGTTAGCTCTCATACTTTGGCTTAAAAGCTTCCTTGCATACTTTTTACATGGCTAAGACCAAACAAAAGCATCCCCATTTAATTTGTTGTGGACACACCTCTTGGTTGTACCCAAGCTTCTTGCAAAGGTGCACAGACCTGTCATGGAGACTCCAACCACCTTGGTCTCCTCTGCTTTTGAAGTCTTAAGATTCTTCACTAAATCAAACAAACTTTCACAGCTTTTCATACAGTAATTCAGAAGCACAGGGAGGACAGGACATCTCCAGACAAGGGAGATGGACTCTAGAGTCCAGGTCATTAATGACTATCAATTGCTACTTTTAGACATCTGAATTAATGGAACTATTTTAACCTCACAAAAGAACCCAGCTTCTTGGCAGGACCCATCCAACATTTGTAGTAGAGTAACAGAATAATCTAAAAGGTCACAGCCTTGTCTCCACCCCCTGCACTCGCTTGTGCTACTTGCTTTGCTTAAGAAAAAAAGTCAGAGGCATAGCAGAGAGCAAGCAGGCTCTGAGGCACAACTCCATGACACAGTGCAGAGTTCCGCACATACAGTTTAGAAAGCATCCCAGAAACAGCACAACAATGACAATGTGGTGACAGCTCCCAAGTTAACTGACCTTCCCCAACAAGGTCACTGCAGCACTACCTCAGATACCTATATGTGCTGCATCTGCTACACAGGAGCTCTCTGGTGTGAGCTGCTTTGCTGGTAGACTCTGTGTGGAGCCTAAAGGCTGAACTGACCACAGAGACCAAAATGTCCACTTGAGTAGTCCTGTCCAGTCAGTTATGAAGTACACTGACCAAATGCAATGGGCAGAGACTTTCTCTTCTGTTGTCAAAATGTATCCACTCAACAAGCCTTTGGGTCACCTTAGCATCCAGTCCACTTTGTGAGGATACCAGTGGAGTACTCTGCCCCTCCTGGCACAATTGTGGCATGTCAGAGATCACTAAAAGGCCCTGCCATCCCCTTGCCCTTCCCAGACACGAAAGAGGTGAGTTCAACCTAGTGAGGTGTTTGTACCAAAGACCAACTGGCATTTCTGGTCCATGCACAGTCTGAGATGCCACTAAGAACATCTCTCAAATCTTCAGCATAATTAAATACTTCACCATTAAAAAGTAAACACACTTCATTTTCTATTATAAAAGAATCTCTCCCTCCCTTCCCAATGTTTTATTTTAGCAAGTGCACTCAACCATGTTCTCAATCTGCACTTCATTTCCTGCTATTCAGTTTTCTGTGGTTCACAGACAAAAATACCTGGGGGACAAAAAAAAAAAAAAAAGGCAGCACAATACGAGATCCCAGGGGGCTCTGATTTACCACAGGAGAAAAATGTGGCTCTCTGTACAACAGCCTTCTGTCCAGGTTGGGAATGGTGTACACAATGGGTGAGACAGAGACTCTTAAGCTCAGAGGCAGCAGTGCCAAGAGCTTCTTGAGTCCTCTCCCAACCAAGTAAGTGAAGGGTATCCCTGTCTTCATCTGGCATTGATTCTTGTAGAAGTAGCAAAGAAAGCAAGGGTGCAGGGCATTCCTCCAGCACAAGGCAAAGAGCAAATAAGACCTTCAGTCCCTGCCTCTGCCAGACCAGGCCCTTTAATCACAATGGAGTAAAATCCAGAGAAATGCATTTTTGCAGCCATTTCCATCGTGAGGATCCTAGAGCACTTAATCTTCTGTAATTGTGGTTGTCATAAGACATGAGAGCAGGCAGGACCTGGCAGCAGATTGCAATGGGATTTATTGACCAAGGGATTTATAGACCAAGGCGTACCACAGGGCTTCAGGCAGGAGGTGGCCATTCTCCTTGTGATTTGGACAGAAAGAGGTTTGGGAAGAGAGGTTTGGTGTTTTTGGAGAGGAGGTTCTTCCCTCTCACTGCAGCAGAGACTTTCCTCATAAACAGATGCTTCTGGTGCTGTTCCCTGTCACGAGAGAAAACAGAGGACACAGGTAAACAAAGATCCAAGAATAATTTATCAAAAGAGAGCCAGCAGATGCCCCTCCTCCATTGCAGCAGGTCAGGGCAGCCAAGGGAGAGCAGGCAAGGCTGGAGATGGAGTACTGTCCATCCCAGCAGGCATGGTCCCATCCCACCTGTGCCACTGGTCACAGTGATGACAAACTGCAGCAGGGAGCTCACTTACATATTTTATCACATCCCTTCACACCAAGAAATATGAAACAAGACACCAATTAGGTGGCATGGTATTAAAAACATCAAGCCTTGTCTGTGCTCCAGCTGCCCTCACTATCCCCAGCAGAGAATTATAAATTACAGGGTTTGCTGAAGTTGATGTAGCAAAGAGGAAGGAGAGGGAGAGAGACAGGCAAAAGAAGGAGAAAGGAAAGACTCGTGGAGGGAGGGAGCTGGGGTCTAAATACAAGTGCTAGGGAACAGAGAAGAGTTTGTAAGCACAGAGATGGGAAGGCTGAGAGGGAGAGCCAAGGATAAATTGTTTTGGTGAGTGCTCCAACCCTGAAATAAATATAACCACCCAAGGGGGCTGTGTGACTCAGTTTGACATTTTGGCTATTTTTTTTCATGCCACCAGATGTAATCAATTTAGCTGAGGGGCGAGGGGGGAAGCACACACATATTTTTATTGCATTCTGATGTCCGTTTAAAGAAAGAGAGAGAGAGAGAGAAAGTAGTTGTTTGTCTTGGGTTTTTTTCTAATCATAAAATCACTTTGTCCAGAACCAAGCATGAGCAGAACTTCCACCTGCCCTTTACCATCACCAAAATCGGAGTTTTGGGGACTGGGGAAATCAGACTGTCCAGGGGTAGTCAAAGCAGCCCCTTCCTCTCTAATGCAGCAGGGAGAAAACCACTGAGCTGAAGAAGGACGTAAGGGATATAGCTGTACAAATCTGCTCATATTTGCCTCAATATGCACGAGGGAACAAATATGGCAAATAACATCCTAAGATATTGTCGTGCTAAAATTCTTTGTTTACCAAGAAACGACATGTTGAAAGCCCTTGGCATTTATGAAGCAGATGATTTCTATTCATTTATTTGAAGCATTTTAGTACTTACCCAGACACTTGGAGTGATTATCTTGCCAGATCTCATGGGGAGGACTGGGTCAGATGGGCAAGCTCCAGAAAAATCTCCTAGTGTCCTAGAGGAAGTGGTGTGGTACTTGGGTAGGTGCTGCTCACCCCTCTGAACCCATCCAGTATCAAGGCAAGGGAGGGGGCCCATATTGCTTATTGCTTTCAGTTGTTGTTTCAATTGGGCATAGAGAAACCTTCGACTTCTGTCCAAACCTTCGGGGAAATGTTTCTCTGCACTATTAAACAGCTCCTGCATTCCACCCAGGGGCTGAAGCTGTTCTGTGGTAGGTGAATAATTCTTATATTTACTCTTTGCAAAATATTTTGGACTCTGGAGAGTTCTTACTCTGGCAGACTCCTCTTGAATTAATAACAGCTTTGCCTGAGCAACAGCTAAGAAATGAGAAGGCAGTGTTGCAGTAATCAGTAATTTTTAATTCATCTTGGTCAGGGGCTCTGCAGATAAAAGGACTGCTGAGAAATACCCATTCCCCCTTTCTGTTGTACAACAGTCCCCCTGTACACTCCTGCCCACATATCTTTGAAGGAGCCATAGAAACTTAGCCTAACACAGGACTTAGGATCACACATCCAAAAACTAAGTGAAACTGAACTGTCTGCCAAGCCTCCATCCAATGACCAACATAATGTCCACTACATCTAAGCCATCATCAGCTCTGCATTTCATTTTAACATCTGTAAGGAGGCAGAATTCCTCAAGAGTTACTTCCACCATGATCAGATCTTTGGATGTCTTCTCCTGGGATGGCTATTGGCATGGAAAAGAAGCCCCAAACTTTTCCTTGTAGGGCCTCCTGTTTTTCAGCTCTTCTAATTCAGTAATCCCCCTCCTATTTCCTAGGAGGCCCTCTGCTGAAGGCCATCAGGAGCAGGGGAGACAGCTTAGTTTTTAAAGATGATCTCTAGTATGTATTAATTTTCAACTCAGAGCACATGTTTTTCTCTCTCTTGAACACAGCCACAGAATCTTAAACTCTACTCCAAAATCAAATCCATCACATTTATTTAAAATGTCACAGTTGCTCTTATCTGTCATGTTAATTATAAAGACTTTTTTCCTTTTAAGTGGGAGTAGTTTGAAATACATATATATAAATGATTCTATAGCATGACTTCTTATCACCTGTTCTAATGTTTCAAATCAAGTCATCCACCATAATGCTTTGTGGGTATTTTGCAAATTAGCCATTTTGAATGAGTTTTGCATGCAAGGAAATGTCCTCAGTGTATAGTCTACACGAATTTTGTACATATACGTGGATTTCTGAAAGCACCAAATTTGTATCTACTTGGGAGGGTGGAGGGGAGGTGTCTCTGAACATTGAAGATGCTGTTCCATCCCAATGCAGTAGAAAAGGGAATAGAGAAAATTCTACATTTGCACAATGAGCTTATATTAAGTTTGTAATGCCATTTATCCTTGGACTGGAACTTGCTAACTTTGGAAGATTTAATTAATTAAACTTAGTATTTGGTTAGCCTAGCTTCTTAAGGAAAGGAAGGTTGTTTAAGGAAAACAATCTTTAACTTTGAAAATCCTGAGGAAAAATATGTATTAAACCACAAGCTTCCTGTAAATGATAAATTTGAGGCTGGAATCGCTGTTTCAGAATCACCCCGAATAGGTCTCCCAGTTCCCAGAGGTAATTTTCGATCCTGCAGTCCTAAACAGGTTTTTCTGAATTTCAGCTATCCTTTAAAAAAAAAAAAAAGGAAAACACAAACCAAAAGCTTCCTATGAGAGATACTCTTAACTAAGTTACTGTCAGGTTTTTAAGTCTGGCGTCCTCGACCCAGATAGGAAGAAAGGCGAGCTGCAAATCCAGTACTTGCACTAAGATACCCATTTTAAATTTCCACAACTTTATAACTGATAAAATGCTTTTCCTTAAGCTGAATAATTTTTCTAGCCTCCTTGCTAAGGAGATGGAACTGAAGTCATGATAAGAAAAAAAAAGTTGATCTATTAGACATAGGAACTGGAGATTTTTGCCTTTATGTTTTTGAATCATCCTTAAAAAAAGTAGAGCAGATGAAAAACTAATGATCAAAATATTTTTTTTTCCAATAGAAAGTGTAGTTTTCACAAAATCTGAATGTTCTATGGAAAAACTGTAATTTTGCCAGAGCTGCTTAGTTTTCCACTGGGGAAGATCTAAATAAGAGATTTCCTTTTAAGTTCCAGTTGACTGAAATGTAAGCTTTTAAGTCACTTTTTCAAATAAATAAACAAGTAAATAAAGTAGGATCCATCCTCTAAAGATTTTCTTCAGCCTGATGTCTCTTGAGACATGAAAGATGGACATTTACCACATGGCAGAGATTGGCAAGGAACTCCACAAAGAGAATTCCAACCAGCAGAGTCCATACCTTCAGCAAAATTGTGTCACTGGGCTGAGACAATGCATGTAAAATTTCAACCCAGAAGGAGTGAGTTTGAGAAATATATGAGCAAAAGTGATGGAGGACAGACATGAATAGCAGCTGGAGCCCAACCTCTGTTCCAGCAGCTCTTGCCAGTGATTGCAAACACTAATAAATAACAGTCCCCCCGTACATGCCACGTGCAGCCAAGGCGAGATAGACGCATTCACTTCTGCTGTTTAATAGCCCACAGCTGATCCACACCAGCATCCTTGCCTCCAGGAACATCGTCCCTTGGGATGCAACATGTTAAGGACAACACCCTACTTTGCTGAGCCTCCTTTTATTGATCTCTGTCTGCTGGTGCCGTAGGAATCTTGCAAGCACCAGAGCTGTGGCTGGGTACCACTACTCTGTGCACATCTCCAGCACAGGCTCAGGTCCTTCTGCATTTTCCTTGAGCATACGGGCATTGCAGTATTGCCATGACTTCCAGATGACCAGCAGGAAGGGGATTTGGGGGTAAACAGGCCTGTCCTTTCCTACCTCTCTGCCTGCCTGAATTGGTTCTGGCTAACCAGGACTTCTGTTGCAGAAGGAAATGTTGCTCCTATGGGGAGGAAGAGTTTCATGGAACCCTTCCACCTCACACTCATCCTCTCCTTGCCCTCCTTGAAAACATGGCACTGCTAAGACCTGAGCACAACCAGAGGAGACACTGCAACCTGAGTCCTGTCCCAGCCTGAGAGCCCCCCACAGCTTCTCCCCACACACATCTCTCCCCTCCCTCAAAGCAGGGCAGATGTCCCCAGAAGGCAGCTCTTAGGACAATTTTCAGACAATCCAATATAGATGGAGTTTGAAGACCTATTTCTTCACAGTTTCTTCCTGCCCTGAAGCACCTTTTCTTGCTGTTCACACTGCTGGGGCTCAGCAAAATCTGGAGTGGTTTTCTTTTTTTCTGGAAAACAGAAGGAAAACAAAAAAAAAATCAGTGTTGCCAACTCTTGCGATTTTAGTCCCACAGTGCTTGATGTTTTTCTTCACCCCCTCCCCAGCTTCTTGCTCCAAGGTATTATGCAAAAATCTCAGACTTCATTTTTAAAAGAGAAGAAAAAGGGACGAGCAGTTCATGGGATTCCAGGTTCTAGAGAAAAGCTGAGAAACAAAAGCTCAGTGCATCCTAAAGCACCTCCAAACAAACAAACAAAAAAGGCAAGCATGGGGAAACCAATATTTTTAACTTTTTTTCCCCCCCAAAGAGGTGATTAAAAAAAACCCTCCTGACCTGAAGGACCCAATGAATTTTTGAACCCTTGGGCAGTTACATGAAGGGTCTGCTAATGCCATAGGTACCACCAATGGTTTCAATTGCCAGATTTCAACTGCCAGTGCAACAACATGGAGATGAGGAGAGAGTGGCATTTTTCTGGGACATGGAGGCTTGTAGCCACATGTTGTTCTGCTCACCCACCTCAGTGTGGGACACAAATGGCCTGGCCGTGCCTACTGCCACAGTGCTAAGAGAGGCTCAAGGACAACTTAAGATTGCTTGATCTCTCCATCTCCTGAACTCATGTCTGCCTCCTCCCACAGCCTGGCCGTGGCATCTCACCAGCTCTGTGAGATACCTGGTGCAGGTGGTTCCATGGTGGAGCTGACCCATGCTGTTGGGGATCTCACAGGTGCCTGGTTTGGGCAAAAAGGCTGAGGACTAACATTCCTGATCAGGGCATTGGGGAGGATCTACCTGCTTGTATCCCCAAGGGAATATCCCCATTTCCCCCATTGCTGCAAGCCTCTACCAGCTTGGAAACTCTTGGAGAACAAGAGTTCATGCACATGTATTTACAGTCCTTTCAGGTACATGCCTTGATTGGATGCTTTTTCCAAAGCTGCTTGCTCCCTGTCTGGCTCAGGGGCTGGCAGCACCATAGCACTGTGCCTGCTCCATTCCTGCCCATTATGGGCTCTTCCCCACCATTGCCTGGAGTTGTCCCTCCTGGGAAAGGCTCTTTATGTAGCGACAGCATCTGATGTCAGGCCTGGTCCATTGTCCTCATTGTTAGGGGCAGGACTGAGTTTCTATGCAACACATTGGCCACCTGGAAGAGAAGGGGCATAAATCATGGCTAGGAGGGAGGGTGGTTTGCAACTCCATGGGATTTCAAAGTTGCGCTAAGAGATAGTTCTTGGGGTGCACCCTGAGAGCATGAGCTCCCCTGTCATGCACCCCATCATATGCTGCGGGATTGTTCACTGACCCAAAGAACAGTCCCTTTTGTGCTTGCTGGGTCTTTTCACTTTTAAGAACTGTGCCAAGAGAGGCCACTTCATCCCTGTGTGAGGAACCTGTTTCAGAGGGAGGAGATGCAGTCAGATGAGAAGAATAGCTGGGCTGCTTGGAGACTTTGCTTTCCTTTTTTCTTGTTTTGGCATTTTATTTTATTTTTTAAAATCTAAAACACAAGTCATCCAACCTGGAATTTTGTGGCTGCTGTTTATGTATGGAAAATATTTAACAGTTCAAGTCAGAAAGCCCAGTATTCAGAAATTCAAGGGCAATCCAAAACTCCTAGGGTCTTCACAATCAAACTAAAAATACCAGGAGAACAGGCTCCCTTTGACCAGATACTAATTTTCTGCAGCAGTGTGAAGGAATTAAAACTCTCCTAAAGCACCAGCTGGAAACTGCCCTGACATTTTCATGTCATCTGCTCCCTGGTCCTCTTGTGCAGGCCATGCAGGGGTGGGCTGGAGGCTTTCAGGGTCCTGCTGTAATCCAGCAAACCTTGGCTGGTAGAACCAGCCCCAGAAGAGATTCCAGCTGGCTTAAGTTAGAGCAGCCACAGGGCTGCTCTAACTTAAACCACCTGCAAGTTCAGTTCTGGGCCAGCTCTAGGATCTGGGAGGTATAAATGTGGACAAAAGCCAACTTTGCCTGCTGTCTTCCTCATCTGTCCCAACAGGAGCTAGAGGTCCAAACCTTATTTAGAGATGTCTCTAGTATAAGGTTTCAGAGGGACACCTTTGAGCTCCTGGTTACATTTAAAATCCAAGAACAAGGAAGCCATCATTTAGTCCCATCTTCCTTCCTTACCTTCTTTCATCACAGTGCTTATGTTCACAAGGTTGAAGCCCAAACACGAGGAAATGTGCAAGGACAGGTTATTTCCTGGAACAGCTGATGATTTCTGCCCTCTTTTGACTTCCCAGGCAGACTCTCTCCTGGAGCTCTGCTGCCTCCACTTCTGTAGAGAATCAAGTGATATGGACCAGATAGAGAGAGTTTTTTTCCTGCTTTAAAGAGTGGAAAATAAGAAAGTAAATAAAAAAAACACCCAAATCAAACTTTCCTCAAGTATTTCCAGAGCTGCTGATTCTGGTTTGAGCTTTGGCCATAACATCACAACGGATTTAAACAGCCCTGATTCACCCTTATACAGAGACACACATAATCATGTGCAATGGTAGGAATTACCCTGATAATACAGTCTGAATTGTCCTGCCCCTGCCTTTCCTCCTTGCCTTTCGCCCTGCAGCTAGCAAAGATAATGAGTAACAGTGATATTAAACAGGGATTTGGAGGTTTTTTGCCTTTTTTTTCCCCCCGAAAGTGGATAACATACTACAGTAGATAGAAAAATCCATCCGACTTTATTTAACTGTAACATTTATTAGGAGCAGTGAAAAGGTCAGCTCGGAGCTCCCAGTGTATGGGCTAAACTGGCTAAACTACTTTCTCCAGCCTTGAATGCGACAAGAAAGCAGATCCTTTAAGATGCAACTATCTTAAGCTCCCCTCCGATGGTTAAACTCTTAGTAATTCGAGGTTTTGGAGACAAACGTCAAAGCAGAGGGCTCTTCCCTTCATTATTCAAGTAAAGGCCCCATCAATATTATCTGTAATAAGAATCTCCTGTTGACATGGCTCACCCGCAGTTCCTGTTCCAGGCAGTAGTCCCTGTCAATAGGATTAAAGTGGAGGAATGCCTTTGACAAGTCCACCGGCTGCTGATTCATTGCTGCCATCAGGCTGCGGGCTGGGAAAGGCACCGGGCACCATTAGCCAGTCCTGCCGTGGCAAGTGCCCCTGAAGCTTTGATTTCTTGTGCCAGAGGGAACCTCCCTGGAGCTGCAGGAGGAAGTGGTTTGCATAGCTCATGGCCATGTTGCTTTTGACTGAGTAATGGGCACATCAGGTGCTGGTAAGTTTTGAGATGGTTTGATGATCAATATTGAGCCAAGTGGCACAGGAAAGCCATCCACCACACATAGGATAGGAGAGAGTGTTCCTCCTCTGCCACCATCACCCCCATATCAGCCTGGGAGACCACATTAGACATGTAGATGAAAGAGGGATTTGCTGCCCTGGCACTGGAGCTGCTCTCAGTGCCAGGCTGCCCACAGGAAGACACAAGCAATGACACCTGAGCAGTGCACCGCAGTGCAGTAATGGCAGCCGACAGACCTGAGGCACAACGGCACCAGGAACCCACAGCAAGAGGCATGAGCTACTTACTCTGACTTCTCTTTCTCCTGGAGCATGGCCAATGCTTCACTGGGCATAGGGATGCAGGGATGTGCTTGAGGGAACAGGCATAACACCATGGTCAGAACGAAACTGCAGTGAAAGCTCTGGAAGGAAAGCTCTGAGTACGAAGAGGTGCAGATCACTGGGGCACAGTTGGGCACATCCAGTCCTCATCCACACTGACTCGTATTTTCTTTCTCCTTTGCTTCCTCGTTTACCACAGCTCTTTGTCATCACCCTCTGACTTGCACAGCCCCAGTTCTGCAAAGCTCCTTGCTCCCCTTCCCTTGCGGGCTGGTGGCCTCAGTGGAGGAGCCCAGAGAAAGGACTATGCAGCCCCTCTAGAGCCCACTGGCTCTGACATTGGCTAAAAGCCAGCACCAACCACAGAAGTAAAGGAAACATGTCAGCTGCCAGGGAAAATCTGAGCCTCCTAACCTTCTACCTCTCAACTCTTCGAGTGGAGCATGCAGGACACATGTGCACACACAGACACACACATTAACACCCTCATCTTTTCCAGTGACTAAGCTCCTGTCTAATTCATTCTGTTCCTGTCCCCTCAGGTGCTGAGGCCAGGTCAGGAAGCAGGCAGCCTAGAGTAAATAGATTAGCTCTTTTTTAAATAAAACCTCTATTATTATCCTTAGGAAAAAAATAACAACCCTCATTTTCAGGAATTGTTACATTTAATTAGACTGCAGGTTCCACTGGGCTCTACAAATGGAGCCAAGAAAGCACGAATGTCAAAATACTCTGCACACAACATGAAAAGTCCTGAGCTGGGCAATCCGGTGAAAGGGAGCCCTGTCAGCCCGGCTGTCAACTCTGCCGCAGATTTTTCAAATCTAATTAACATGATCTTTATTTTATTTTCCCTCCTGCTTTTAAAGAAACACATGGGTTGGGGTTTTTTTTTAATTTTTTTTTCTTCTTTATTTTTTAATCAGCCTGATTTCCTGCATTGAGCCAGCCCGGAGGAAAATGAAAGGGAGACTCATACAGGCATCCAGGGCTGGAAAACAGGAGGACGGGGTGGCTGTTCAGGCAGCAAAGCCTTCACTGCAGCTCAACACGCACCCGCTGTTTACTCACACGTGAGATCAGCCCTAACAGGAAGAACAAGGTACCAAATTCTGTCCCTGCCTGTTTCCTGCCACCTTCGGGGGAATGGGACCTTTCGGGCTCTTTGTAAATAAACAGGAGCGCATCAAAGGGACACCTGACCACTGCACCCATTTTCAGCAAAACTAGAACAACTTACAGGCACTTGAATCTTTGGCTGACAGCTCAGACCAAAAGGGCCTTTACTGCCCTGGGATTAGCAGCTCTGATGCTTTGGAGCCTATAGAGGAAACCAGTTTGCAAATCCTGAAACAGGAGCTTTATAGGAGAGCTTGAGCCACCGATTAATTTTGCTCACATCTATGCCTTGCCCCTGCGGGGCCCTGCCAATCCCTCTCCTTCACTGGGTTCATTGTTTATATATATGTGAAGTTATTTGGATGGGCTGATCTCAGCAAAGTGGTCTGTAGAGTCCTGCGGCAAAACAGGAGGCTGCTGAGATGGAGACAGCAGCACAGGGCAGAGCAAGTCATTAGGACTAATAACCGACATGATAAAAATTGGCATAAATAGGGATAAAGAGATTTAAAACAAGAAACTAATGCTGAAAAAGGAGATTGGGTCAACAGCTATATAAACACACAGTTCCCCTCCCACCTCCCCTGCTCTAGTGTCTCCAAGAAACATATTTTCTGACTTAAACAACCATTTTTTCCAGCCTAGTTTTCTAGAGACACCACTCATTTGTGATCGTGTTGTGGGTGTGTCTGTCTCTCTTCCTAATAAAACTTGTGAACTCCCAGGCCAATTTCAATCAAGTTTGCCAGAAGGGCAGAGTCCTCAAAGAAACTACTTACAAGTCTTCCCAGGGCTGGGTAGACAACACTAAGCCCACGCTGAGACAAGGGCGGCAGCGTGAGCACACTTGATACTAAACACCAGAGCATCCAACCTTGAACTGTCTCTGTAGGAAGCCACACTTCACTGAATCACTGTAAGTGCACTGTAAAAACAGGATCACTTGAGCTGAGAATTTAAAATTTCAATGACTGACAGCCCCTCTTTCTGAGAAATGCCACGAGAGTTAAGTGTCAGTGTGGGAAGGAGTCCCAGCCAAGTAAAATGAGGTGCCTGGAGGCACAGGGTTGCACCAGCACAGCTCTGCAGCCACCCAAGCAGCTCTTCCTGCACCAAAGCCACCTCTTGTGCACTACAGAGATCCAAGGCCAGGAGCAGGCATGGGGTCACCTTCAGTTTGATACAATATCCCAGATGCAGAGTCTGTCCTGCATCTCAGGTTAGCAGAAGCGGAGGTAGGAGCAGTCCAGCTACCATAGCAGCCTGCGACTTGTAAACAGAGAGCATTTGACCTGAGATCAGGCAGAGGGAAGGACGTTCTCACAAGGTCGGTTTCCTACAGCATCAATTTTTATCCACAACTTGCACTTTGGTTGGGAAAGGCCTGCTGCAGATGGCTCTCTCTCATGCAAGGGCATTGGGATGCTCCTAGGAGAATGGAAATGATCTGAGAGCTGCCATGCTTCAACAGAGCTTAGGCGCTGATGGTGAGAAGGGGTTGAAAAGCACGACTGGGTAAATTGAGAGTACCAACCAGGGCTGCTCAGTGCCAGCACAAGTAAATGTGCTGATTAAGAGGGTCTCTCTTTCTCCAGATTGGGTCTACAATAGTCTAGTGCAGCCAGATTTAGGATGCACTAAATGAAGGAAAAAAGCCAAAGCTTTGACTGCAGCCATGAGCTCCTGTTCTCCAAGATGTTGAAGGAGACAACAGAGAGGGAAACATAAAGGATGTTTAAAATGGGGAGGATCTTGATTTCAACAATCTTACCCCTGCTCCCGCATAATGTAAATTTGAGAAGCTCCTCAGAATATTAAAACAATCAATTTCACTGTGATGTCCTCATACTTCTTCCCTCTCATCAACTCCCTACTATTGCACTGGGTGTTTCCAGTGAAAACAAATCTGCTGAAACAAATAAAGCATCTCCTAGAGCAACAAAACCCCTCTGCCAGAGCTCAAGGAAGCCTGGCAGGTTTCACTCAATGATTGCTCAGGGAAAATTCACCCGTGTGACCTTTGTGTCCCACAGAAGAGATGAAATCGAGACTTGCGCAAGGTGCTGAAGGGAAGGGACGGACGGGTGGGTTTGCCCTCTGGGTGACCAAGCCAGGATCTTGCGTGCCTGGGAATCATGTCTGTAGGGGAATAGATGGAGCTGGCATTTTTGGGACCCTGTGACTGGCTGTCCAGCTAGTAATTTAGCAAAGAGTGAGCAGATAATTTCCTGTTGAACTGGTCTGTTGGAAGGGCCTTTCCCCTCCAGGTTGCTGGTGGCTACGCAGCCAAGCCTGAAGACACACAGGAGCAAAGTGTGCTCCCTCCTTTTATAGTGGGGCTGGTTTCCCTGTGTTGCCGTCATCCCTGGGGTGAGCAGTGCCATAAGACATTTGAGGCTCTCCCCCGCAGAGGGTAAAAAGTCAAAAGGGTATTAAGCTGTCAGATTGGGGCAATTTATGTGTATAAACAGAGCCCTGTTTTGCTGATTTACACCCTGATAGCACATGGCCCACAGGTAACGAATGCAGCACATCCCCACATCTGCCAGTGGAAGCAGTTTGGATTGACTGACCCATAAAACTGCAAGGCCTGAAGTTATCTGGCTTCACATCTACATATACACACGCAAACAGCCACAGCCAGCAAGTGCTCATGGAGTAACACGATATAAGCAATAAACGCTTTCCCCCAGCAAAAGTTGGGGGAGAGATTAGATAAGGCAGCTAAAACAAACTTTAACCACCACAGTGGGAGCTCAGCTGGCCTGTCCTTTTACTTGGCTGAATAAGCTGCAGTGTAGGGAGTCCTCAGCACCAGTCACCACACAGTGCCAGTTTCCCAAAGGGTACAGATGACCTAAATTAGCCCAGCACATCATCCCCACTGTCTGTGAAAGCACTCTTATCCCCGTCGTTATGAGAGAGCTGTGGGTCCCTCCCAAGATCAGGATTCAGTTAAATCTTTTCTCCCACCAGAGAAGGGCTCCCAATTATTTTGTACACTTTGGGAATTCTCCTGTTTGGAGTCAAGGAGGTGACTGGCCTCTGTGGTCATAGGGGAGAGGGAAATGGCTCTGTGCCATTGCTCCCCACCCAGGTGGTGCAATACAGCTCCCTCAGCTACATTGCATAACCAAACTCCACTCCCTCCCACCTTTCCAGGGAAAACCAAATTGCAGCTAACCTAGAAACTCCATCCTTCCCTCTTCGATGGCACCAAGAAACCAGATTGCACCCCAACCATTACCATCTGAGAATGGGACTGATGGTCACACAGACGGGTGCCTGCTCCCAACACACACCATGGGGCAGCTTCCCATCATTGCAATTCGTGCCTTCACATCGTCATGCCACTGCGGGGATGTGAGCAGCCGCTGCATTCCCATTCTGCCCAGCAGACTTCAGTGTCAATTGCATGCTTTGGGCAAAAATAACAATTGGAAAAAATAATTGCATTTATCATGTTGGCGACTCAGCCAGCTACATAAGAATGTTACATAGCAAAACCACAGAATTCAGCCTGTTTCCACACAGGCAGCAGAACAATGACTGGCAGGAGTCCCCTGACATCAGATGCTCATCTTTAACTCAGCCAATCCTTCCACTAACATCTCCACTCCACCAACCTGAGATGCCACAGCAGTCCAGCCTGCAGGTGACCCTGAAGCTGGTGGAGATACCCAGGGACAACTTTCAACAACGACTAAGCAGGTAGGGATACCACAATGGACTTACTTAACTATTTTGTCAATGGAGGCTTGGAAAGATGTAGGATTAAACTTCTCAAATGATGCCACAATTCACAGGAAATTAAACTTCCCCTGCTTGGGGCAGTAGTGACCGGGAACAGATCATGGAAGAGGTAAATGATGTGTCACCACAGACCCCACAGATATGTTAAGAGGCACGGCTGAAATTCACCTAACATTCCATCCTGCACAGTACTGCATCCTGTTTCAGTTTAGACTTTCCTTCTTTGCATAGCCCACTAACTTTGCTCCTGTGTAACCTGGTCATTTATGCTTGCACTGCTTTCTTGCACAATTTTTTCTGTAATTTGTCTCATGAGAAATGTTCTCAGAACGTGCTACTAACTTGCTTTGCTGATGTGAAGAGGGATTTAAGATAATGCAATGCCTCTCTGAGAGTCCAAGTGAGAAAATCAACTAAGAACCCCATCTTATGAAAGGCCCCATCTCTTCTAACTGAAGGCTGACAAAAAATTCCTGCCCGTTCCTTTGACTGTAGCTACTGGGCAGTCACTCTGAAGGTAATATTTGTTCCAAGGAGAAACCAGCTCACCAAAACAGAGTCTGCCCAGGCAGCAAGCAAATCCCGCTCCTCAACTGGTTGCATGGTCACTTCATCCAACACAGGAGACAAGACGGGGCATGAAGCCAAAGACAATGCTGCCCCTTTTGGACACATTGCCTGGCTAGATGGATTAGCCAAAACATGAATTAGTTCCCCAAAGCCTTGTAAGCAAATGTAAGTTAAAACAGGTCCCTCTTGCATCCCATGTTCACTGTCTTCTGACTCTATGGTGTGTAAATTATGTCAATTGTAGGCTCCCTTGGACCTCATTGTGTTGGCATAAAACACTCAAATGGATCTGCCTTGGGCAGTTGGCAGTGACTGATGTGCCACTTGTCAATGCATTCTCCTAGCCTAATCCTGCAAAATAAAGTGCATTAGCCTAAGCTACCTTCAAGCTGCAGCAAAGCCATCCCTGTCAATAGCCTGTTCATCTCAACAAACTTTAACTGCTTTAGGTCTTGTTTAGTAAACCACTTAACTGCATAGGAACACCAGTGCAACCACACTTAAATCAGTTCTAACGGCTGATTCATGGTGTGGATACAGGTTGTGTGTCCTCCAGGTCTCCTGTGCTAACTGATTGTATGACCACGAGGTTGTTATTGCCACACCCCTAGAGAGGTTGTCACTCCACAACTCCAGTAATGGATATAAATTTATGAAGCTGAGATAGACAAGAACCAGTTGCCTAAAAGGCTGTGAGTAAGACAACATTTCAGCTAGCACAACTGCTTACATAGTGAACACCTATGTAAAGTCTTAGAGCTGCAACCAGCACCACATCCAGCAGTTTTAAATTAATACTGAAATGTTCATCTAGGAAGTTGTACTACATTAGTTAAAATACTTCAGGGTTGTTTTTTTATCGCAGAATCACAGAATACTACGAGTTGGAAGGGACCCACAGGGATCATCTAGTCCAACTCACCAGCTAACACCCGTACAGAGACCGAACGCACACCCCAGAGTGGTGAACATAAACCTAGTTCCCTCACAGGCTCACAGGCCACTCCAAGCCAGAAGGGACCCACAGGACCATCCAGCCCAACACCCCCCCAGCTAGACCATGTGTATAGACCTTTGTGTAGACCAGGATAAAAATTGTCTAAGAGCTAGCTCTTCCTCCACCATGCCATTGGCACTTGTGATACTAACTTCCATATAAGATGGGCTTCAGCTTTACTTACATGCAGTTGTCCGTCTTCAATCTGACTATACCAGTGGAGCAGTGCTGGTTTAATCCTGCTTAGATACTGATACTCTGTATGCAGATATGCCTTGAGCCTGTCCAAAGATCCCAGACAACACAAGTTAATTCATGATGAAGCTGATTCTTGGAAGCCTTTTTCTCATCTGACTGCCTCCACACTCAGCTTCTGCATAGTGATCTGTTAGAAGGGAAAAAAAAACAGAATCTCAGTATCTACTTCATTCCACATACCTGCAAACTGGGACTAACTCTGTCCTCAACTTTACTCTTGTGACTCAACACAGATGGGGTCACTCAGGGCTTTGTCACCCTTTCAAAATTTTCCTGGCTCTTACCTGAACCTTCTCCAACATTGTGATGCTTTTACTTACCACAGCAGCACTGACATTTGGAGCACATAAATTAGAGCCACTTTTATGCTTTTTTTATCTCCAAATGTCCTCCTTGTCAGCTACAGCCCAGCACTGGGACCATCCATTCAGGTGATTTTGGCCAGCAAAGAAGCTTTCCCAAAAGCTTCTTCAGAATCCTCCTTCCCAGAGTCCACTGTCTTATAAATGCAGGTTTTATTGTTTGTTCTTGCATTCACCTGCATCACCATATTTGTGGTTTGCTTGAGCTTGGCACCCCAAGTGCTCTGTATTCCTTCCTATCAGTGACCTTTTTTCTTCATTATTTACCATTTCCTTGCTTGTCACACCACCAACAGACCACAACAGTGGTGATTTTACATTTTCTTCCATGTCATTGATAAAGATATTAAAAGCAAGAATACTGGAGGACTTTGCTACAAACACAGCTGGCAGATGATTTACAGTTACATTTGGAGACCTGTCAGGGAGCCAGGTTTTAATCCATTTAATGCACACCCTCTTGATTTTATACTGCTCTAGATCCTCAATCAAAATGTCATGTGGTACCCCATCAAATGTCTCACTGAAATCTGGTACACTACTATCACTTTTATCAACTAAACCAAAGAGACATCACATTCTATTTTCCATGAACTCATACTGATTGGCATTAATTACAATTGTGTTCCTTTAATTGCTCATGGACTCCCACAAACAAGGACTAACTTGTACCACCCAGTGTACTGCTAACAGCATCCCTCTGACTCATCCTTGGCCACAAATCATGTGTATTGAGAACAGCACTCCTGTAAAACCTGAAGCAAAAGGAGCCAGGCAAAAGCAAATTTGGCCACTGTCTGAAGCAGCACAATATGGGGACCACAGAAACTATCATGGTCGTGGTGATGCCTTTGCCTTTTCCAGAGAGCTGGAAGGGCAGGTGAGCTGCTCATCTCAGATGCTAAAGAAAGGATGTGAAGAATGGCTCTGTCAGACAGGTGAATTGTCCATCACCACTCTTTGAGATAGCACTATACACACTGAAACTACCACCCCATGTGTGGCCAGAAAAGTCTTTTTCAAGGTAGAACGGGTGATGCAAAATATTTCTATCATTGCAAAGAGACCAAAGCTGTTTATTTAGCCTACAAATGAGACTGAGAGCCTCTACCAATAACAAAGCAGGTATTAACTTGCTGTCACAATTATTTGGTTTTGTTCCTTGAAAGTTGAAAAAAATTCATTAGCTCATGTTTTGGTTCTTTTAACTCTCCAAGTGAAGTTTATGAAACCATCCCACAGCACATGCCCATGATACTGACATGTCTGTGACCCTGGGTCGTTCCCTTTTCATCTTTTAACTCTGCAAATCATTGTCTAAGTGTCCCAAGTAGAAGTAATTCTTCACTGAAAAGCTACAGAGAATAAAAGGAAACAAGAGTTTTTCTTCATTCATCCAAATAATATCAGTTTTCATTTTGACATAGTTGCCATTTTTCTAAAATTTGGAGCTCAACAAACAGATTGGTTTAACTCTAAAGTTTTTCCCTCTTTTTGGAGGAAGGTTCTATTTTTTTAATAATTCAAATAAAACTGAAGAAAATTTCTAGGAATAAGTATTTCATGTTTTGCAGGAGAAGAAAGTAAAAGTTGAGGTCCTTTCAATGCAATAGCATCGACCTATCAAGCTGAAGTCACTAAACATTACCGCATTACTAAAACAGCATTTGTTTATTTCTTACAAATATCTTGGTGGGTGGATTTTTCCAATCACCAGTCCTGGACAGTTACTACCAGAATTCAGCTGCAGCTTATCTCATTTTGGGTGTGCAATCTTTAGCACAGAGATGCAAACTCTACCACAGTACTACCACAAGTAATACTCACAACAAGACCTGCTGATGAAATAGAAATCCCTGGTGTAACTATCTAGAAATCCCTTCTGAAGCTTGAGTTCCATACATCCAAGCATCAGAAGCAGAGGAGGGTAGGGGATATAAGACTGCAACTCCCCAGATAGGACCATTATCTGTGATTTTTTTCCTTTTCCCAATTGTTCAACACTAAAGAAAATTACTGCGCTGGACAGCAGATATGTTTCCCTGCTCAGAACCGGTTATACACAGGCTCTTCTCTGTCTCAGGGAACAACACAGCAGACAGTTTTCAGCTGTAAGATTCTCTCTGGCCTTGCATTTTTCATCTTGCCTCTGATTAAGGCAAAATCTTGGCAGAACATGCTGGAAAAACACAAAGAATATTGTAATCTTGGGGTTAATGGCTACACTGCTAAAAACTTCACAGAGCCTTTGACTTATCTCGTTAGCAAGCCAGAGAGCTGCTTTGGCATTAGATGTCACCTATGCATTTGGAACAATCCCCAACATCAATAAATCTCGGCAAACATCCCTTCACTGCAACCCGAGTGCCTGCAAGGGTGCTAATCCTTGGCCAACATTCACTTGGCTAAGTTATTTTCAAAAGATGATGCAGCTAATACTCCTTATTCCAGAGAATCCTGCATTGTTTTCCTTGCAAATTGCTCCTCCAAAAGGATAAAAATTACAGCTTCTCACTTTCCACTCCAAAATAGCCCTTCTTGGCTGGAGCAGCAGCCTGTGAACTTCCCCATGAAAAGTGAGATGCATCTGGTGAATCACATCTCTGTCCCCAGTCACGGCTGGAGTGACGGTCCAGGGGCGTGTCTGTGCCTAATCCCATACTGCTCTTTGTGCATGGCTGTATCCCTCCAGGATTTGGACGTCCCTACCGGCGGTGGGGCCGGGAGAGCAGGAGCAAGGCCATGTAGGAGTCAGCGGCATTGAAGGGCTCTGCACTGGCAGAACAATGGGTTTGCTCCAGGCAGAGCTACTGACTTTTAACAGCTCTTTGCCAGTAACCCCATATGGGATTGCATCATGGAAAATCCTAGTGGAAAGCCAGGAACAAAGGAAAGATGTCAGGCTGCTTTTAAAAGGGACTTGTTCTCCCAGCAGAGGAAGCCCTTTGGTGGCCAGGGTGGGAGACTCAGCCAGAGGAACCTGGGCTCCCTTAAAGACTGGAGGCAAAGCTAGAGACATACACCAGATGGGAGAGATGAGAAAAGGGCAATGCTCAGGAGGCAGCAGCTTTGCCTCACTCTGCAGCATTCCTGCATTGTCTAGGGATGAAGTGTATCTGTGTGGAAAAAATTCCTATGCAGACACTGTGTCCCTTTATTGAATTGTCCCCAAAGAGACCAGAGTGCCCATCAGGGCAGAGGATGCGACAATGCCCATAAGCTACTGAGCTCTCATCTCTGATTCAACATCCCCAGAAAGGGAGCCAGGCAAGGAACACCTCCCTGAAAGCCAGGGCTGGGAATACTGCCTGGACTCTCTCCAGGCTTGAGTGGCTGAAAAGCACTCAGGTCTGGTTTTATAATCCATGACAAGAGATTTTGGTCAAGAGATGCTCTGATCTTCAATGGAAAAGCACAGAGCCATGAGTGCTCACAAGAAGGAAAACTCCCAGGGAGAGCCCAGCAAAGGCACCGTATGCTGCCCAGTGTAGGGTCACTGAGGTCTAGATTCTCTGTGACTTTGGCTCTGATGTGATATTTAACTTACAAAGATACACTGCTTCTTGGCTGCCTTTCTTATTCTAAACTGGTCTTTAAGTCTCCAGGGACAGCATGTGGAAGGATAGCACAGAGCAGGTGTTTGAGACACACTGCTTCCTACTTCGGTGTTCCACTCAAAATACTACATTTCTCATTGGCAACACAAGGACAACCCCACCAGCCAGTGCAATACATATATTCGGATTTCACGGCAAAAGGAAGGGCACGTAGGTCCCATGCTTAGAAAGGAAGTAGCAGAGGTTGTAAGCAAGCCTGGAAAAGCAGCACATTTGCATTCTCATTAGCTTTACAGAAAACAACTAGGAAGACTTTTTTTTGGCAATACAGCTAGCCACTGACTTGCTCACTTGGCTGAAAGACTGATGCCAAGGAGCAGCAAAGCAAAGCAAGAGAGTTGGCCTCAAACCAAGGGATTTTGCAGAGCTCTCATTTTGCATTCATTGCCCTTAGTCCAGGGGTCGTAAGTGTCGTCAGTTTTAGGACATGAGTCAGAAACTGGATTGCAGAAGGAGCACTTCCCTATTTACGTGTGGGCATCTCTACCTTAACTTTCCACTCCATTCTTGGCCAAACAGTCCAGACTTTGGACAGAAAATCCCTCTCAAACTTCAGTGCTCAAATGCTTGTGAGCGTCTGGGTCTGGCTGGTTGGAGCAGGGAGTGGAGCGGGGCTGACCCTGATCTGGCAGCACGGCCATACCCTTAGTGCCCGGCCAGCTCTCACCGCTGCTGGCTGGCAATGGCTCCGCTGTAGCTCCTCATCACAAAAGACATGCTCTTCACTCAGCCAGTGGTGGTGGACACTGCTCCAGGCTGCCTCAGTCTTGGTAATACTGGCAGTGCCAGTGGATGAGAAATAAACAAGAGTGCAGCTCACTCGCCTGAGAACCTCAGCACATGTTGGATATCTCAATTGCCTTGTCCCAGTCGTTTCCAAAAAATGTCAGCTCCAACAAGAGGAGCACACCCCTCTCCTGCCTGTACCACACACCACACTCAGGAACAGGGCAGTCTATCACAGAGTGTGAGAGGACTGGGAGTGCTGCTGTATTTCCAGTATTGTCACATTATGTCAGCCTTTGCTTGGAAAGGTTTGCTACTATGGGTTGCCCTGAGAAATATTGATGAGAAATTGGAAAAGGGTGAATCAGATGACAGCTGTGAAGAGAAACCTTTCTCCCAGCACCTTCATTTAAGGCTTGGAGGTGGTTACATATCTCACATATTTTTCCTCACCATCATTTCAAATAAATGGCTTTAATTTGGTCGGCTTGCATTCACACGCCTTTATGTTTGCTTTACCAATAATATTCTAACAAAGGCATTTACTGTCAGGAACACTTACCAAAATGGCAAATAATAGAGACTTCATGAACACAGCAATTCAGACCAGAATCTGGTTCTGAAAGTCACGTACTAGTATTTAAGAGAAGAAACAATGCCGTGTGAATGTTCATCCAAGCCAAAGTCACCAGCACAGCTGAGATTTCAACCATTCACTAGTAACGGGTTCATTATCAAGATATATTGCCTGAATTATTCCTAGATGTTATTCAGAGAATTATTTCAAATAATTAATATATGTAAGAAAATTACTGGCTCTGAACAGAAGAATTGAACTTGTCACATTAGAGTTGAATAAATGCCCTGCAACTATTCACTCCCCTGCTTTTGGATACATTAATTTCACCAGATCCAATCTTTAACCCCATTGGGGCTGAAGGAAACGTTCTTCTGTAGCTCTGTTTGCTGTGGTTTGGAACACAATCCCCAGGAACACCATCCCTCTCTGTAGGGGGACTGTGACCATGTCTCACAGGCTGTCCATTGTATTTCAGGAAGGAGACTCACAGTTTCAACTTTCACTTACCCCATGATAATTTCTGTGGTCTTCAGCAGAGCTGTGGTTATGTCTTCATGCACAGGACAAGAATTGCACCAGGTTTCATCTTGTCCTCAGTTCATTGTTTCAACATCTCAGAGAAGGTGCAGGAAATACCATGAGTGGAGGGAGGTACTGGCAAGAGCAGGCAGGACCCGGTACTCCTCAGCCAGCCGGTGGGGACAGACAGGTAGCAGCCCTCCCCAAACCAGGGCAGGCTGGAGCCTGTGCTTGACGCTCCAAGAAACACAGGAATCCCGTTGCTATTTGGGCTGGTCTCAGGAAGAGAAAAGTGAGCATGGGCAATATGTCCAAACATATGTTGTGTGAAAGGAGTCAGATCCAGAAGCTGAAATTCCCACTTTGCTGCCCTCACAGACAAATGCAATGTCCCTGCAGGGAGCTGGGACCCCAGAGAATGCCAGGTATGGTCTTAGACCATCACTAGCCAAGCCCTCTCCTTCTCTTGTCATAGAACAGGGCAGATGTAAGGCTACAAGGCTACACAGATCCACAGCAGCCATGCATTTTCATAACACCTTCACCAAGTGGGGTGGTTCCAGACACCAGAAATGGCTGTAGCTCTCTGTGCCCACAGTGCAATACAACCACATGAACCTTCTTATTCACCACAGGTAACTTGTGCCCCCCAGGTCATGTCTTTTACAATCACACAATGTATTGCCATTACGTGTAAGAGCGGTCTTGTCCCTAGGGTCCCTCCAGCACCTGTGGTGGAGTTCAAGGAGTAAGGGTGCAGGATCAGGCTTCAGGTGGAAAAGAAGAAAAAAATCTGTAGAGATATATAGGACAAGTGAAATAATTAAAGGAAAGCCATGTTTACATGGAAGCTGCTAAATAGGCGGCTTGTTAACTGCATTGTGTCCGGGACATTCATTCTTCCTTGTCCCGTTATTCCCAAGGGTTGATCCCTTCTCATACAAACCTAGGATAGGCTTAACTTGACTGAGGGCAGGACCGTGCACTGAGCTGGTCTAGGTTTTAGCTAGCAACAGAGGTCAGTGTGGGGACGGTGTCTGTCAAGCAGGGTTTGAAGAGGGATTTGAGTGAGGAAGGGACCCAGGAGTCACAATGAGATCTTTTTCAAGACCTCAGTGATGCAGCTCATGGGCCGGGAGCATCCTGGCTACCCAAAAACATGCTGAGCCCCAGGAAAACTTTTCTGCATCAACAATCGGCACAAAAAGTAGCAATAACTGGGAGGATCTGAAAGGAGTTCTTTGCTACCCCCCTCATTCCCCCCACTTTTTTTATTTGCCTGAGTGACAGAGGATTTAAATGCAAAGTGGATCTAATGCACACCCTGAAGTCGGCTGGCAGTATGCAAATGACCTGTCAGATTAAAATCTGAATGAAAGAGATAACAAGCTTATCTTCATAACAAAAGACTCTTGCAGGCAAACTATTTGACGCAGTGTTGATGTTTGTTTTAACCCGTGGACTTTGGACTGTGCAATATTTCAGGGGCTTCTCTCCCCTCACTCCCCTGTGCTTGCACGCCTCTGTGTGTGTGTGTGTGTGTGTATTTGTATTTGCACTGGCAACAAAAGGCAAGTACTATGGCAATAAGAGGGGAGAGCAAAAAAAGTGGCCTAGTGAGGGCTCTAACAGTTGATTTCATAGTCTTTTTTTGGGGGGGGTAGCTCTGCAGAGCCAGTGCCAAACAAACCAGCAATAGGTCAACGCATGCTTGCGACCAGCTCTACAGCTGCAGTGAGAATAAGCAAACACAGCAGCAGGGGAAAGAATTAAAGGAGGGAGCTGGGGGCAAGGCAGACGATTTATTCTTCTGGCACGTGCAGAGGGGCTGGAGATGGATCAGCTGTATTTATTCTGTGAAAAGGGAAAAGAAAAGGAGGCAAAAGAGCAAAGCAAGTTTCATCGCACCAGAGAAAACAAAGATTTTCAATAAACTCCCCATTGCCTCCCCCTTCCTGGAAAAGAGGGGAGAAGAAGGGGGGGAAAAAGCTGCAGGTGTTTGCGCGGGGTCTGTATAGAAGCTGAGGGGTCTGTATAGAAGCCATGCAGGGAATTAGCAACTGAGGCAAGTTGTCTTTGGAAAAGGAATCTGCTCTGAATAGATTTGCATTTCTTAATTTAGGGATCATCAGCAAACAAGAGCCAGAGAAAGCACCCCTCTGCAGTACCGGGGGCTTCAAAGTGAGCAGGGCCGTGTGCCGGGGCGGCCTGCGAGGCAGCCGGGCTGGCTATTCAGGCTGGCCGGGCTCCCGCTGGGGCTGCGCTCCTTCCGCGCTGGCACCGGCCGGACCCCGCGCCCCGAGTCCCTCTGGCCGCCCCCGCTTTATCCTCCTGACACAATGAGGGCCATGTGAGCATTGAACGCCGCGTTCCTTGCCCAGAAGAATCGCCACCAAATCCTTCCCTTTCACGTCCTTCCCAATGCTCTAAAGCCCCTCAGTTAATGCCCCACTGCTCTGGTCTCCTCCTGCTGGGGAGTGAAAGCCCATTGAGAGAGAGGAAGCCTTCTCCCAAAGCCCTCCAGTCAGTCCTCAAACCACCAAGCAGTATTTACAAGCTTTTCCACACATTGAAATTCACCCTGATGCTGATCCCCTGCTGCAGGGGACAGCAGAAATGTGCCCGTGCCACAAGGACAGCGGCAGGAGCAGAGCCACAGCCCTGAACCCCTTGGCACAAGTTGCTTCACGCCCTTGCACAGAGGCCCACTGCCCTTGTTGCCCTGACTTGTACTACTTGCCTGGTCTGCTTGGCTCCGTCCATCTGGGGTGGGATGGAACCTGGAGCTGCAGCGCTCTCCACTCCTTGGAGTGACAATGAATCCCAACTGCATCTCACACCCAAGCACTTCCTAATATTTGTATATGTTCACGCAGTCTTTGCACGGGACACCTTCCCACATGTTCTGCAGTACTCCCCGGGCTCAGTCCTGCACTTCATAAACATACGCACTCCAAATTGCTCTGTGGGAAATGGGCTGAAAGCAAAATCCCAAACACAGTTTTCTTGGATGGGGTTGTACAGCATGAAACCACAGGCCAGGGAGAGCCCTCCAGGGCAGGTCACTGCACTCCATGAAAGGGCCTTTCAATTCTGGAAGGGAGAAGCAAAATGAAATGTTACATAGATGTTAAAACAATGAAGAAGGGATTTGAGCACTGTAAAACTTAGCCATTAGGTCCCTCCCAATCCCACTCAACACCTCTTACTGAACTTGAGATGGGACTGCTGCAGATAGACCTGCAGAAGCAAGGGAACAGCTGAAGTACCTCAGAGGCATAGAATCATTTAGGTTGGAAAAGGCCTTTCAGATCACAGGGCCCAACTGTTAACCCAACACTGTCAAGGCCACCACTCACCCATGTCCCTCAGTGTTCCATTTATGTCTTCCAAATACCTCCAGTGGTGGTGGCTCCACCATTGCCCTGGACAGCCCATTCCAGTGCTTGACAGTGCTTTTGGTGAAAATTTTTTTCCCTAAAAATAATCTAAACCTCTCCTAGTGTAACTTCAGGCTGTTTCTTCTTGTCCTACTTTCCATTACTTGGAAAAATCTATGCAACGATTCTTACAAACTTTTATGGCTGTGGAGCATCTATGGGTGAACTGTGATTCCTTCAAACTTATTGAAGGCCATTTCCCATTGTCACTTGCACTATGGTTATTGCTGTACTGCTTTGCTGTGATCAGGGATGACAGAGACACATGAAACAATTTCTTAGCTGGGTAAAGAGAACGCCCTCTCAGTTCTGGGGGAAGGGTTGACTATTCCGTAGTCTCAAATCCACTTGGCACAAACAGTCAACGTCAGTGAAATGTGTTGGTACAGACAGACACAGTAACCAGACAAGGGCAAGAATGCAGTCAAATGGTACGATGAAAAATAAATAAAATTTCCAGTCCTAGAACATTTCCTGCCATGTTTTCCATATTCCAGTAAACAGCTCTTCTGGGCCTTCTCTTCCACACCTAGGTTTTCATTGCTGGCTGAACCAGGAACTTCTTGGGAAAAAGTAATTCTGACTCCACTAAAATTGACAACAAAGCTCCATCTGGCTTAATAAGATTTAGCATTTCATGCCATCATGTCTATTAAATGCCTTAGAGTGCCTTACCCAACTTTGGTGCTAAATAATAAAGTCATGCACACAGCATTTTCTGCCCTTCTTCTCCTTTACATCATTAGTTCGTTAGTGGTTTTTGTTTTAAGATCTAGCAGTGAACAAAAATCTGTATGTTAATTAAGCCTATGGGGCACATAATACAGAACCTCCCTTGTGCTGGGTATTCACTTTTGGTCTTTTCTCAGCAATAAATCCAACCAGCAGGATCCTCAGCTGGCATGACTCAACACAGCTCATTTGAACTCACACAGTGACACGCTGCTCCTCTACAGCACAGATCCTGGCCCCATCTACATAAGCAAGAGCCTGTGTTTGCTCCAGAAAGGTAAGATAGTATCTAGAGAGATGACATTACCAAAATAAGAGTGAGAGGGTAAAGCCAGACAGCTGAGACAAGGCAGACTGTCTGTGGCAAGCTGGAATGAATATATTAATTCTTTTTTTTTTTTTTTTTTAAAGGAAGAGACTCCACTAATGGGAACTATCTCTCTGGACACTGGTGTGCAGTTGAGACTGGAATTCTTTCAAAGAGCCCACGTGGAGAGCCCTTGAAGTTTTTGGCTGTGCTCATTCAAAGGGAGTTTTGAGATTAGTTGCTTCTAGCCATGTTTTTTTTCCCTCAGAAATGATCCAAGTCTGGAGCATCCTGGTCCACCAGAGACCAAGCTACAAAAACTTAACTCATGAGCCACAGCCTTCTTCCTCCCCTCAGCTCCTTTGGGCAAAAGTGCTGCTGATGTGTGGGCAACCTCCATCAAGTGAAAAACATTTGGGCAGTTCTCCCGTTGTACTTGTGCCCAGGGAACATCTGCCAGTGCCCTAACATAAGTCCTGGGCTTTCTCCTCAACTCCTCCACTTCTTTACCAACTTCCTTCATTCATAACCCCCCCAGGACCTCTCCGTGCCTCAGTTTCCCTGATTATAAAGCTGACAAAAAAGATCCACAGGCTTTTTCTTTAAATTATTATGTCTTCCTTTTACAATGGCCATGAACAGATGCAGCCAAGATTAAAATCACACAGTAAAAATATACAAGGCAATTCTGCTCCAGACACAGCATTGAACATAGACTGCGGTCAGTTTAAACTGGGTCTGTTAAGGTATTTTGCCAAAGCATCAGCACTTTGTAAATAATACTGTGATTCCCTGCTTCATAGAGCTGTTTTAAACCCCTGGTCATTCCAGATCTTGTATGGAAGAGCAGGATCATGTGAGGCAGTTCATACTGTTAAAACAAGGCACATGGGAATAGACTCACAAGTATTTTACCTGTAGCTTCCACCAATTGTGCTGTTAAGAGTCAATGCCTGTTTTCCGCCTTTGCTTACACAAGGATAGTGGTCAGGGGGAGGCCGGTGGCAACGTAGAAACAGCTAATATGCAAAGCCAGAGATAAAGAATTTTATGAAATAAAAAACAATACTGAAAATCCTCTTGTATTTGTGAATCATCAGGAACTGACTGACTTACTCTTGGCCATGTAAGTATGAAATAAATAAAGATGATGTTGTTAATTTTGTGTGTGTGTCTAATCCCATATTCTCAATAAAATGCATTTAACCTTGTTCCTTTAAAAGAGCTACAGACAATCGGAATCATCTTTACAGAAGACTGCGCCTGCTTTTAAATTAGCTTTTTAAAAAGCAGTAATTCTCTCTTTCCCCTTTCCCAATTCCCATTCACACTTGGCACAGATAAACACAGGAGGACTAGAGCTAGGAGCCCTCTGAATGTTTAAATGGAAACCATGCTTCAGAAGAACAATGCTTTTCCCACAGCAAGTACAGTTTGCTGTCAGCCCAAACCATCAGAGATTCAGAGGTTTTGTTTGCCACGAGCCCCTGTAATACCAGAAGTTTAGCCAAACCAGCTCGCAAAACAACTACACCTGCCCATGGGGTGTAGTCATAACTCACCTGGGAGATGGCTTTACACTCTAGTAACAGCTTTACACTTCCACAGAAAGCACCTCATTCCCTCAGAAATGTTCCTGTTAGGTGCAGGTCAAATCTATTTAACCTAATTTTTGCCTTTCATGGCTTTACATCCAAGGTCAAATCCAACTGCCAGCCACATGGGGACATGACAGACTTGCGTGTCAAGCACAAACTTGGGAACTGGTGCAGAACTCAACCTGTGGCACTTGTTAATAACCCCCTTATTAATCATCTGTGTCCCTTCTCTAGTGACTCCTGTCTGTAGATGCAGGAGCACTTGGTGAGCCATGGTGAACTGAAGTGATGATGTGGATTAAGAAGAGTATCTCCATTTTACAACTGGGAGCAAGGGAGCACACAGGGCTGTGTAATTAACGCTCAGGAGATGTGGGGTTCTGGCAGAATACGTTCCCACAGCTGCAGATAAGTCTTGCCAACACACAAAACCTGTTCTCACCATTATCCTGAATAGTTAGGGAAATGTCCTCCTGTTGCAGGGCTGTGTCATGAGAAAAGAGCCACGGTGCTGCAGTAGTGCAGTGCTGCAGGGCTGGAAATGATACAGAAAAATGACCTTGTTTGTGGCCAAGGATGGCATGTGCAGGGTGGGGGATTCAAAACACAAAAACTATCAGGGAAAAAGTTTCCATCCTGCAAATGCTGGAATTGAACCACCCTTATCATCACCAGGGCTGCATGCTTGAGTGGTCAAATTGCTGTTCTGTCTATGAGCTCAGGTTAAAATCCCAGCAGAGATGATGTCTGGCTTTAGCATAGGGTTTTGCACTACTTACAGGTAACTTAGCTCAGGCGGGCACCGCCTTGCGCCTCTGCTCTTGGTGACACTGGCACACCTGATGAGACTTTGATGGGGTAGGATGTGCCTTGGTGACATGAGCAAGGAGCCAGCAGCCAGGACACCAATGCCTAGGACCCCTCCTGGGGTCAGTCTGTGAAGCCCCTGAACCAGCAGGTGTGAGCAGGAGCCTTAGACAGACCCAGATAAAAAGAAATGTTATATCCAAGTCTGTACTCACAATTTTGCTGCAGTGAGGTCCCATCCTAACCCTTTTCAGTTCCTAAAAATTTTGGAAAATAGATGTTATGTACTTGACATACATCATCCTCACATTCAACAGCAAAACAAGATCCACATGGTGAGGTATTCTTAACCAGGTGGAAGCACTGGAGGGGAAAAACAGACAACTTACCAATGTCCAAGTTCCTCTTCAAACAGAGTGGGTAAGAATATTCCAAACTGTGGTCTGAAATTTCTGCTGATTTAATAATAATCTAAACAAATTTCCTACAACCTTAATTGAACATTTGTAGACCCATACTGGCTTGCATATTTCAGGAAAACTGCCTCACAAGTTAGCCACAAGGAAAGTGCAGAAGGAGCCCTGGGTGGTCACATATAACATTGTACAAAGCCATACAGGGAATGAGAGGAAAAAACCCTCTTTTCATTACAAAACAAGCTTTTCAAATGCTTTTTGAACAGAAAGTTTTCAGTTACAATATACTGCTTCCTTTTCAAGGAAAAATAATTAAGTGTAGAGTTGTTTTTTAGCAACAATTCTGGTTTTTAATCAATAATTTCTTTTCATTAGTAAAAAGAGTCTGGCTTTGCCTTCTTCTGAAGCCCTGGAAAAATAAACAATCCTTTAAACTTCTAGGCAAACTCAGTATTCCTCTCTCCTCCTCCCCC
>WEKX01004461.1:232015-250147 GCA_013390025.1 Pitta sordida
TACATTTTTTAAATGGGGGGGGAAAGGCATCCGCATACTTCAGGGATGTGTATTTCCAGTAACACTGACTTTGTAGTTCACGTTGGAAGCCTCAAACTGCAGCTCAGGCAAATCCAGATGGCAGAGCACCGACAGCAGAGGTACAAATCAGCACAGACAGGCTGGATCATATATCAATCAAATTGGTCTAAGTGTTCAGATTGAAATGTGTATTATAAGACACAGCAGGGAGGAAAAGCGCTCCTAATAGCCCCCTGTATTTGAGAAAGGGCAGATGACCTCAAAGGGAAGATCAGGCAGAGTATGGGGAGGGCTCTCTGACACAAATCATGCAGCTCTGGGCTCTCCCACAGTTTGTTCCGTGAGCTCCAGTTCAGCTCTGCTTTTAGGTGAGGTTAACTAGGAGTTTTTCCACAGCAGGGTTTGCAGAAACCCATGTTGTGGAAAATGGGATCAGTTGTCTGGTTTTAAAGGTTGTTATGATCAAACTTGGGCACCTAAACAGGTTTGATGAGCAGAGTGCCAGTGAGGTGCTCGGAGACCCGGGCTTTGTGGCTGGCTGCACTCACGGCAAGAGGATCCCAGTTAACTGCACACATATCTCTCTATCTCACTTTCTGCAGCAGCAAAACGAGCATTTCTCAAGAGGGTTAAGGGACTAAATTCATAAATACACTGTATCTGAAATTTGCTTTGAGATCTCCAAGGGACAAGACTGAGTCTGTAAACCACGGCAGCGCTGTGCACCTTGGAGGCATGGCGCATGTTAGACAATTAACTGCAGATTATTATGTTTGGAGGAATTAAAAAAACCTCCCGGATTCTGACTTGGTGCAGCCAGGAGGGTGTAACGATCCCTGCGCTGTGTAAATATCATCCTTAGGTCCATTAGTGAAGGGTCTCTGTGGCACAGAGAAGCTGAGCCACACATCAACACCGTTCAACAATTGGTTATCAACAAAATATGTCCCCACCAAAGGCTGTCTGGGGAGGGCTGGGGGCGTTTGCCTTTTAACCGATCAGATTTCGAGGCTCTCATTTCTTCTTGCTCCCAGTGTTTTTCCCTTTAATGCTTTGTATTGTGGGAGGGGTGAACACAGCAAATGGCACAACTGATTAAGAACTCTGCTACTCCTAAGTAGTATTTTCTTTCCAGCCTGCCCAGCCACAGTGGGAGCAGTGGTCAGTTTCCTAAGGACTGGATATCTCCGACTCTGGGAGCAGGAATCAGAGCCATGCAGATAAGGCTGTCATCAGAGATAACAGCAGTCAACAACCCTCAGCGTCATTATCTCAGCAAAGGGAAAAAGCAGGCAGCTCCCCTTAATATACAAAGTGCGGCGGTTATATATGTCTCCTTTACAATGATAGATGGAAAGGGATAAAGGGGAAAATCTAACAGAAAGCCTTCAAAGCCAGCCTGCTTCACATCCTCGCGCTCCCAAACTGCGAGCATGTTTTCCTACAGGCGGCAAACAGCCTCCCCCGGCCGGCACCCCCGCTCACCCAGCAAGGTGGCTCCAGCAAAACAATTTCACTGACATGGGTCCGAGCAAGGGCTCTTTTCTCCTCCTTTGGTTAGTGGAATTTCTTAAGAAGGAATAATGAAGCAGTGATTGTCAAACACGCCTAACTGGAAGACAAACAATTTGCCTGAATCAGGCCTTTTTAATTTGAAAAAATAAATAGAATAAATGTGAATTTATTTGCAATGGTTTGATTGCTCTCTGAAGCCATTACACTGCTAAGCTCCTTTTTACCTTATAATCAAAATCCAGGAGCATAACACACTCCAGCGTGTCACCGTGCTGTGCAAACTGCCCCAGGATCTACCGGGCTGCATCCTCCCCACCACACACACCATGCATGACCCAACACTTCCCCACCACAGCCTGCTGCTTCCAAACAGGGATCCACCCGTGTGTCAGCACCGCAGCACCAAAACCCCAACACCGTGACATGCTGCAATTGCCCTTTTTGAGCACGTAGGTCAGTTTGCAAAGCCCCAGATGAGCCCATCCCCAAAGAAACACCTTAATCAAAGCCCTAGAGGAAGCGAGACGAATAAATAAGCAAAGACATAAGGGAAACTGGCAAAATCCTAAATAAAATGTCTGAGTCTGATTTCTTTATGTGCATTTCTGAAGTGAGAAGAAGCACACAGAAGGGCATTTAATTAAATCAAAGGGTAAAGGAAGAGGTTGCCATGCAGCTTGCTATTATGTTACAGTTCACTAAAATGAAAACTTATTTTTAAACCTCTGGTATTAATTTGAGATTATTCAGATACTTAATTAAAAGTGCAGCATGTGTTAAATATTATTTCAGGAAAGATTATCATCAAAACCCTATGTAATAAGATCCTTCAATGCTTAGAGCGATATTTTATGCAAATTTTCTATGCCACCAAATGAAGGTCTCTTCAATTCCCCCCCCCCTTTCTTCATTTGCTGCAGCAAAATGTTTCAGGCAGGGTGGAAAAAAAGGTTTCTAGAATAACAAGGATACTACAGATAATGCAGTGCAACAAATAGCAGCTCGGTGGTAGTCACATTTCTGTGCTCAGCTCCCTTCCTGATACCACTCGGCAATAAAGGACGAGATCAAACAGGCTCCCATTAGAGCTAAAGGGCTGAATTTTGCTCCCACTGAGGTTACAGATGGTGTAAGCCAGGAGTAAATTTGCCCTGGCAAAACCCTGCCAGAGTATGAAAGGCGAGAGTTCACCCTTCATGCATCGGGAATGAACGAAGATTTTATACCTGGAACACAAGATAACACGGTTTTCCAGGGCAAAGAGTATGTTTTCCTGCGTGGTATTTCTCCTGTGGCCTTTACTCTTGTGAATGAAGTCAGTAAAGTTGATGGGGAGTAGTCATGTAAGACCAAGGCTCAGAGTTAAGTTTTCAGTGTTGTTTGCACAGTTGTATTTAAAAAAAAAAAACCACAACAAAAAACCCAAGAGATTAAATACTTGCTTTGAGTGACGCTATTCTGCCTGAAAAACAGTAAATAAAAAGCCCAGGAAAATAATCAAATACTTACATAGACTTCCCTCATATAATGACTTCTTCAGTCCTGCCACAAGCAAACTTCATTTATTGATTGGGGCCAGTGCTGCACTTAGTCCTTAACGAACTCAGGACCCTTCCCGAGCAAAGACCTCATTGTTTAAAGCCAATGTAACAGTCGCGAGGAACTGCACGTACTGTTTTTAACATATAAAACATTTATACTTCACAATACAGAAGAACTTCAAAAAGAATCCTGCTTACTATTCAGCTTGTATTCAACACACTATATTTCTAAACACTGGGAAGTACTTCCATTTGTTAAAGGCTGCTGTCAAAATGTAGGAAAAGCAACTACTTTCACTTTGGGGAATAGTTCAAGTCACCATCATAAAACAGCACAAAAATCTTCCAGAGCATCCATGATAAAAAAGTATGTTTTCAGTGTATTAAAGAATCTGCCCATATCTAACACCCCCAGCACTACACACATACGCAGCCTTCCTCATGGATTCTTCAGTTTGAATTCACGGCTCAACGTCGTGTAGTTTGAGAGTCCCCGCTGAAACAACAAGCCATGTATTCTGCTGAAATCACAAATCTTGAAAATATAGGGACGGGAAACACTAAAGCTAGGTTATAACAACTGTTAGCCACTCTCGGATTGTGGTTGGAGCTAAGATGCACCAGCAACGCGAGCAGGAGATAATATGGAATAATAATTAAAAAATATCAAAGTCAACAAAATCAGAGCAGCAGAATGCCAGCCGTGGCTTCAAGCTGAGAGCCAGGAGGGGGATTCCTCTGTGTCGGATAAGGATTATTAGTGTGGCTGTCCTCAGAACAAACTGCAGGAAAGGTGCAATAAAGTGCATTTAAGACGAAGGGAAAATCGTGGAGCCGAGTAGCAGCGCTCGTTTGTAACCATTTGCTCTGTCCTTCCTGTGGCTCCGTCGGTGCTTTTGGGCAGCAGCGGCTTTGGCTGCAGACCCGCCGGGGCAAGTAGCTCGCCCTTGTACTTGCCAGTAAAGTTCAGAACTGGGCACTGATGTTACCAACACTGGAGTAACAAACCCACGTGGGATCTAAAGGGCTTTTGTTTTACTTTATTTTTTAAAGGATCTTGTTAACAGGCGAAGAGAGAGTTGGAAAAAGTAATGAGCAGGGGATTTTAATACTGAGTGTGCATGCGCTGAAAATAGGAAAGTAAGAAGTGCTGAAATAACAGCTAAAAGATGATCCATCATGAAATCTACCCATAGCTGTATCTTGAAACAAAGATCTGAGCAGAGCACATTATATCATCTTGGGTTTCATACGGAACCCACACGCAAATAAAAAGCTGCTTTTACAGTGNAGGCGGCGAGCGCCCCCCGTGGGCCGCTGCGGGCAGTGCAGCGCGGTGCCCGCGGCCCCGTCCACTTTCACTGCCGGAGCTGCTGAACAACTCCCGGCGTTATCCCGGGCCCTTTGTGCTTTATCTCACATTACTTTATGGCCCCGAGAAGGGATCGAGGCAATTGCGGGGGGCGGAGGGGAAAGGAGCACAAGATTCTTACAGTAGCAGCTGGCCAGATATTAAAAACAAACCAAAAAACTGGAGGGGACTCGTGACCACTAAAGTGGTGGGAAAAACAAAGAGCTTAGTAAGGTGTAAATATTGACCTGTGAAGCGCCCCACACTTTGTTGCAGTCTTTTGTCACAGGGGCTGAAAGCTGCACGCGTACCCAGTCCCTTACACAAGTGTGTCCACGCAGATGATCACCTTTGAGGAGCGCAAGTGTTCCTCTTGATCCTGTCCTCACTTCCACTGGTTATGAAAATCTGGAGAAAAGCCACAAAATTAAGTTAAACCAGCAGAAGTTTAGAATCAGATGTCCAAATATAGTCATTTTAAAGGGTGGACTGTTGCTCCTCCTAATAATGCATAAAATGTTGGGGTCAGTCCCGTTTCCACTGAAGCCATTAGAAAGATACGTATACACATCGGTGTCTAAGTAAGAAGGGAATTAAGTAATGCATGTGCATCCAGACTGTATTAAAGATGCTAAATATGCACATTTTCTATGCAAAACATGCATATTGGGTTAAACACTGAAGCACGTAAGAAAATATGTTTGGGGTTTTTTTCAGTCATATAAAATAGCTGATGAGACTAGGCACTGAAAACTTACAGAGAAAAAGTTAAGATAATTTAAAGCAACTAAAAGATTAGATCAATCTTTGCAGAAAAAGAAGTCAGACAACAGCTCTTAGATGTCAACATATTATATCTCTCAGGTAATAGCTGAGAAAAATAAACCAAAAAATAAGTCTGCACTAATCTGAATGTGTGCAGGTACTTCTCTGATGAGGGAAGCACATAATTGCCATGGTTTCAGAATAAACACAGTTCAGGATGAACTACGAGACTGNTGTCCTTCCTGTGGCTCCGTCGGTGCTTTTGGGCAGCAGCGGCTTTGGCTGCAGACCCGCCGGGGCAAGGAGCTCGCCCTTGTACTTGCCAGTAAAGTTCAGAACTGGGCACTGATGTTACCAACACTGGAGTAACAAACCCACGTGGGATCTAAAGGGCTTTTGTTTTGCTTTATTTTTTAAAGGATCTTGTTAACAGGCGAAGAGAGAGTTGGAAAAAGTAATGAGCAGGGGATTTTAATACTGAGTGTGCATGCGCTGAAAATAGGAAAGTAAGAAGTGCTGAAATAACAGCTAAAAGATGATCCATCATGAAATCTACCCATAGCTGTATCTTGAAACAAAGATCTGAGCAGAGCACATTATATCATCTTGGGTTTCATACGGAACCCACACGCAAATAAAAAGCTGCTTTTACAGTGATTTACATGTTCTGCATCCATATTTACTGAGATGCAGAAGCAACACAATATTGTTTCTAGGTATTTAAGTGTTTGTTATTTTTCTTTTTAATAGCTCTAAGGTTTGTTGTTTTGTGTGTGGGGGGGGGGTATTATTTTTTTTTAATTATGGGAGAAGTTACCTAAGACAGTACGCCAGAGCCTCCTTGCTCCACACAAAAAGGAAAAAAACACTCCGAAACAATAACAAAAAACCCCCAAACCGTAACTCTAAATTATTTGAGGGGGGTGTGGGGCGTGGTACGGGGCGAAGGGCAGCGCTGTGCGGGGCCGGGGTCGCTGTGCGGGATCGGCGCAGCCGCAGCGCAGGCGGCGAGCGCCCCNCCACTGAAGCCATTAGAAAGATACGTATACACATCGGTGTCTAAGTAAGAAGGGAATTAAGTAATGCATGTGCATCCAGACTGTATTAAAGATGCTAAATATGCACATTTTCTATGCAAAACATGCATATTGGGTTAAACACTGAAGCACGTAAGAAAATATGTTTGGGGGTTTTTTTCAGTCATTTAAAATAACTGACGAGACTAGGCACTGAAAACTTACAGAGAAAAAGTTAAGATAATTTAAAGCAACTAAAAGATTAGATCAATCTTTGCAGAAAAGAAGTCAGACAACAGCTCTTAGATGTCAACATATTATATCTCTCAGGTAATAGCTGAGAAAAATAAACCAAAAAATAAGTCTGCACTAATCTGAATGTGTGCAGGTACTTCTCTGATGAGGGAAGCACATAATTGCCATGGTTTCAGAATAAACACAGTTCAGGATGAACTACGAGACTGGTCATTGCTGAACAGCCATCTTCTACCTAACACTGTATCTCATAAAAAACAAACCAAGTTATTTCCTTTTGGAAGGTCTTTCAGTCTTACCTGCGTCCTTCTGTTAGTTCATAACTGCTGCAAGAGTAAAGGCTGCTCTGGTGTGCGGCAGAGGACAGAGCTGGTTTTAGAAAGCAAGTCACAGTAGGAGCGTACGGTGCAATGAAAGCTGAACAACATTTCGTGCTACCCTTTGCAAACTTTATCCCATCGTTTCTTCTACGAATTGCTTTTACAAATTAATTAGTCTGCAGAGAAAGCAGGCAGTGACATGAGGCTGGCTTAGACACCATGGGATAATTTATTATGAAGTCACACAAGTAAAGATTTCTGTCACAGGGAGGTCAGCATTCGGTGCACAGACACTATGTGAGTAGGTTCTGTGGATGATGTTTTATCTTCATAAATGAACACGGCCCTACAGTAACTGAGCATTTGTTTGCCTGTATGGAGCTCATTAACAGCAGGGTCATACTTGAAATCCTCGAGTTTATGGCATATGCAGGGGAAATCATTTTTCAGATGTTCTCTGGTCCTACTTCTCAGCAGACATTCAGAGCCACCCACATAGCCTACGCCCCGCTGCCGGCCAGGACCAACAACACTGATCACTTGGTGTTTTCAAATTACCCATGTCTATTAGGAGCTTCCCATTAACCAACAAGATGGCTGTTGGTCTTCACCAAATTTAAAAGGATACCAACAACACATCTAAAGCACATTTGTCCCTTTTTCGGGACAGAGTGAGGGAGATCTCTGTTCAGAAAAAAAGAAAACCAAGGTCATGCCCTAAGCAGCAGCATGGTTTTTATTGACTAACTGCACAGTGCAATACCAGGTCCCTAAACCTGCTGTCCAAAACATGCTGTGTCCCCATCATATCTATTAATTGCAATGAAAACTCCTTCAATAATTTGAAACCCTCAGTTATCCAGAATTCTCCCCTTCTCCCGCATTATGTTCAGATAATTGAGGCTGTGTGGAGCACACTTGCAGCCAGTTAGAAGAGCGAGCATTATCTTTCAGCTGATACAACTATCAATAGCAAGTGTACAGCATATACTACAAAGGCTTTATTGTGCATATGTAGGGAGATAGAGATGAGATACGGTTCTGGGAGGCAGTTTGTCTAGTGGTTACAGTACAGAGTTGGGTGTCATGAGACCGAAGTTTTAATTACTACCTCTGCTACTGACTTTGTTACTCAGATAAACTGCTCGCTGTCTCTGCATGCCAGCATCTCACCCTGCAAAAAAGGGCACTGTGAGAATTACCCACCTTTGTCAAGCACTTTGATATCCTTAGATAAACCGCTTTTCATGTGTAACTGCTGAGTATTACTGTCCATTTAATTGCATTTTTAAAAGTCTTTGGAAAGAAAGGACTGCAAAAAAATAGTAAAAAAACACTTGAGAAGCATAACTTTGTTTTGTCAGAGACTGGCACAGAGCTCAGCAGAGCTGCACTGATTTAAATCGAGGCAGACCTGGCCCTTTAAACACAGTTTGTCAAATGTGACGTGACCAGTATGAACAAGCTGTACCTGTGCTAGGTACAAACCCAATGCAGATTCATACCTGCTGCTGCAAAAAATCTTTATGCATCACCACAAACCAGTACCAGTACTTGGTATTTGAACAAGAACAATACAGATTTCATTAAAGCAATAATCTGTTTGTGCTCAGTATGCTCTGAACAAAGCAATTCTCTTTCAAGACTCCCAAAACTTTCCGCATAGAAGAGTCAGCATTAGTGTGTCCTCCCCTTGGGTGAAGCCAAGCGAAGTGCAGCACATCACACACCAGCACCAGGAACGGTGCCAGCCTCAAAAAGTACATCTTAAAACACAGTATCATTAATGCTTCCACTATATAAAATGCACAAAGATAATAGAAAATAAAGGTCTTTGAATAATGATAAACCTCCTGATTGGAGGTAAGGGACTACATGAGCTCATTGTACAAAGCTGTAACTGCACGTACAGCAGACCTCAAAATGGTGCAGACGTATTTGTAATCGTCATCCAGCAAACTCCTTAACAGCAGGCAGAACAAGACCCTGTGAGGTAAGGAGAAGGCACCTGCTGCTCTGATATCTTTCTGCTTTGTCTATAAGCATCTGAAATTCTGTTTTAAGGCTTTTCCATGTGGCGATTTCTGTAAATCGCCCTCCTCGTCTGGAGTGCTGAGGTGAGGGAAAAAATCCCGTGCTCACTTAAAGCCTTTTATTTCTCTTGTAACATGGACATCTTGGAGAGCAGATTAGCCAAAGGAGAAAAAAATAAAAGGCAAACGGAGTACTGTGACCTAATCCTTCCTCTCAGAAAAAGAAAGGGGAAAGAAAGCCTCTTGTGATCTCCAAGGAGGAACTTGCCTTGTAAACTAGTCTCCTGTTTGAAACGGAAACAAGAATGTGAATCCTGATACAGAGAGGCTACCAAAGGCAAGGAACAGCTTACCAGACCAGAGATTTTCCCTTTCAGTGCAGCACATGGTATTACACAGGTCCTGCCTACATTAGAAAAACAGGCAACAAAAACTTAACAGGTTATAAGATCCTTTGGCCACGAAGACATCCAAATGTGGTTACTTTTATACACTAGGCAGGAGCATAATCTGTGTCCAAGTTTATAAACTGCAGGCTTGTAGTTTATTAAAAGGATTCTGTTACTGGCTCCCCTCTCCTTAGTTATTGTGTCCAACGCCCTCGACATGCAGTTAACAGCCCTCTCAAGACTACCCCTCTATAAAACTAGGAATGCTGCCCCTTCCCTCTCCTCCCCTTAGGGAATAGAGGCAATCAGCATTAGAGTAACTAAATATTTGAGGAAGAGATCCATTTTTACTGGCAAACATTATTTGGAATAAAAGTTTGCACTTCAAGTGCTTAGATAAAAGCACATGAAGGCAGGCACACTGGATGCCACTGTCCTTCTCAGGTAAGAAAGTTGAGATCTGGGATAAGTTCATGGTAAAACTGAGAGCAACGCCCCAAACTCTTGGTTTCATCCCCTACCCCTAGATCTCTTTGCAGTGCAAATGCACACAATTGGCCCATTAAGCCCAATCTCATTGAGTCTTTCCTCTCCAACTTCAACCAATCAGATCACTCCTAACAACCAATTTTGGACTTAATTTAACAATTTAACAAGACAATTTAACTTCCTCTCTCGCATGCAAATGCTCCCTCCATATTTGATTGTCCAGAAGTCCTCAGAGGGGTGAGGGGTTTTTGCAGCTTCTTTCTCCCCATTCTCAGAGAGCACTGCAGTGGCATCACTCCTGTTCCCTCCGACACATGGACACAACTGGCATGAAAAGCTTCCAGGAATACTCACGTCTGTGTGCTTTTTTACTCTTGAGAAGCACGAATACCAGAGAAAAGCTGAAAGGCGAGGAACATATGCAAACAGAATGTCATTGTGGCAACAGCTAATTCATCTTTTAAATTCCAGGTATTATCTTCAGACTTCTTTTTTGGCATTATTCCCCAGCTCCTATCCAAGTATCCGATGTTCATGGTTTCCCAGAAGATGGTGGCAGATGCCATTCTGACAGGAAACCAGAAATTCCTTCCTGACCCAGCAGATTACGTCATGCCTCTGAAATGCAAGATCAAATCCAATCCACCTACCTGTCCATCTCCAGACTGCCTATCAATTAGTATTAGACACTAATTTGATTAAATTGGTATGTTGAAATTTTATTTGATTCCACCTAAGGGGTGTAATTCCCCCTGTGTGTGCTCTGTAACCCACTAATTTTCCAGTGGAATGGGAAACACAGGTTGGGATTTGGAGGCCATTTCTTCTACTTGTTAACATGTGAGCTTAAAACCACAGTAAAAAATAAATCCATGCAACTTGGTAGAATGAGACTTGCCAGTTTAAAAGAAAACAGCTTTTTACAGAATAACGCAGATGGGGAAAAAAGTATACATTTAACTCTGAAACCTGAAGTGTTCTTTGAGGGAAAACGAATACATTTTAGCCTTAAAGGGATCACAGACTGCAATTATATAATTCTTGTCAACTGATGTTAAAGATAGGCTGGAAAGAATGTATGCTGAGGCCCTGCAATAAAACGAGCTCCTTTACTCCTTTCAAATGTTTGCAAGCCTTGGAGGTTATCCAAAGGTCGAATACAGGAAAAGTCTTGGTGAACAGAAAACATAATCATGAGCTTTTTTAATACGGGCTCTTTTTGTAATAAAATAAAATTATGGTAAGGGAAGGGAAGGCGGGCTCTGTCTCCTCAGATCTAGGGCCAGGGGGGCTGAGTTTTAATCAGAGGCTGCTGTTCTCCCCTCCTCTCTCCTCCCCAGCTGTCACTGCAAAGACAGAGAAGCCAGTGGAGGTGTGCGGGCACTGGGTGAGCTGCAGAGGGGCCAAGACCTAAACCTGGCACTGAAACCTTTGGACTTTGCTGCAATACAAAGACATGTTTCCCAAGACAGGGATCTTCACTGCCAGCCAGCTCGCAAAGGGCAGCAGCAAATCCCCAACACTCTCCTCTCCTGGGCTCTGTTAGGAGAACAGCTCCATACAACACTGGAGGAGCTGTCACCAACATGCTGCTGCTTCAGAGGTGCACCAGGACAAAAGGCGTGTTTCCCACAAAAACACACCTGGAACCTGGAAGGTGTATGGAGAATATCACATCCAGCTGGAACTAAACGGGAGTTTAGAGATGAGTTGTCAGTATTCTCATGGACTTTGGGGCAGAATCCTAGGCTGCAGCCTTTACTCTTTCCACAAGTTCCACGTGACCATCTGCAGTCAAGGGCCTGCTTTCTGTTTCACCTGAAGTATGTACTTGGTGGCAACTGCCTCGTCACTCTACCTGGGTTGCAGCCACAAATCACACTTGCTTCACCATCTGCATTTGGTTCAGAACTTTTCTATGCAACTGCGTGTTTGACCCCATCTCCACAGGCTGCTAAACACAAGCCTGGAGCATCAAACCGTGAAGTATCTGGAAAGAATTCTTGAAGCAGACTTTTGCTGAAGACATCAGATACTTCTGAGTTGTGACCATCCTTCATCAGAAAACCTGGGAGACACCAATCAAGAGTGGCTTTGTTCCATACCCTTTGTAACACTTTATCATCATTTACCTCTTATGGTGACAGCTCTATCATACAATTCTTAGTACATCCCTCACTCACCTGTACCTCACAGGAACAATTTTACAACAAATACTATTTTTCCTCTCAAAAATGAGAAACCTATTTTAATGATCCATCTGCACTACCTGAGGAATGTAATTCATGCTGACGAGTTTTGAAGGTATTTTTTCCATTAAAAAAATTTCTTCTGTACTTCCTTTCTCTGGCCTTTCACCATTATCAGTCTGGACTGAGAGACTTTCCCATTCCCCACTTCATATAAATGAACAGAATCAAGGGGAAAAAAAGGGAGGAAAGGCCTACCATTGCCATCTAGGCATCAAACAAACTTCAGAACTGGAGCAACCTGGATAGACTGCTAAATGCACCTGCTGGTACAATGTGAAACTAATTCACATTAGCAGTGTTCCTATGGACCATGTCTTAGGCTACAAGCATGAAAACTTGATCCCACATGTAGGAGCAAATTTAAGCCTTCGGGCTGTTCTGTGCAGGGCCAGGAGTTGGACTTCGATGAAACTAGTGGGTCACTTCTAATTCAGGATATTCCGAGTCTGTGAAAATATTTGGTTTTAATATTATTTCATGCCAGCAGCATGTTCTCTGACATTAACACATTTTGTTCTCCCTCATCTTTAAGGAAGATATGCACAGCTGCCATTTCACAAAACCAGGAGACAAAGACCTTTGAGAGACCCTGAACACTACTGCATGCAGAATAAGCCACATATTTATTTTTAATAGTATAGTCAGTCACGAAAGAGATGTGATTGGCAGCCCAATTGCTCTCCATGAGTGGCCACAGAGTTGGGGTACCAGCACCCCATTAGGAGGTATGACCCAGAACCCCACCTCTTCTTGGTTTCATTTCACCTCTCTCTCTTTCACCCAGTCCTCCTCCTGCTGAGTGGCATTTCTTGGCTTTATCCACATGCTCCTCCTCTTCCCTTTGAGCTGAAAACTCAAGAGAATAAATATGTCAGCAATGGAAAAGTCACTAGAAATAAGATGCTAATTTTCCAAATAAAGGTTCCTGTTCTCATTCTGATTTAGAGAATTGTTTTGGCATGTGCCTAATGTCAGCTGATCTCCACAAGCCATGGAAACACACCCAAACTCAGACATTGAAGAACCCTTCCTGAGTGAAGCTGCTTGCCCCAACTAGGGGATAAGTCAAACGAAGATATCCTACAGAAATTCCATGTGCTTGGGACAGCTCTGGGCCCCAGGAAACAGGGATAGCAGTAACCTGACCCTGCACACCAAAATGTGTGCACTTGGGGAGATGGGATCCAGATTTTCCAGCGAGCAGAAGGTGGATGCTCAGTGGTGCTGCAGGCAGGCAGCTCTTCAAAAGAGGTCCACACATGGAACCAAACATGTCCAAAGGCCTCTCACCCAACAGGGAGCTGCTGGGTGCCAAATGCATTTGAAACTCTGGTGCTTAGAGAGTGGGCACTGAGCTCTGACAAATCCAACTCCCAGCCCTGCTGAAAATCTGTCACCACATCGTCAATGTTAGAAGACAGGGTTTCCAAATGGGAAAAGTGCATTTATCACCCTCAGCAAACTCACGAACAACACAAGACATAATTGCTCAAATGTCAAATAAAAATTCTCGGCTGAGTAAACACCACGCGTGGACCTTTTTTGATCCCCAAATATGAATGCTTTAGAGCAGGATGAGCATGTGGCCAGCGGGGCTGGAATGGAGAGTGCTTTGTAACCTTAACTATACCAGGCATGATAACGTGCCCGCTATCATGAAAAAACACTCATCTAAAAGACAGAGGGAAGCCAGATGGGGAAAGAGCACAAACTCTCAGCAGGAATTTCAGGGATTTTTTTTCTGAAATAAAGATCTTTTCCCACTGCTCTATGCTAAGAAGAAACATGTTCCCATCCACCTGAGGCATTCTGAGGGCAAGGCTGAAAGGCTTAGCTTTGGTGCTGGAGCTGCGGCCTCCCATGCCATCAGGATCTGTGACCTCATGACAGGAGCATGTGCCCCCAGCCCCCCCACCCCAGTGGGCACCAGAGGCTGCAGGGGTACCTACCTCAGCTATGGCCAACTGCAACACCTTGGCTACTTCGGATGCTGCAATTCTTTCTGCTGCCCAGGCAAATGCTTCAGCCACTCTTTCTGCCTCGGAGTTTTCTGATGCTTCCACCACTGTCCTCTCTGCTCCTTCAGGAGTGGCCACCTTCCCACACAGAACTGTTCTTGCTGGGCTTTCCATCTCTCCTGTTGCTGCTGCAATTTCTACTCCTTCCACCTTGGCTTGTGATGCTATTTTATCCTTCTCTGCTTCCTTTGGTGCTGTGACAGTCAGCAGCTCCATATCCCCTGCAAGGCCACCAGCAGCCAGTGTAGCAGGAGGACCCTCCCCAAGGGATAGCACTGGCCTGTGCAGTTGTAGAGCTGGCCTGGAACCTGTTGGTAGAAAGAAGAGTGTGAAGCAGCACAACTGTAAACAAGTGTGTTTCCTAGTGTCCCTACAAGTGGACTGGTGACAGGTCCTGGAGCCAGCAAGGACTGCTTCCCAACAGCCTGGCTTCAATGTAGAGGCCTTGAGCAAGAGGCTGGGACTCACAACACTTGTGTGGCAGCACACCTTTGACTGTCATGTCCCTGTCCCATGTTCTCCTGTGGATAGCAGCCACTTTTGCAGCCTGAACTAAGGCCAAGCACACAACTGTATTCCAGGTCATCTCAGTGTCTCGTATCAGGTGATTTGTGTACCATTTGAAGACAAAAAGAAGAATAAAAAGGCTGGCTCTCCCAAGATCTGGTTTTGGTTAATATCCCAGGGAAGTAAAGCTTTCTCTACAAAGAAAACAGCATGAAATCCAGGGAACGTGCAAGTCAAACATGTTTTTTCAAACTGTCATACCCTGTTGAACCTCCAACAAAAAGAATCCAAGGGTCATCTCCACAGGCAGCAGATAGCAGGCTTGGGTCAGACAGGCATGGCATGTCTTCTCCCAGAGTTTCTGTCAGTGCATCTCACTTCTGATCTGCACTTGTCTCCCTGCTGCAGTCTGTGCTCCCCATCTACACATCTGTTGGGTTTCAAAGTCTCTGCAGTCACACAAAGTTATCAATTTACACGTTCCTCTCAATGCCATGGGAGGTATTGGTGAAATTTTGAAAACCAATTTATCATTTCTTGTAAATACACAAAGGACACTGTTAGAAGAGATCCATAATTGTCTGATATGTATGCACTAATCAACTTTCGTATTAGAAAGATCCCCTACCAAATGCAGCTGCTGTCAATTTGAAACAGAGGTTGCAAGTGAAGTAAACGAGTAATGCCTATAACAAACTGTAAAAGGAGTCACACTGTAGATGCTACTTCTCCCTAGTAACAGCTACTTCAGTCTAGAAGTCAGGACAAGTCTGAGAGATGATACTGGATGTATCATTACTGGATGTAAATTTTATGTATCCATAGAACAAGTTAAGGAGTTAGAATTTTGACCCTTTAATTATTGAATCTGCTCATATTCACTGTCCTACGAAAAAAAAAATCACTGTTTTTTAAATTTCTCCCTGTTTTGTCCCATCTCTCCTACAGAGACCAACACATGCACTGGATGAACACACATGTAAACTTTTGGCATATGAATACACATCAATTCAAAGGAATTCATGTTTCATGGAGGCATTCTCATGCTGGCTGTAACCCTGCCAGCACAACACCAGGGTCTGGCACAGCTCACAACCCCCTGCACACCTCCACGGGCAGTCCCAAGAAAAGGACAAGTAACACTTGACAGATGTGCTGAGCAACTGTGATCGGTGGGGGACCCTGATGCAAGCACACAAAGGATACTGGCTGTTCCCAGCTCACACATGCTTCACAAACCACTGGCAAGGAACTTGGGCAGACCTGATGAAATAGTGATGACACCACTGCTCAATGCTGTTTAGCATCAGTAATTAAAAAAAGAGAAAGAAAAATAAGGTGGAAAGCCATGAAAGGACTGGATGCAATGAGCAAGTGTCGTTATGGCTGAAAAAAAGAGGAAAATAATAAAGAAAAAATGTAAAAGGAGAGAAGAGAAGATAGAGAGGAAAGAGTGGAGAGGAGGGAAGCAGGCTGCAAATTGCTACTGCTAAGAGGAATGTCGTGCCCAACTACACTTAGAGGGAAGTCCAGGAGCTGAAAGCCACCTGAAACACCCTGCTGTACACACCTACATCCTTGTGGACACAAGTCAATCACTTGCTCATGCCATTGAACAAGCTGCCTGCATATCTGCTTCATTAAATAGTAACCCTGTAGGTCTGCTGACAAGAACATACTTCTCTCTCCTCTGGTAATTAGCCCTGAAGGCTGGTCATGCTCACTGGCCATGAAACGCTGCAACAAGCAGTCTTTTCATGCCTCGAGCTTTACCTTTGTCCCTGTCTGTTCCCATCAGGCTGGTAAAGGCAGGCATCGTGCCTGCCTGCCGCTGGCGCTGCCCGGCCGCATTGATGCTCTCACCCCGCCGAGACGGGCGCAGGCGTCTCTCAACAGGGCAGATATGAGCTCGCTGGGACAGCCCGCCAGCACCCCAGACACTGGGAACCTTCGGCCTCTTCCTTCTGCTGGAAAAAAAAAAAAAAAACAAAACCAAAAAAACAAGGGCAGACAAGGGAGCAGCAATTTGCTGCCAGTCAGCTTGAGACAGCTGCAATTCGATATGCTGGGAAGAGGAAGGGTCTTACGAGGCTCCAGAGATACAGGAGAGGAAGCACAGGGTTTTGTCAGGAGCTGGACAGGAACTGGAGGCTCAGCCCTTCTGCAGGAGGCTGGGCACACTGCTCAGCAAATCTCACCACGGAGCCTGGCAGCTTTCTCTCACTTATGCCACCGAGGCAGGACTTTGCTACCCACTGCATGTGCCAGCCTGACACAGCTCTGGCTCCAGTCAGTAATATAAGAGCAGTAAGAGACCCAAACTTGTTTTAACAAACATAAAACGCCTCCTGAAGTTCCTGCAATGTGGGTTGAGTTAAGCTAAAGCTGACATTAACTCAGTGTATGGGATTAAAATGGTTTTTGTTATTTTAATTTACTCTCCTTGTCAAAAAAACAAAGGAGACAGGTTACAAACACCCCTTTCAAACCCGTTAGGAGCCTGAAAAGAAGCATGCGTAGCCCACAGCTTCAGCTTTATGATTACATTTCCCCTCAAAAATATTTTGGAGATAAATTCCAGGCACCTCAGCCTGGAGAACAGTGCAAATATTAAAACCAAACATATTGACAGTAATTTCAGGCAGCCTGTTCCAGTAGTGAGACCATGGACCTGGGAATGAACCTTCAGCTGTGCTCTGACTTGAGATAAGACCTTGAGTAAGTCCCATCTGCCTCACTGGCCTGCAGTTCCCTCCACTGCAATACTCTGCAGGGGTGATGACTGAGAATTAGCAAAGGTTATTTCTTATTTTATGGTGTCTGAGGTCTGGTCACTGCAAGCATGATTTTTCAAGAAGCTTGCTGCCTACACAGTTTTTGTATGTGTCCACTATTAGCATTTTGACCCACATTTGCATGGGAGTCAATTTAACCTCATAACCTCCAGTTTAACCTCATAAATTGCCTCTGAGCCACCAGAACATAACCCAGGAGAGCAGGCTGGCAGGATTTCGAATCAAGCCACCACTCAAATGCACCACACTATCAAAGTCCACCGCCCCCTGCCCAGGTCACTCTGATGCCAGACCTGCACACTAAGAGCATTCCCAGCCTGACCTCCTTTTTCCAAGCACTTGCATACCTCGTTCAAGATTGCTATGCTGGTGACTCCCTTGTGCTGTGCAAGTCTCATTGCTTCCACTAGACACCATTCTGAGGTCTGTCTTCTGTGCCGTGGCAATTCCATTCCTTCAGGGAAGCGGTTTGCAAAGCCCCTCCTTAAAGCCTCTCCCACCCCTCGGCACCCCATGTAATTTGCCCCCAGCCCATTTGTTCATGTCTGACTAATGTTCATTGCTTCAAAATGAGTTTGAAGCTAATACTAATGCTGTGTCTCCAAATTAAATGTTTGATGGAATGACATCAAAACCAAAACTGACAGAAAAAATTATTTCCCTTTGATATGCTGACCACATTGTACAAAACTCACTATTATAAGGCTCTGGTTGCTCAGAATTTTGCTAGACTTTAATCTTTTGAATTAAAGCTTTCCATGATGGTTGTCTGCCCTGGCTGGAATTCAGGGTGAAAATTACGGCTAATGCAGTTCATCCACTACATGAAAACTTTTTACCCCAGTAAAAAAAAAAAAAAAAAAAA
>WEKX01004461.1:250161-381542 GCA_013390025.1 Pitta sordida
AAAAAAAAAAAAGGAAAACAACAAGCAATTGATATCTCTTGCAAGCTTTTAGTTGAATAGTTTCGGTGCTGTAGTTTGGAACACTGCTTTAAATTTTGCCAGGAAGGTCACAATGATGCCAGGGAATAATTTTTTAATAGGAAAAGTAATGCAGCTTTGACCAACCTAGAGCCCCCCCCAAAATCAGTTTACATATGTTCTCTAGTGATTTGTGATAGTTAGGCAGCAAAAATATTTCTTTAAGTCCTGACTTCACAAACTGAATATTCTTTTTCTGCAGTTTTGGTTTTCTTTAATGTAATCTATAAAAATAGCCAGTGACCTTTAGTGACATCTAAACAGGCTTCCAGTTTCCTTCCATGGTTTGGAGCCTAAACAATAGCCCCAGTGAAATGACTCAATACCATACACACATGTACTCAATGCCTGGGAAATTGCTGGGTTTTGGTCAGCAGGAACAAGGAGATTCACACAGTTCAAATGTGTGGCATGTTCTGGCAATTTGGGAATTCAGTCATGAAAGGCCTGAGGTGCAGGAAGCCAACAACCCCCCAGCCATTCCTCTGCACACCAAGCCGTGTGAGGATGTAGACAAGATTTGAGGCAAAGTTAATATGGGGAAAACGCTTAGGGATTCCATGGACTTGGTGGCCACCCTCACTGAGCCAGTGTAATGCTTTCCATGAGTCTCCCAACTTTTTAGCAAAGGCTGCTGAAGTCTTTCAGCACGGCTGAGCAGAGGATTTGTGCTCCCAAACTGGTATATTCCTATAGGTAAGGCAGGAACATTAGATTACCCCCGTTATTAATGGAGGAGGAAATTTCAAAATTGTATTAAGGCAAAATTCACCTGACACCAATTTTAACATGTGTGTGTCTAACCTCAGCCAGAAAGAAACCTTCAACACCTCACTTGGTGGAACTGTTGCCTTTAGACCACAAGCAACACGTTTGAAGCCCAAGGGAGGAAATATGCAGGTTTCTGAATAAATTAGGATTCTGGAGATGGGGTGAACCTTCAGGCTGACAGTCACAGTACAGCAACCGCCAGTGTTCGAGGAGAGTGGACAGTTTGTGAGTTCTGAAACCCCTGTGTCCCAAGAACTTCTTTTCTATATACCTGCCAAAGCTACTGTTTACCCAACACAGCCATAGCATTGGGTCATTAAACAATACTGATGGCAATGCCCAGAGAACTCCAAGCACCTATTGTACTATCACTGAATTCCTCCTTTGATCACCATGGTCAGAAATATCTGATTTTTATCACTCTTTAATAGCTCCCAATCAACTTTAAGAAGTTACCACAATGCTTATGGTGGAACCTTTGTCAGACTAGGGTAATCATTGACAAAACCAGAACAGCAGATCTCACTAGCTCCATGTTGTCAGTCATATGTGACCTTCTCCATGGACTCAGAATCCCAGGAACATGGTTTAAGTTTCCACGTTGAAGATCACACTTCAGAGTGTCAGAGCAAAAAGAGCTGTAAATGTAAAAGCCTTTTCCCAAGCTTCCTGCAAAAGGCTGCAGAGACTAATAGGGAAGAAAATTTGAAGTGCATTTGAGCAATTTCAGAAGGCCACATGCTCCTGAGCATGAAATAGGATCTTTCGTGTTCATATATTGCTACTGGATCACTCAGGAGAAACACATCTTTCCCATATTCAAAACACAAAAAGACTCTTCCTTGTACAATTCTGCCACCCTTCATCTGTGTACCAGACGATGCTTACAAATAATCCAGCAACATTTTGTAGTTACTATTATGACCTGAAGATACCTGCACTCACCATCCTTCCCCACTCTGGGATGGTCTAATTGACATGTATCTCACTAACCCTGAGCAGATGCTTATTCAGTGCTTAGCACTGACAGCTTCTGTTTCAGGTTTGGAGGGCCCCTGTGCCTCAAAGTTTGCCTAAGTTCTCCAGCCACACTGCTTCATCTAATGGAAAACATTATCTCTACCTACAAGCCTTGTCCAGCAGTAATCAGAGAAACACATCTTGTCTGATTCCAAAATTCGTCAGTCGAAAGGAAATGAAAACTCAGTGCTCTGATGAATGCTTCAGAAAACAAAATGGTCAAAAGAAAGGAATTTGAAATCAAGTTTATAAGCCCCAAGAAATTATAGAAGCTATTATTATTTTAGAAATGGCTCTTTTCTTCATGTTGATAATGTTGATAAGGTTTATTCTTGAAACCTCCTAAGAAAGCTCTGAGAACCAAATACATTGGAAGTCAGCTTTAGGACCAAGACTTCTCTAGATGAAGGAGAGACAAATTCACACACATGACTGTTTGTTTCATTGGATGTATTCTGTGAAACTAATGAAGATTATAACCCAGTTACAACATATGTAATGAATCACAATGAACAAATAACAGGTCACTTCAGCAAAGGAAAGAACAAATGCAACATCCATTTGAAAAGGGAGCATTTTTAGACAATCATAAGTTATGTAATTACATGATTAATGCCTTGGTTTGTAGGTAGTAAAAAACCTGGCAATATTACGTAAAATAACATGTCTAATCCAGCTCCCTAAAGTGTAGGTGTTACCTCATACTCAGATAAGAATTTTATTACCTACCTAGTGATGTGCACTCCAGGAATTCTTGGACTGACACTAAAGCACCAGACATTACCTAGAGGCAATACAGTGGATGCAAAGGGCAGCTGTACTGGCCATCTTGGGTGACTTTCTAAAGGGTTAAACAATTATGGGCGCTTACAAGACTGGCATGTTCTTGAGGAATAAGGAAAAAAGGAAAAATCACATACTTCTAAATGAAACTTTTAGTGGGTTCATTGGTATAAACAACCCAGTGAAGATGAAATAAAAATCATAGAGTATATTAACCTCACCTAAGACAGCAGCTGTTTATTCTGGTGGAAGTGTTGATTTCCTGCCTCCAACACCTGCACACATTCATGTCCCTCAGTTACAGATCTCAAATGTATTAGTACAGTTACTTCAGTTTGTATAGCTTATGAAATCATAAGGACCTTCATTCTCTGGTGTATTTTGGGAGTTCCGCAGACTTTAAGTGCTGCTACTCAAGTCAGCCATGCAACCAGATGATTAAGCTAAATTACTTTAAAAGAAAATCTTTATTTAATACTTAAACAAAAACACTGAGCTTGTTATTCAATGATCATTATGACAGTATGAGAGCCAGATGCAACCTGCTCTGTGCTGTCCAAGCTCAGCTTCCCACCAGTGATGCTCTGCATGATATAAACCCTCTCAGCAAAATGCCTGACAGCTCCACAAGAGTTGTCAAGATTGAGTTCTTGACCTAACACAGAACCAGAGAGAACACCCATCTCCTCTTGCTCTGGCTGGGACAGAGGGACTGAACTCCTCCATTAAATCCTGAACAAAAGCAGCCTTATGTTACATCATCCACTAAATTGCACCCATTGTTCATTGCATCAAACTGCAGTGGCTCACAGGGCTGCTGTCGGGCTCTTCTCTTCCCACTGAAGCCACTGGGCATCTTCCTTAGTAGCAAATGGGAAAAGGCCTTGGACTATGCACATGTTATATGGAAGCACAATCCATACAGAGCACACACAAAGGAAGAGTAACTGAACCTTTTCCAGAAAGCAGCTTTCTTGGGCTTAGAAATCCATGTCTGTTTACTAGTTAGCAAATAAAAAAATCAGGGATAATAAAGAATAAACATTCATTCTCTCAGGAAAACCTTTATAGAATATATGGATGTACCAGGCTTTTCGTTCAGTGAGCTCTAATTACTGAAAAACCAACAGAAGCAAGTAGCCAGACTCTCACAGGGACACCTAAAAAGCTCTTCTCTAATCACCACACTGTATTAGAGCAATAGAGTTGGAAAAATTCAGGCAAATCCCTTCTGGATTCTTAAAGGAAGCTCTAATCCAATCCTACCATCTACTCAGAAATTATGTTTTTGAAGGAAAAAGACATCTCTCCCATCATGAAAGTTTCCTCCAGCATCTGAGCTGAGCCAAGTGCAAATGAAACCTTGAACCTATGCCCAGAATGATCACCAAGAATTGAAACTTTCAAATTAGGACAATATAAAAGATGCCAATAAAAATTTCTTTACTGCAAGCCCTCTTCTGATATATAAATCTTGCTCCACTTCCCTTCCAGCCCAGCTAAAACCCTGGGGAGACCCCACTCACGGTATTTCTGACACAAGCCAGGGAGCAGTTGAAATTACAAAAGACAGTTCTCAGATCAAAGAAATCCACCTCCATTTGCATGAAGTTTTAGATAAACACCAAAAAAAGTTTAAAGTTCACCAAGCGACTGACCCTTTTCTGCAGTCACCTTCACACAAATCCTGTATTTGCCATTTGTCTTGATGGGTGGTAAGGTCTTTAGGGCAGGCACCAGGACCTCCTATGCATTAGTAAAATGCCAGCACCATCAAACTCTGGTCCTAAATGGAGTCTGTATGTCCTGCCACAATATAAATAAAATTTGTAATTCATCCAAGCTCTAAGACATGACTTCATGATGACCCTTTCCTCATCTATCCATGTTGCGCTAAGTTACTGAGGTCAAATTTCGTGGGATTTAACATGTGAAAGTGAATCATACATGGTATGTCCAAATGATCAGACATTGAGAAACAAGAGACACAATCAGGCCATAACAGAACAAAATTGAAAAATTTATAACAGAACTCATCTCTCTCTCATTCCTCCTTTGCTTTAATCACCAGATGTTCTCCATTCAACTACCTGCTACCCTCTCTGAGATTTAAATTAGTCACAAAGTACTCCCAGAGACATGATCATAGCACAGGAAGGTTACAGGAGAAATACACTTTCTGCCTTGGCATCCTACATCTGGTAAAATATATGAAAAGAACTAAAAATCCTGTGATGACAAGCCAGCTTCGGGCACCCTAACTAAGAGCTCAGAAATCTCACTCTTTCCCTTGTATTAGAGCAAGCAGCTTCACAAAGACTCAAACCCTAGATTATCTTCAGGGTTATTGTGAGGTGACTGCGAAGCTTTCTCATCAGGCTGCCAGTGGGGGAAAAAAAGCTTTCTTTCTGAATCAGGCCCTTATCATTTATACCACATTACAATCCAAAATGAAAAATGACTTGCTCCAGATTTGATAGAATAAAGCATCTTGAGATGCCATAGAAGTACCCAATTTTCAATAAAGACATTAAACCTAAGCTTCAAAAAAAGGGAATAATTACATCGTTTTTTCCTTTGAGTTCTAATGTTAAAAGTGTCAATTTATAAAACTAGGTGAACATCCACAATTCCTAAGCAGACTGCAGCTAATTAGACCCCTTTTGATCTTTTATTTTGCTTAGAAGCTTATTTAACAACTTTACACAAAATTCAAGGTTTTGGCACACTAGTGGGCTGGGGGAGGGGGGAGACCACAGAAAAAAAAAATTCTCTGCTGTTTGCTAAGGTGGGAGGCTCATCTCTTCCTGAAAAACACTCACCATCAGCAAACCAGGGAAACTTTCTAGCCATGAAAACAACTGCCTCTTATTTGAGCTGTCTGGATGGAGATGTGATAGAGAACAAAATATTAAAAACTAAAGCAAAGGACAGATCAGGTCGTTATTAATGCTCCAGCTTTACACACACTATTATTTGTGTGTGGGAATTACACAAGCCTTTAGAAGAAGGATCACAGAACATCATGACTCCAGAGAAATGAGATGGGTCACCTTTACCTGCTACTGCAAAGAAACTGGGCACTGGCATTGCAGTATTTCCCAAAAGGACTGTGCAGGGCAGAGAGAGGGGGGAACTTAAGTTTCCTACCTGAGCTGCATCTACGTACACTGTAGAAGGGGTGTCCAAGAGGGGCTGGTGGGAGTAGGACAGGCAGAGCTGGTCAGAAAACCAGAGCCAGTACTGTGCTATGTTGCACCAAAACAAATATTTGAGCAAGTTAACCCCCAACTTGGGGAGTAGAAGGGACTAGACAATTTATAGAAGTCCTTCCCATGCCCTCCTTCCCACAAAGAACTGTCATTAAAATACAGTAACTATGAGGTGCAGGTGACATAGAAGCCCCTAGGACTTAGGTACTTGTAATTTCTGTGGCCACATCACATCTCTCTTCTTTCTGTAACAGGAGAGACAGACTCCCATGTCTCACGGGAACTCACCACGGCAGCAAAGTCAGGATTGGTAAGGGCAAAAATCTCCTTGTCCTGGCCTGAAATGAAACAATATCATTGGACTTGAAGGACCCAAGTGGTTGAGCTCATGCACATAGACAAAGCAAAAGACACAAAATCCTCCTCTCTCAACACGACTGCAGGAGACCATTCCCACTATGGATGATCCCCACCCTGCCTGGGCACAGCAGTAGATGTGTCTGCAATCTTTCTCAGAGGGTGACAGTTCCACAGCATCTACCTATGTTGCAGCAGCCTTCCCACTCCCCTTGGGTGAGGACAGCCCTCAAAGCAGGCAGCCAGGTTAGGAAGCAGAGCATGGAGAGGGAAGAGAGACAGAGGGAGGAGAGAGAGATGTAATGAGCTGCTTTGAACAGCACAGCTGTGTCTGCAGTAATATGCTGCTGTCTGCAAGCAGATCCCAAACAGGAGCTGGATAGATTTGAAACAGCCATAACCATCTCGATTTACTGTATTAACCCTCTAAGTAAGAAACCTGCGGCATGGTCTAAACCTCAGTCCGATGTTAGTAAGAGCCCTCCAGTCCTGCCCTGTCACCCCTTAACTGTCTTCAGTCTTGAGGTGGGAAAGTCTGAGTTTACCTGATAACTGATTTTATCTAAGATTCGTTGTTCAAGCAGGAATAAATTATGCTGATGGCAACTCTCAGATCCCACCAAGCTATTACAGACTTCCCACACTTGCTCTACACAGTCCTGTACCACCCAGAGGACTCCAGCCCCAGCCCATGCTCTGACTGCCCCACCCCAGACACACAACCAACCACTAAGTAAGCTTAAAATGTTCCCTTCATTTTCTTGAAAAACAGGTCTTCCTCACCCAGTTCCAAGGCTGTCCTGGCTTGCAACTTCACTTCCTTTTCTCCTCACTCTCCTCAAGGTGCATCAGCTGAATGCCTGTTCAACAGAGGAAGGGAAGAAGGAAGTACGTAATCAGAGATGGTACCTACACAACAGCAGCAGAGCTGTTTCACCCCTTACACTGCAGATAGTAATGTTAATGATTTCAAAGAAAACCATTTGCAAAGCTAAAAGCTTAATGTAGGAACAAAAATCAATATTGTGCTCAAGAAAGTCCCCTGATGCTAGAGACTAAAGCATCACTCAGGTGGACAGCTCTGGGGCTTTCCCTCTGGTAACCACTGCCTAGCAGACCGTTAGAGAGGGGAGGCTGCTTTAATTTATTCTCTTTGTCATTCTAATATAGATCTTCCCCTTTAAAATGGTGCTTGTACTTTATACTGCAATCTGGGTTCAGAAATAGAACAAGTCCTAAAAGCTAGGATCAATATGTTCAACATCACCTTTAAGATGGGAAGCAGAGAAAGCACAGCATAAAGGAATGGGACAAATGCCCTGCTGGCTTAAAAAGTGAGTTCCTTGATGCTGCATATTTTTGCCATTTAAAATATGAGTCCAGATACGGACTCAAATTTAGTTAACTAAATGAAAAATAAAAACAAAAATTAAAAAAAAGGCAACTCACTGTAGATTCTGCAGAACATCTCTCTGCAAATAAATTCAAGCCTTTTCCAAATGTTCATAATTTATAATGTATCATTATTAACAAGACTGGTAAACAGTATTTAATAATTACCAATTACACTGGTAAACAGTGTTGGAATGCAGAAACTGAGCAGAGAGCCTGACCTACCCAAAGGGAGAAGCCAACTCAACTCCCTACTGCCCATGCTGCCTTTGGCAGAGAAGATTCTCTCCCTTCACAATGCTCCGTGCTGTCCAGACACCTGAGACGTTTAAGTAATTTACCAAGAACCACAAGCAAAACAGAAAACATAAAGGCTCCTCCTGCCTTCAAGGGCAAATGCTGTTTTAAGGTACAAAACCCACACATTGAATCCACAGAAATGATGATCCCTGGTTCCAGAAGAAAACTTCAAGTGCTGAGAGTCTGGTCTGCCTCTCTTTAAGAAAGGATTATTCCCAAGGTTTGCTTGTTTGTTTTTGTATGCCAGACTTCTGCCCTCTGAGCAGAGGTGGAGCACAGGAAGGAATTTCCCTGTGTTGGCCACAGTGGGCTTGAAAAATCTTCCTAAAGGAAGCAAGCTTAATAAACAACAGCAAACAGTCCAACAATCCTTCTCTTTGCCCCCCAATAAACCACGAGAAGAATTAAGTGGATTGAAAAAAACCACTACCACCTCCAAAAAAATACTGGAGGGAAGATTTTGAAAAAGTGACCTGTGTGTTTCATTTTGCTCCTGTACATCAATGAAATTTCTAAGGATTTACATGTTGTGGAGGAATTCTGGAATGAAAACTGATCCACGCGTGCAAGTCTCATGCAGCTGTAGAATTTAAACAGGAACTAGCTCTAAACAGTTTATAGACACAACAATGATGTTCAGGTACAAAAGATGACCTCTGAAAGTTGCAGGGACAAGTAACAGGTTAGTGCACAGTCTTATGAAGCACCAAGATCAGACCTGGGTGCTCTGAGGTGTCCCTGTAACCCAAGATCATTTATGCATCCTTAGAGAAGAGTGAGCAGCAGGCACAGAAACTTACCTATAATTTTTTTCTCATCTAGGTTTCTCAATTTGACATTGCCCTCAGGGTCAGAGATACTCACTACTTCTATTACATACAGATGCCAGATTCATATAGCTTTATTCCACAGGAAAGAAATCCCCAGGGATTCCAATTGTTTTAAATAAAAACCCTAAGCAAATGAAAAACAAACCCTCTCCTCCCACCTACTCAACAAGCACATGCAACCTACGAAAACACACTGCTGCTAATGCTTTGCAGCAACACTTGCTCAACACCAAACAAAAGCACCTATAAGTCACCAAGTCAGTTATGTCAAATATATTATGTCAAAATATTTCAGTTTCACCCAAACACTCTTGGTTAGTTAGTGCTAAATATTCATTCCATCTCTTAATCCTTCTGCCAGGCAAGCCAGATTTCCTGCTAGCAAACAAAGTCAAGCAACGTGTCTAAGATCACAGAGGAATGTTGCCTGAACTGAAATAATAACTAACATCTCGCCCCTCAGTCTGTCCTCCTCCAAAGAATGAGGGTCCAATCCTTCAAGTTCAGTGCATTTTACCTTGGCTTTTATCCACTCCTTATTCCTTTTATTTCCTCTATCCTAGAATCCAAATAAATCTGCATGGTGCTAACTGAGCTTCTACAAAACAAACAGTGCAAGAAAGGCATCTCACCCCCTTAATTCACTGAGCAGCTCAGGCAGCCCCAGAGAGCTACAAGTCCCCTGGGGCCACACATGGCCCTCGAGGTGACTCCTCGTGGGAGCACCCACCCTTTCCCCAGGGAAGCCCCATTCTGCAGCTCACTCACCCTCCCTGCCTCAGCACTGTGATTGCAGCCTTCAGTTCTGCTGAAGTTGCACTGTCGCCTGGGTTTGATCCAGTCCCTCAACCCTTCCACCTGTTCTTTGGAGATGAGGTGCACCAGGGACCATCAGGACACACTTACATAGCAATGGCTTAGAGTGTCCAGAAAGCTCTATGAGTACAAGTGCTTTTGTTTTCACAAGAGAAACCTCTACAGGGCTGCATTTAGGGAAAGGGCAAAGAAACATCTGTGTGCTCACAGCAGCAGCACAGGCACAAGCTGCAGCTGTGAAGCCCCTCTAGCTCGGCTGGTGCTGTCTGCTAACTGCTGGAATAAATATAGTAACAGGGTTGCACATATGGCAGGCTGTTTAATTTTAGAAATCAAAACTATTGAGTGATTAAGTTAGTCATCCTTCCTCAATTTGGGACCAATACAACACTACCAGAGGCAGTGGTCATAACCACTGTGGTTTGCGAGAGAGAAAGAGAGCGCATGTGCGTGCTCCTGTGGCGGCAGGGAACACCAGAAACCCCGGCCTGCTCTGCCCAGCCTTGTTTTTCAAAGCAGGATCAGACAAAAGGAAGAAAATCCAACTTAAAACAGCCTTAAAATTAAAACTGAGTGCCTACAGATCTGCATGCATGTACATGCACAGTCCGTAACACCTTCTGGATGGGCTGTAGCAGAAGCACTGCCCTGAACACAACGCTTTCAAAAAGAGACTGAAAAGAACACTATGCCAACTGGCCTCTGGCTGCTGGAAGTGAGTCCATTCAAATCACAGTCAGGGATGTGAATTTCCCAAGGGAAACTAATGAAGATGGAATTGGGAGTCCAGTTCAGCCAGCGTGGCTGTCAGGGTGAAAACACGTCTGGGTCAGGAGTAAGAGCAAGCCGTGTGATGGGACACTGCACAGGCTCCTGTCACCAGCTGTGCTCAGCAGCCCTGGCTATGCCAACACACACACACACTCTCCCCTGGCCAGGAGAGGCCTTGATGCACCACAAAAGCAGCCGCTTCCCGCACAGAGCCCCACGGCTTATCCTCAGATGCAGCACCAGTCGCACCAGGAGGATGCAACCCTGCAAAGCCCATCGATATCTTTTCTTTCCAGTGAAAGCCAACGAACGAAGAAAGCAAACAAGTTACGGAGGGATTTTCTGTTTCTCTAGACAAACACTCTAAGAGCAGTTCAAAAGAGGCTAATTAAATTCCAAAATCCCTGTGCAAATACATTAATAATTATTTTGAAATGAGCAGTTAACCAAGGAAGCTTTCAAGGTGGGAAGTGTTTGATATAGAAGAGTGTGGGGGGAAGAGCTGCCTGGCCTGAATTAGAGACAATCTTTCTGTTCAGAAGAGTGGGCAAAAGCAAATGTTCCTGGGCCCAGGAATAGCAGTGCCCCCAGGCTGACAGGGGGACAGAGAAGCCAATCCCCTTCCTTCCAAATCTCCAGGAAGACGAGCAAACACAATGTCAGAGCTGTGAGTTTGCACAATCGCTGTGTAGCCTCACTGAAGAGCTCTTCTTACCCATTTCCAGGATGGAGGAAAAGCAAAAGGAATTTTTTTCTCTCCTGCTGTCACTACAGGAAATTTCCAAACACTAGATAAATCTTTTTTCTTCCCACACAATCCTAGACAAACTAAGGTAAAAAAAAAGATAACCAGTTGTCAGTACCAGAGGTTAGCAGTTACTGGTGGGGAAGGGGCTCTCCCACAGTCACAAAGACCTTTTGCTTTATTTTTCTTGTTTCTGCAGCTTGTGTCAATAACTGTACGAATGCAAACAGTGTACGAAATGCTACTATTCTAATACAAACCAGAGTCTGTCCCCCTTGTGCATGAAGCATGAAATGATGAAAAATGGATAACTTGTTATAATGGCTCATATGGTGGGATGGAAAAATACAATGTTGTTACATGGTCTGCTGTCCCACAGTTCAAGGAACTTCTCAACGTTAAATGCCATCGCTCTCACAAGCAAGGAGGGCAATAGTACCATTCTTCATTTAATGATGGCAAACAAGAAAAAAAAGTGATGTGAAAAAGCTACAGAAAGGAAGAGTTGCGTCCTTGCAAAGCCCTTGACAGAGTAAGGAATTGCACCCACTGGCTGAGGCCCTGAACACCAGGCCACCCCATCTAACTCAAATCTCCATCCATGGTCACAGGATTACCCCTCTTATTCTTTTCCCCCTATTCTCTGCATGTCCTTGCTCAGCAAAACACAATTACATTTTTTTCAGGTAAGGTTTCATGAGATACTGATTCATATGCTTGTTAAAATCCAGATCCATTATACCTGTTTTTGCTTTCATTCACTAATTTTATTGTCCTATAAAATAAAAGATTTTCTGATGAGATACATTCACTGTGCCGCCACTACTGCTACAGGCATACAGCTGCCATCATCTTCCGGAAACAGGTTTGTTTAGTTCATAAATCCTCATCTCAGTGTTTTGCTAAATACAAAAATTAAGCACACAGGATAATAAATTCCAGGATGATTCTTCCTTAGGATTTGACATATAGAACTGCACTTCTTTCCCCAGGACTGAGGTACATCTTTTAAAGAGCAGTCAGCAGTCTGATAACTCTAGATAAACCATGTAATTTCCAGAATGAACCTCGTCAGTATACACGTAGTCCTTTGGGTGTTCTCCTGTTCTCCCCAATTTCTCCCTGTTGGGAAGCGGGGGCTCTGGGTGAATAACTGGCAGTCTTCAGCTTTCTGCATCAAAAAGTTGTCTCATAAAAAATTTAAGAACCACTTTCATAAGCCATAAGAAATTGTTACATACTTCAGCAGCAATCTAGGTATGTTGTTCCTCAGTTCCACAGTCTAGAAGAGACTCAACAATTTTTTAACCAATGCTTTATCTGTAAAAAATTAAGAGAGAAAGTGGAAAATAAAGGCAGAATAAGAAATGGTCAAGAAATGTGAGGAACTGGCTTAGAAGGGAAAACAATGAAATAGTGAAAAAGCTATGCAGCTTTGACTCATGCTTAAATGCTCAAAGAAAGAAGAATAACTTAGAAGTAAATCCAACTGGTGGAACTAGAAGAGAAGTAAGGAAGTTAACAATCAAATTCAACTAGATCATCAGGGAAATTCTCTAAGCAATTAGATTCATTATGCCATGGTTAATCCTGCCAAGGAAAGGAAGAGAATTCACATTTAAAATTGTCATAATAGCAAAGTCATGTTTTCCCCATGTTAATGCTTCCTTTTGTCTCCCTAAATCTCTCTAGGAATGGCCAGTGCTAATAAGTGCAAAATAAGACCCCATAAAAGCTCCTGTCTGGAATCTAGGGACTACTCATGAAGAATATCAATGTTCTTGAACAAAAATATTAGATTTTATTGTCTGCAGTATTTTATGCATCCTGGGATAAAGATTTCACCACACTGTTCTCATTGCAGCTAACAGTACTGAACTCCTGAGGAGGAGCGGTCAACAGAGCAGAGATCCTGACTGCAGAGATTTTACAGTCCTTTTCAAATCAATGGCTACAGACACGCCAGGCTAATCCTGATTAGTAACAAACACCTTCCCTGTGATTATACTGATAATAACCACTTAAGGCTTCTTATATCAAGTGGACCAAATTTCATTCACACAGCTGTGTCTGATATTTTAGCCACCTCTCTGCCCTTTTTTTCTCTTGTCCATTCTTCCACATACTGCTATATCTCAGGAAAAAAACCCAACAAAAACAACCAAGGACTAATGTTGGGAGCAATTATCAGAATAGTAAACTCCCACCATTTCTACTTGTTCCTCCAACTGAGAATTGCATTCCTGTTGGCTCTCTCTTTCCCAAGCTGAGCTTGGAAGTGCTAAGCAATCCCCCAAATCCTCCTTGTTAGAACAGGTCTATCTCATTGTCTGGGACATAACAGGGTAAAAACCCCAAAACTTGCCAAGGCTGGGTTGCCTGGAGAATGGTGCTGTGTAAACATTTCAGGTACCTGTAATGGACAGGTATTTGAACACCTTATGGGCTGTTCTTAGAGACAAACCCATGGCTAAGTGCCACTATACAAGCAGTGAGATGACAGCCAGGCAGGATGAGCAATATGGTGAGTACATTATGGGATAGCAGTGGAAAGGGCTGGCACATGAAGAGCATCAGTTATTTGGGAACAGAGTCCACTCCTTGGTTGTGCTAAAGCATGCCATACCTCAGTAAGTCCATTTGCAAGGCAGCTTTCATCATAGGTGACACAGCAACATCAAATCCCAAGAAACATTTCACTCATCTGCAACATACTGTAGTAGGAGAGAACACAGAGGTTACTTGCAACAGACACCAAGCATAAGGAAGTATCTGTTCTAACCAGCTGTCCTTTTTCTTACAGAGTCCCACATCAGACCTGAGATGCCTGAAGGTCAGCCAAGTTGGTCATTGGGCCAGATCAGGGCATCCTGGCTCCTATTCCCTGCTTGGAAGGGTGCTTTTTTCTGATAGTCAAAAGAAGGTGAACCAGGATTGAGACTTTTTCCTCATTCAACACTGACTCACTACATAACCTTGAACAAGATGCTACACCACACCTTCTCCACATGTAAATGGTATAATTTATTAATTTCCCTGTGCCTGTGTGCATGGTGCAATTGGTGCCCATAAGGTAGTTTGAGGTCACTGACTCAAGGGTGCCAGGCTAGAGCAGAACCTGGCTGTTGTAATATGTCCTGGGCTTATTCCACTTGATGTTAGAGCTTGGGTCAATGTATGTGAATTTTGTACCAGCACTCCATGAGTTCTTCTGTATAGCAAAGTTAAAGCGAGAGAGAGAGAGAGAGAGGTTTTCATTTGATTGGCTGTGACTAGCTGCAATTAAAAACTATAATTTATTACCCTGGATTACGAGTATAATTTCAATGCAGAGAATTAAGGTTTTCTTCTGAGATGGAAATAAAGATTAATTTTTAATTTCCTTTCTCACTGCACATTTAAGAGCAATAGACTCCATAGAAAACTACAGGTCAAAATAGTTTTATGGAGGAATGACAATGTTCCATTGCCGAATAATTTAATGCTCTTGCTGCCTTTTTAATATTTGACTGCAGCTCCCTCATGCGAAACAGCAGCAGCAGACGCTGTACACGTTTGCTGCAGCACTCAGGTCAATGTGACTTTGAAACAACAAAGTTTCACTTCTCAGGACTTGGGCAGCTCTTGGAGCTCCCTGGTGCAAGCAACTGCCTTCCATGAGAAGGGCACAGGCAGCCCTTTCATCAGGGCAGGCAGCTGGTCTGGGAATGGGAAGAGCAAAGATATGATTAAAGCTTGGAGAAAGAGAAGGACACTAGAATGAACTGGAGTCTGGGTGGAATATATTATGTACAGCAGGTGCATTCTAGCTTGGACATGGACAGGTATATTCAGACAAAGAAGAAGCAACATTTCCACGTGAGAAATGTTGCTGTAGGACAGCAGGAATCAGTGGTAAACTCACAGACAGACTGTTATTCCAGTTTCCACATCACACCAGCAGAACACATGGGAAAACTGGAAAGCATGAAGTCATGAATTCACTTGGTCTTGGACCATGACTAGGTTACTGCTTGCCAAAACTTCTCCCAGCCCCTGGAGGAAACAGCCTGGGAAAAACTGGGAAATCCACACCATCACACAACATGTCTGCATAAGCTGTGAAGGAGAATCCAACGCAACACGAGAAAAGAGAGGACGCCTGTGTGGATCCTCCCAGAAAAAGCACCTTTCAGGACAGGATTTTCTGTTGGCATTCACAGCAGGATGATGCCAGCACATGCCTTAAGCCCACTTGTTTGACCCTGAGTAACTGGCAGTGAACTGTCACTGAAATTCAGAAATTATTTAAATCGTTGCTCTGGTAGCAGAAATTAACAAAACAAACGAACATCCCCCATGTCAAAAAACCCACCCACCAAATCCCTAATTACTTGTATTCCAGTTCATTGAATATCTCTTCAGTGTCAGAACTGTATCTTTGATGGCTGAATAATAGCTCTTTCCATTTCAGGGTTTTTTAAATTTATTGGCCTCTTATAACTGGCATCTTGGGTTATTAGTGGAAATCGATGTCTAAGCGATGCAGCTGGTGCTCACATGAGGGGTTAAGCTGAGCCCTCTGCAGGGTCACCAGGAGGAACATCCTCCAGGGACATAGTGGTGACAGTGTCTTCAGCATGGACCAGATCCTCTGAGTATCAAAGATCCCCAACTCCCTTGGTGGCTTTTAGATTAAATCTAAAAGTAGGGGAAAGAAAATTTTTTGTGGAAATTTTTTTGTGAAAAATTTGTGAAAATATTTTTCCTATGTAAAATCCACTCACGTAGGGATCTCAGAGGAGATTCAGACAGAATAATGAAGCCAGTGCTCAAATTTCATCAGCTTCCGTCCCTCCAGGGCTCCTAGGAGGCATTTAAAGTACATTTTTTTTCAGTGTGGAACATCAGCACCATTAGGAGCCCAGTTTAGGACGAGTCAACACTTGGCTGCTACTGGTATCCTAGCTTACGGACTAATCCTTTCTAAGATGGCAGTTTCATGAGGGATGTCCTCAAGAAAGAAGACAAAAAGACAAACAATGCCATTTTCTCCCTGCAGTCTCTCCAACACCAACATATTTTCTCATCTCCTCCAAGGTTAACTGAAGCAGCCTCTCGTTAGGCTGAGACAGAGCTGCAGACTAATACTATGAGTTATGAAAGGGACCTTTTATGGGGTAAGGGATCTCAGAAGGTTGCTCATGGTGGGTAGTATGCAGCACAGATGTGTTTCATTCCTAGGCTGGGAGGAAAAAAACAAGCATTTTTCAGGTTGCCGATGTTCAACTTGAAGAATCTGTTCCTTGCTGAGGAATTGAGTCTTTCTTGGGATGTGAAGGTTTTTTAGATGCATTTACTTCCCTAGCTGGCCAAGAGAAGGCAAAGATCTGATTGCCTCTTGCCAGACTGGAAGATGCCAGAAATCACACAAGTAAAATGTATTCAGATACATTACAATGACTCCTAAGAAACCCAGAAGTCTCTATGCCAACTGTATCCCAACCTTTTCATGTTAAGTCTCAGAACAGAAAATATAAAACCCACAGAGAGAGCTTCCCAGAACCATCACTGTCCCAAGACACGACTGCTCTGAATCTGCTGCTCCTGCAGGGACAATTCTAGCCAATGGATGCATATCTGCTCACACCAATTCAGGGAAAGACTCATCAGAGCTCACAGGCAAAAGCAAGATGAGTAGTTATTTAGGAGCCCTCTAGAGAAAACTGAAAAAGAAGCTGAAAAAAATTAGGGTAACTGAATGGAGAGTTCTTCTTCCTGCTAGCCACGACTGGTCCTCAAAGCAAGCCTCTTACTTTGTGCAAGAGCTGAGACAGGAACTCCAGCCAACTGCAGTTACTGGAACTGCCCCAGAACTTCTTGCAGCAGGGGTGCTAAGTAACACCTAGAGGGATTTCTACCTCAGGCATTTATCACGTCTTGACACCTTAAAGAATTCTCTGCAGACTTCCTTCACAGTCTGTCCAAAACAATTTTGTCCAGACGTTGTTCACTTTACTCAATGAAATTTCTGTACCCTTGAGGTTTCCTTTCAGCAGTGACTGAACCACTCACTAACTACAAGTTTTCTGCTGATGGCTGATGACTCACAAAGGGGATACACACCAGTCTGGATGCAACCAGACTTTAGGAGGGCCCACATTTACTCAGCCCAAAGCACATTGAATTTTGGTGACTTTTTCAGAAGTACTTCCCCCTCCACTACCGGGATGCTTGTGGCCACCAATATCCCAGATCTTTGAACACCTTGGGAAGTCTGACCTCCAGTTTTGGAGCTCCATGGAAGCAAAGGAGACACAGAACCACCAGCTGAAATGGAGCACCTTTCTCACAGGCATTCAACATCAGCCCTGTCTCTAGTACCCCACCCTGGTATAACCATCGCCTGAGAGCAAAGACTGGTATGTGTCTCCGGAAATGGAGTTTAGATGTTTGTCTTATCTGAACAAGTTCAGTGACTGAACATGCTGCACAAAGAGCATGAGCAACCCTGACAAAGCAACTGCCGCCTCCTTATCACAGTCTCCAAAAGGACTGAAAAGAATCAAGCGTCAGAGACTTATCTCTTGAGAGATGTTCAGTGCCCATGCCTGGGTTACCAATCAGCTCTAACTCCCCTTTTCACTAGAGTTCTTTTGCCTTGTTTTTGGCCACATAGTACAGCCTTGCCACTTCCTGAGTGTGAAGGAGTTGCAAGGGGAAGGGGGGTGTGGAGGATGGGCCCTCTGGCCCCTGCTATTTTCTTGTATTTCTGGACAATGGGGTGTTTTTACTCATGATAATTTTACTGTTATGGTAACCGCAACAAATGGCCATCCCAGCATCACAGAAAGATTCTGAAGTTCTGTGTGATGACAATGAAATAGAGGCTGAGGACAGGTTTTCCTGAACCCACATTACTCTGGGATCGCTCTAATAGCTTACCCATGAACCCACTGCTCAATGTGGGGTCCTGCTGCCCCTGTGCCAGCTGTGTCAGGGAGAAATGCTCACCCTGAGATGGGAGAAGGCTCTTGGTTGTGGCCTACTGCCAGCTCCATATGGGCTTTTTTGTTTATGGTGTTATTCATCAAGAACAGGGGCATCACAAGTGTCACTCCATGATAGTGGGACACATCTGTCAACTGGCCTTTCTGCATCTTTGGTGCCTGGAAGCAATGGCTCAAATACTTATGTCAGAACCTGTCTGCCAGAAACAGGTTGAGGTTGGTGCCACACCAGACATATTTGGAATACTGTTATGATGGTTATAACCCTCAAGTGATCTCCTGACTTTACTCATTTTCAAGATAATAGAAATCAAAATGCAGAAAACATCAGCTCTAGAGAAGGAGGATTCTGATTCTTACAGCCAAATCCCCAATCAAACCATCCTAAAACAGGTCAGAACAGCCTGTCTCTTCTCTTACAATTGTACTTGAACTCCTTTCATTGCCTCATCCCAAGTTCTTGAATTTCTACAAGCAAATATATTGATTTATACAGAACTATAACCTAATATATATGTTTTCAAGACCACTCTGAGTTTAGATATTTCTTAAAAAAGATCTTTTTTCTTATTGCCTCCTGTATTCTGAATGCAGAAAAGGTATGAAATTATCATCATGTCTTATTCTCAAGACCACCAGCATCTCTCTCCTCCAAAGCTCAGGGTCTGAAGTCAGACATCGTGAGGACAACAGTACAAACACTGCAGGGAGATCTACAGCAATATCATCAGGATCTTACAGAGCTATTCTTATTTGGTATTTGCCCGCATAAACTGGGGGGACAGCAGTGTTTCAGGACTAGGCAGAGCCAGAAGACCTGCAGCCTGGCTCAGCTTTGTTCCTACCTTCTTACACGCAGCCCTGAGCAGGTCACCTTACCCCTCATGCTCACCCTCCCTCTGCCCAGCTGTCTGCCCTGGCTAGGACTGTCTTGAGTTATTTGTAGCAAGGTGTATCTCCCCAGGCATATTCTGTACCTTGTTCAGCGAAGCCCTACTATGACCTAAGGTCTCTAAGCACTTCTCTAAGACAGATACTCAATAATTACATGAAACAGATGCTAAGCAGTTGGGAAAATATCTCCATTAATTTCCATATTTAAAAATCTTTTCTCCAGAAAACAGACATAATCAACACAAATGTCTGCCTGTAATCATGCAAGGCTGAATTCACAACAGATTATATTTATGAAGGAGTCTCACTGAAGGAGCTTTGCACAGTTCTTTTATCAGACATTTCCCTCTCATGCTGTGCTCAGCTGAACAGATACAACAGAGGTTGGAGAGAAGGTTTCAGCTGCCAGACAATAACTAATATTGACTCCTTTCTTCCATGCTGCATGTTTTGGAGGTTTGGCACAGTGGTCATCACAAGCTCAGCTTAGCTGATGCCTTCACCTCAATATGTACAGGACAGAGTGGATCTCTACAACAGTTGCTCAAACCTCTCCAGTACAGTAACCAGGACCCAGAACTTGTAATTAAAATTTCCAAGGTCTTTGTCATTAGACATTTTCTGTGGGATGATACGGGTAAGGACCTAGTAGGCAAGACAGTGTTGCTCTTCATCACTGCCCATTTAAATCACAGTTCGGCATTTCTCACATTTGCCTGAAACGGGGCGACTTAAGGAACAACTCCAGACCCTTGTCCAAAGGATCTATGCCATAGGTAGGGCTTCAACAAAGAATGGCCATCCAACAGCCCTTGCTGCAAGGCCCTGAAATATTATTTAGAAATGGGGTAACTGAGAACTGCTGCCAAAAAAGGATGAACTCAGCAGAGGCTGTAGATAATTCTGGCTGGCCACTGTCCATGGAGCACCCACATTCCTTGCCAATCAACATGAGAAGAAACTTTATCACAGCTCAGACCTACTGAACAGAGCTCTGAAGAAAAGGACATTTTGTTTTCAAAGGTTTTCCTCTAACAGGCACTGAACAAAGAGTGGAAAAAAAAACCCAACAAAAAAACCCAAGCTCTGATGACAAAGATAAATTCTTAAAAACAGTGACAGACGGCCAGAGCAGATACCAGAGGAAAAAGACCACCATGATCCGATTAGCCCAGTGAATCAACGCTGTGGACAGTATCTCTAAACCAAACTACTCTTCTCTTTTCCCCTCCCACAGTCTTCCCACCATTGCAAAGTCCTCCCAGCCCACAGCCCCTCTGCCCACCACTCACATGCTTGAACCCTGACCATGGGCCTAATGCTGTTTATGCTGGCTCACACAACGCCTCTGTTGAAGCTGATGAGGTCAACATGCTGGTGTAGGCACTAGGCTTGGGGAAGCTTCCCTTTGCACAAACACAGTCGCAACTTACTCTTACACTGCATTTGGGACAATTTCTGTTCTTATGCAATTGGAAGGAACTGCACTGTGACACAGGGAAAAACCCCATACATGAAAGATGAGAAATGCCTTTTTTTTAACAAAGGAGGACACACAGTTGTTAGGGGATGTTATGATGCATTTGCAGCCCAAGTGCACAGGCCACTGCCAACACAGGTTTCCTCTAGGTGCTCTATGAAGTAAGTATCTCAAGAAGAAGAACCTTCTAGAGCTATTTTGGGGTTCATGACCTTGGGGTCTGAAGGCTTGAGTGAAGTAATATCCCATCCCCTACTTCACTGATCTGGTCTTGTCTCAGCAACTGCACCTGAAGACACCACCAAGGTCTCTTGATATCATCCAGTCTGTCATGAGCTGTGCACAAACATATGGTTGTTGGTTGGATGAGGAGACTGCACCCAGCTCCATGAATCCAGGAGTACGGAGGTAGATTAGCTCAGGAAAAAAAAAACTTCAACCACAGCTAAGCAGATGTACTTCACATGCCTTTCATGAGCTGAGACAAGAGTGGACAGCAGCATCTGAGCCAAGTGGTGCTGGACAGGCTGTCTCTGCTCTCAGCCAGCATCCCTGGGAAAAGGTAAAACTACAAAGGATGTAAAGGCAACTGAGGGAATACTGCTCTTTCACATGACTGAGTTTCTTCTTTTCCTATAGCAAACAAATAACATCCACAGTGAACCATGGTAGTGACTGGACCAGCAGTTGTGAGAGGGAAAATTATTTCCAGAGTAAGTGACTGTGGTCAAAGAGTGAAGAGGCAGGAAGAGGAGTGGCAGGAGGATCCTGTCCTGAGCTGACAGCGGATTTCAGTCAGGTTTTAGCTATTTACAACCCCCCTGCTAATTAATCAGCAGACCTTTCAGTGACTTTTCCCAGCAGTGAGATGGTTCCCATACTGTAAGCAGTGTCATATCACTCCCGTGTCGCCCAGATCAAGCCATAGTTTCCAGACCAAAGGGGTACCATTTTGGTCTCTCCAAATTCAAGAGACAAACCCAGGAACAAAGCCTGGAGCAGACAAATACTGCAGCCTTGCCAAACCACTGGCAGCAGCATTACCATGTAAGCATAAAGCTGGCCTCTATTTGCCAAACTGCAAGGGGGCTGCTGAAGCCCCCGGCTGCAGGGCAAGCCCAGTGTCACTAAGCACAGCAGTTCTCCCAGGCCTCCTTCTTCTCTGTTCTGAGGCCAGGATCAGCAATATCCCTGTGGAAATAAGCTCTAATAGTTGCACTGGGTCCAGCAGGAGGAGCTGGCTAAACACACATTTTTGTCTTAATGTAGGGCCTAAATAAACAGTCAAATAAGAATTCAATTTAAAAAATCCTGTAGTTTAAAGGATTCCCTCAATTCTCAGTATTCTTTTTATTCCCATGGCAACTGATACAAGTCTGATCTGCAGTCCAAGTACTTTCTCCTGCCTACTTTTCTAGTATAACTGGAAACACAAACACATACAAATTTGATGTTGGCTTGGACTGTTTTGGCAAATACTGTAACACATTTATCCTAAGTAATTGGTGAAAACATATTGCGTTCTTTAAAAATACACATCAACCTCACTGACGCACAGGCAGAACATCTACATAGCTCAGAGACTCAGAACTACTCAAAGGCTTCCTATCCATACATCCAAAGCCTGCAATGCAGGGACTCAGTTAACTCTTAGTTTTCAGCCACTGCAGTGCCCACTCACACCAACAATGGCACACAGACTGGCCCGCTGGTTGCCCACACCGACCCAGCAGTAGCCCAGCTACTTCTTCACACTGACTGCAAAGCCAGCGGACTTCAGCCAAATGCCACCAACCCCGCTTTTCCTAACAATCATCCCCCTTTCAGGCCTTACTGCTACAGCCACATCATTTGGCACTCAGTGCTCTGGTCTAGTTGACAGGATGGGGATTAGTCAAAGGTTAGACTCCGTGGTCTTAGAGGTATTTCCAACCTAAATGATTCAATAGTATATCAGTTTCTGTTTATGCACAAACTGGTTTCTGGTCCTATACCTAATGAAGGACAAGTTCAACCACAATTCACTCACCACGCAGGAGCTGAAAGCAAATGGAAACATCCTCACTTTAATAATTTGGTTTAAACAGGGATGTAGAAAACTATTATCTTAGTCTTCAGGTCTTCCCTTATGATTTTTGTCATCTGCTAGCCAAACTGCCGTGCTGAATCCTCTTGAATTCCTACCTTATGTTAATAAGGAGCTAGCAGGACCAGCTCTTTATCTGACACACCTACCAAATTATTCAGCAGAGTTCGGATCCCTTTGTAAAGGACCCACGCTCCAGTGACTAAAACATACGTTTCCTGAGACTCTTTAAAGACTTTGTGAAATATCTTGCTCAGCACCTCCATCCCTTGTGCAAGTTCCACATCCACTACATAATAATAAAACAGCTTGTTCCTGAGTTGGGAGCATGCTCTTTCAGGGGTTAGGAGGCAAGCAGTAAGGACTCTGCAAAATTGTCAGATATATGCACCTGCTTATGAGTGGGTATTTTGTCCCATATTTTTGTAGTAGAAAAAGAAACCTGAGGTTTTACCTGACAGCTTCTTACAATCTGGCCAGTGTAAGGTATAATACAGTCTTTTTTTTGCCTTGCTTCTCAGATCTCAGGAGCATGTGCCAAAAGACTGTCAACTTGTTAAAAGTACATTAATGCAAATTCCAGAGCTTTCAGTTATGTTTATGCTAATAGAAAGCCTCCCGCTCTGTGACAGGCCCAAGTGAAGAGTCAGTAACAGGAAAATTAATTCCAGCTGTTGAAATTGATTTAAAACTAGCTTATTCATAATAATAATAATAGGGGGGAATAAAAAGAATTCCTGAAATAAAAATAAAAAAGGGCAATACAGAAAGCACAAAATCATGTTTACTGCATGAAAGCAGAAAGGGTTCTCCTGTTGGGAAGAAATCTTCCAAATTTAATCAAGCCTGGTTAGAAGAAAGCCCTAGCTTGTTATCGGGTCGTAAGTGTAGATTAACATGAAAAGAATTAGCTATGTGCACAGCCTGATTTTGCAGGGGAAACACAAGGGTTTCGTGCATGTATTTTGTTTTATATTCCTTATGTCTAATCCACAGGCAAGGAGACCAAATCCAGACTGCAATGGGACAGGTAGTATTTTAGATGGAACGGTTGCATATGAGGGCACCAGAGCTCTGGGTGAGAAGAGTAGCTACCCATGACTGCTGCATTTATTCAGCGCCTTTACACATATTTTTGCTGCCTTGAGTTCTGAGTGATTTCCTTGTTTAGACAAGCCCAGTCTTGGGATCACAAACCCCAACTTTGCTGGGGTTTCAGAGTTAAACCCAAGATCTAGTGCTGCAACTGCTGGATGGCCTGCCATTTCTAAAATGATCTCAAATGTCCATATCCTCGATCTAAATATTCAAACTCTTTTAACCTGACTGTGCATATGTGTAGCCCTAAANTGATCTAAATATTCAAACTCTTTTAATCTTAATTTTTCTTTGTAATTTCCCAACAGTGATCCTCCTAAGTCCCTGACTGTGCATATGTGTAGCCCTAAAAATGGAAGCAACGTAACACCTTGCAAAATTCAGTTTTGACATGGAAACGGAGGCAGTCTTTAAAAAGATGTTGAGAAATAGACTTTCACACATTCAACACCTACAACTGGAACCAGATTTGAAAATTTATTTTCAATGGTATTCTCATTTACCCAAAGGAGATGAGTTTCCAAAGCATTGGTCTCTACTGTAATGCTCCCTGAGTACAGAACCTGTCCTTTTCCTAATGAACATTTCTGAAAGACCCAAGGCCTTATTTAGAGTCCTGCATAGATACTAAGCCCTATCTTTTGCTACAGGATTAGGATCATATTCCTTGATGGTTTTGAAGGGGTCTAGATGTCACTGACATAAATACAAACCTCTCCATTGGCTCAGCAGAGTTCACATCCAGCTCTGAGAGACAGTCTTGCATTTCATTGTTGAAATGGCCTAATACACTCTTCAGACTCTGTCCTCATCCTTCTCCTCTTATAGTTCCACATCCCCGCCTGGTATGTATTTGCATTTGCCTGCATTTTAAACATTACACATTTTTTAACAGGCATGGATGAAGGGGTAAAGATGAAGAGATGCCATGACTTACATGATGCCTGTGACTTATATGGATCCTAACCAACTTATGACACTGAGGAATTCACATGCGTGGGTGGATATGAGGATAAAGCGTTGGACCAATTTCAGCAAGAACCTTGAGAGAAGCCAAGTCAAACCCATGGTTATGCAGGAAGCTAACAAAGAATTCCAGCCCTAACCCTGTAAGAAAAAAAACGGGCTGGTAAGTTTGCTGGAAATTGCTTCCTTTTGATGGGGGCAAAGGAAGTTCCTTTAGAAAATCCTGCTAGAATTTCAGAAATTTGCCCCTTCATTGTTAACTGTAGAGAATGAAGATAAACCTTAGAGCATGCCACAGCTCAGTCAAACAATGAAACAGGCAGATTAACTGCCAAAAAGGAGATGCTGTCGGAGATGGACAGTGCCCCTGACTCATGCCATCAGAGGAAGGAAAGAACAACAATAAAGAAAGCAGAGGCTGTTCCTCAGAGTGCACCCTATGACTTCTGCTAGCTTGTGCTGGGAAAAAAGGACACTGCACATTTTTAACTGAAGTGTAACTAGAACCATCATTTGAACTTAACAGAGCCATTCACAGTTTTATTTATCAACTATAGTTAATCACGTTTTCCCCTGAAAAGTGAGGGTTTATCTGTGGAAGCAGGAAAGATTTTCTCTAAGAGCTGGTATTTCCCTCCATGGCACTCACTTGGTTCTTCCTCACACCGTTTTGCAGGCACTTGCCCACCAGGCCATTTTCAAGCAAATGGCTTCTCTGTTCTACTGCAAGTCAGGCTTCTACCTGCCTTCAGTTCCCTTGGCCCAAAATCAGCAATGCAAAACCAGGAATTCAAATACCATCCGTTTGTGGAGACAGTAGTAGCGTTTGTTTTTAATAACAATCAGCTATGAGTTGTTTTTCTCTGCCTTCTGGATCTTGAGTCTTTCAGGCATAACCAAGTCACACGTCCAGATTATTGAAGGAGTGAGGGTGAGGTGTGGACTTCGCACAAACACAAGGACTAGAAATATGCCTTTGAAATTGAGCTAAATTCTCAAGCAGTTATTTCATTTCCAAAGACTAGGCACTAAACAATAAAAAAATCACTATCCTTACTGGAAAAGAGTGGTGTTGCAAATCCCTTCCTCCTACATATTTGTTACTCAGAAAAAGGAAGTTTGACTTGGGAGCTGAGGAAAGACAATCAGGGTTTAGCCCTATGACTTAAAGAAACCTTTACTATCCAAAATCTGTAACAGAGTAAAATCACAAGTCTCTTTTCCCCAAACAAATGGGGCTTGCTTGAAGCAGGTAGGAATCATATGCTGTAAAAATTCAGGAAGAAGTCTGGATCAAGGCCCAGAAGGAACACACACAGAGGGAAGGTTAGGAGGGCTTCTTTGCCTTGCTTTTGCAGGGACTTCAAGCCTATCACTATAGTCAGGATGAAGATGAAACACAGGGATTTGAGAATAGAGGAAAAGAGTAACCATCACCTCAGCTGTGTCCTGACTGGACTAGTCTGAAGCTATTTCTGTGCCTGTGAGGAAGACCAGAATACACTGGATCCCACATGCACAGGGTCGAGGTCAAATTCTCCATGTGCTTCCCTGTTCCACATCCTCCTGCAGAGGACTGGGCTGGCCGAAAAAGTCGGAACATTTCAAAGAACTTTAACACTGTCCACAGCTAATCAGCTGTTTCCCCAATCCTCCTTAGGCTGAGCAGCACACATACACCTCCTGCTGGACCCAACCTTCAGTTCAAAAAGCTGCAGCTACGGAAGAAAGGAACTGAGCTCTTTTACAAGGCATTAAGTTTCATTTGCAATTACTTGAGATTTTATGGCACTACTGAATAGAACAGGTTCATTAACTGGGCCAGCAACATTGTACCCATATGCCTTTTTAACAGAGCTTTTCTGTTATTGTTTCCTTATTGGTCTTTTCCCTTTTGCTACATGCAACTGGATTTTACTGGCATCCAGCTTGTGCAATAGATCCCAGGTGGCTCCTCTAAGAATCTTATTTGTTAATGTGATGGCTGAACCAGTGCATAAGGCATGAAAAGTGCTGAAATGCAATGCCTAAGATGCTACTTCACAAGTGTGACAACAACCCAGGAAATGTTCCCCAGACTAAGGATGCTGTGTGAAGTGGAACCTTGTCCAGTGCATCCCTGGAAGCAAGACAGCCTTTGCTAACGCATCTACTTCCCTCTGCAACCAACCATGACTCCAGTAGGATGGAAGAGAGAGCCACAGTGTGCTGCACAGGGAGAGAAGGCAGTGCTCCTACTCCCCCAAATGTAAGTTTCAAAACCTGCAACACCTGAGTGTGCATCAGGGACAGTCAACAAGTAAGCGAATTGGTCCCTGAATTTGACAAGCCACAGCATTTCCATAGAGAATATAAATGGGGGTGAGGTGTCAAAATATCAAAAAAACACACCCCTGTTCCAGTCCAACAACTTTCACTCAGTGTGGGTGCTAGTGGGCGCTCAGTTCTTTTGAAAGCCTTGTCATTGCATTCTAAGTGCTCTCAGGAACTTGAGCTCCTTTGAAAGTCTGGTTGCCCAAACAAGATACCAGCAGCTGATGGTTGAACATGAAGGGCATACACTGTTCACAGAATCACAGAATATTATGAGTTGGAAGGGACCCACAAGGACCATCTAGTCCAACTCACCATCTAACACCCATACAGAGACCGAGAGCACATCCCAGAGTGGTAACACCAACCTAGATCCCTCACAGTCTAGCAGGCCACTCCGAGCCGGAAGGGGCCCAGGATCATCCAGCCCTACACCCCCCAGCTAGACCATGTCACTAAGCTCCTCGTCCAGTCTTCTCTTAAACACCTCCAGGGACGGCGACTCCACCACCTCCCTGGGCAGCCCATTCCAATATGCAATCTTGGACCTGCCTGGTTAAATAGTGCATTTCTTTCTAGAGTGGATAAGCCTTGAAAGATAAATCTTACGGAAGGAATACTTCTAAAGGAGGGTTTGGAATAAAGAGAAAAGCCTATGGTAGAGAAGAAATTCTCCTTGCAGAATTCTAGGTCAAGATTTTTTCCATAAAAAATACCCCACCCCTCATCAGATATCTCAAATTATCACAAAGAAAATGTGTGTAAGAAAGGGCTAATTCTGATCCATATTCCTGACTTGGGGGGAAATGGGTGAAAGGTTTCAGGTTTCTGTTTGCCTTGACTCTTAATTTCAATGTTCTAATTTACACTTGGACAAGACTTGAAACAAAAATAGCAAAAATTGAAATTAGATGTTGCAGTTGTTCAGATCGTATGTCGCCTGGGGCTTTATGGTGGTGAGGCCTATTTTTTTTAAAGATTTTTGAGTAGACACATCACTATGCCAATTTAGGAGATTACTTGATTTTGGCTATTTTTCTTGTGCTGAGAAATTCTCCCGAGATGGGAAATCATGGTGAGCTCTGTTCTAGACCCAAGTATAAGGAACAATATCAAAAGGCATCACCACCTGAGAGTACTTCCTTTTGCTGAAACAGAATCCCAAAACATTTGCTTTGCCAAGAATAAGAGAAAGAATAGAAACAGGATGCTCTTGCTGGGGTTACAAGCCATCATTAACAAATGCAACCTCGTCATCTCCCAAAAGAGCACATCTCATGCAGGCTTTGTGACTCAGGGCTGCTTGAGCTGAGCAGAAGATGCAATCCTGATAAACCGCAGCACAGATGAGAAAACTTTACTTCTCCTCAGCACTTTCCCCACTCTCTGCTTTACCTCCTCAAGTTCTGATACGCTCAGGCATAGGGTGGGACTCCTGGGGATGGTCCCGTGCAAGGCTAAGAGTTCAACTCAATGATCCGTGTGGGTCCCTTCCAGCTCAGCATATTCTGTGACCCTGTGAAGTTTTCCCTTATATTATGTCACACATTAAATGTTTGATCCAAGGGAGCCCTCCCCAGATACATCCCCTTAGCTCTCCCCACAAAACCCCTTCATATAACTCCTCACCTTTCCCCCTTCCCAAAGCCCCATGGAGTCCTATCTGCACCTTCTCCGCTGGTGCCCTGGGCATTTGAAGGGGTGCAGGTACCTCCACATGCAATCCAGCACCAAATCTGAACCCTTCAGTGCTTTCTGGAACACCCAGAGCTATCTTCAGAATCCCAAACAAATACATTAATTGCTTTCAATTTATCAGCCTCAAATCATTCTGTCTAATTACCATTCATCTAGAGTTTGTGTTTTTTAATGGTTTATGGGTATTGTTGGTAATCTTTTAATTTCTCATTAAAAACAATATCTTGTACGCACTATGTGTGAAAAGCTCTAATCCGATAAATCAAGCAAGAGTAACACAGTTAAAAGGAAATCAGTGGAACAATATTTGGGTTTATATATTTCTGCCAGTCAATTTGTAATTAAAAGTTGCTACTTTAAAAAACACAGTTGTTGCTGTGAAAGCCATTATCAGTCGGCATTTTCATATGAATACTGCTTTAATTAATTAGCAAAAGTAAATACATTATATATCAAAAACCGCTTTCCCACTGAACTCATGTGTTCCAGAACAAAAGGCTTAATAAACCATACAAAAGAGGGACAAATTAGCTGATCCCACCCTCCCTTTTCAGGTTTAGAGTCTTTTAAAGTTCTCCAAGGTTTTTTTCCCCCCACACTTGCCTTTTTTGTTTTTTTAGACGTTGTTTGTTTTTCTTTAGAAGTGTGTATGAGGGAGAAGATGCTACACGAACACAAAACATGCCATTCAAACTAAATTATTTGGAAATCAGTTTAGCTGGTTCTTAGAAAACAGGAGTGTTTATGATTATTAAAACCCAAATGTAATTACGATCACATACAACACAATCCCTTTGGAACAAATTATTTGCTGAACATTAAGGGGTTAGAGTTTGATTTGAAAAAGGAAATGATGCGTCTGAAAAATTCCTTTGTCTACTGGCATTCCAGAGACTGGAAACAGCAGAAGAAAAGTCTCCATTTTCATTACCAAGTTGGAGAGAAAGTATGGATGAGTAGTGTTGTTTCAGAATAAATCCTATGATAAGAACACTTTGAAACATCAATGGCATCTCTTATCTCACAGGCCTTTAACAAGAAACAAAGGTCCTGCCATCTGACTGGCAAACAAATCACTCACCTTATCCTGGCCCTCTCCTGCTGAATTGCTGAAGTGCTGCGAGCAGGGTCCATTTGTGGGTAAGGAGCAGACAGGAGGAAGCATCTTAGTTGACTGATGGCTGCAACCAGGGCTGGGCTCCCTCAAGACACCAGACAACCCAAGAGTGGTACCACTCACACAGGTGTAGAGCCTGATCTAAATAAAGAAACCCAACTCAATAAGGCTCTGTTTGATGGATAAGACAGATGACTTCCCCCAGTTTAATTACACTTACCTACAGAGCTGGAGTCCACTGCACAGTGATGAACAGCAACCTCAGTAGGCTGAGCCTTACCACCTTTTCAACAGCATAAATACTTCTTGGCTTCACCTGTTGACCAATGAGTGTGAATACCAGACTGAAAGTGTTCAAGACCAGGTTGGATGGGGATCTGAGCAACCTGGTCGAGTGGAAGGTGTCCTTGCACACAGCAGGGTGGTTGGGACTAGATGTTCTTTCAAGTCCCTTTCAAACCAAACCATTCTATGATTCTATGAAGTACAAGAGAGCTCAGTGCAAAAAAAGAATTACCCAAGGGGCAATTTTTTACATCTCCTTTCCATGACAGTACTGGAGGTTCTTCAACAAAAGTTAGCTCCAAAACTAAAGACCAGCACTAAGATGATGAGGATATTGGACTGGCTAGTTTTATGGCTATTAACAACCCATGCAGGCACCCAAAATGTCACCAACATAGGAAATGCAAGATTCACTTAAATGAAGTTTGTAGTCACCAACTCCAACCTCCTCCACCAAATTTCCTCTCTTGCCAGATATCTCATCTCTCCCACTCAGTCCTGACTCCTAGGTATCTTCCCATTTCCACAAGATACTCAACCAGTGTGAAGAATCCCCCCAGCAAACAGCAGACACAGAGGTGTCTGTGCAATGTGCAGGGATGAGGGAGCACAGGATGGGATGCCATGAACAGCACTGTGCTGAGGGATGTTTCAGCACAGAGGAGCATGTGCTTCATGCAGTCCTTTAGCACAGGCATTCTTTTCCCTTCACATAACTGAATTGATTTTTATCATTGTTATATTTGGTTGAGCCGCCCATCTGGAAAGTTCTTGCCTCCCCCGGCCCCCATAAATAACCAAACCCAGCTCTAACCAAAGGCAGTTGACAGAATCAGCCCCATTGCCCTTTGGCGGTTCTTCCAGGAATTTTTAGGGGTTTTACCAGTCAGGAAAAGGCTTTGATGCTTTTGAATCAGGATTTTATGAAGATCATTTTGTTGGGTTCAGCCAACTCATGAAGTGTCAAATGGGGGGCACTCTTTCATCTTGTCGCTGGATGGGGAAAAGATCCTCCCTCTTACTGGAATGAGGACTGGAGAGGGGGGAAACGGAGAGATGAACGTTCATCCGTAGAGGGGAGGGTTTCTTTTCTCCTGAAGGAGTCCACCCACTGCATTCCCATCATACTGATTGCTGCAGTCCTATCTGTCTGCTCTCCAGGCTACATCAGATAAGAGGAGAACTGCTTGTTTGCTCCGGTTCTGATCCTGTGCTGAGGGGCCTCCCAGTGCAAGGCCAGGCTCTTCTTCACCTTCCTTTTCCAGCTGCCTTTTTCAATGACTGTTGCATTAATAGGGATGCTGCCAGGAAACCTGCTACATGCAAAGGACAAGAACAGCCTAAGGAAACTTCATCATCCACCTTGCATTCGCAAGTGTCCACCTACAAGAGAGAGCAAGAAAATCTCTGCTTTATTGAAATCTATGTGCAAATTCTATCCAGCCATGTCTGGGCTGTTAAGGGCTTGGTTGCCATTTCCCCCTGAACAAGTCCTGCCATGGATGGCATTAACAAACACTGATGGGCTGTTTCTCAAGCAGCTCAATTGCATCAGTAGTTGCAGATATTACTCCAGCCACCAACTAATGTCTATTCGGCAGAACTTAGGCTTCTACATGCTGTTAGCTACACAGACCATCTTAATCTAGCAGCTGATATCTTTCCATCTGGTTCAGAACAGCTGAGGTGCACAGCAATTTCTTGTGTCCTCTCCCACAGGTGGGCATAGCTGCATTGGCCCTGTTCACCTCAGTGCAAACACCAGCTTCTTTTTCTGGGTACTTTACTCAGGTTAGACTACTCACAAACTATTCCTCTGCTGGCTGTTGTGGGCGCTGCGAGCTGTCACGCATGATCTTCATGCGCAGGAGGTCTTCAGTCATGCCTGTGAGATTTGCAAATGCCAATCTCTCTACCACCAAACCCATTAAAGACCATGCACAGACCAGTGAAAAAACAGGGATGCTTCAACTCTGAACTCAGATTCCGTTTACAAGATTATTTCTCCAAATCAGATGACTCAGCTCTAACCTGGACAATTGCATAGCCAAGAAGCATGTTTTTGGGAGAAAGTCTAAGCATGACAAAAATCCAAGTTCTCCTGCTGGCATGCCCACTGGTCTAAGCTCTGTTCCATTCTACCTCTTCCTGCACTCATGGAGACTCCCATGAGGTATTAGACAAAAGGTTTCAGTTGCTTTTGATTTCTTACAGGACGAAAGCAAGCAGTAGCATCACAGTGCTCTAACATACAAACATCAGAAACACATATTAAAAGTAAAGTGAGAACAGCAAGCAGGACATCCTACATCCAGAGCTTCCTCTCCTCTTCTGCAAAATAGAAGCCAATGTCAGCAAGAGGCCCAGGGGAAATAACAAAAAAAACGCTGACCCTGATGATATCCCTTATACTACATTCATGTTTGCAACCAAACACAAATGGAGGCCAGTCCAGGGTTCATCAAACTCACGATCCAACACAAGGCACACAGATAGCATGAACACACACACACTCTTCTGTCACAGGACACTTCTGCTGTATTTGCACAGTGTTGCTGACATTTAACTGGGGAGACATAGTAGAAAATGTTTTAAGATGCTCACATGATTCCAACATACTGCTTTCCAGGGGCACAGGCTAAACCACAGCAGAGAACATGAAACAACTACTGAAAATAGCCAAGTAGTCTCCCAGCCATTTCCCAACCAATTAAATGCCAGTGAGTTTTACTGGGAAACTGCACTTTGGTGCTGTTGCACCAAATAGGTTTCTATATTTTATCTCTTGGGTCTGTTAATAAAGGTAGAAGACCCAGGTACTTACAGTGCTAGAGCAGGTCTGCCTCCAGTTTCCAGCTCTATATGTATGACCTTGAAAAAGTCATTCAACTTTTCAATGGCTGAGCTGTTCAGCTGCAAAACAAGGTTTTTTCAGCTTTTGGCTGTCTTGTCTGTTTAGACTGTAAGCTCTTCAGGGCAGGGACTGTCTCTTATTAAACAATCATAACTCTCACTTAATTAGGGTCTTCGACACATCCAGGGCCCTCACAAAAATGTCATAAAACAAAAGCTTTCTAATAAATTCTGGGGGATTCCAGATTCTGATCCAAAACTGCTCAGTGGTTTTCCCTGCTGAATATGGTGCCGAATCCCTTGTTAGTTTGCGTGTGTGAGGGGGGTGGAGGGAGACTATAATTTAAAGAGATTGCATAAAAGACCGTTTAAGTCCTTGTGGCTGTATATTTCTTTTAATTAGTTTATGCACAGTGCATTTGCATGGGAAGCTGCACAGCGTGTGGACAGACTTAATTAGGAGAACAATACATTCCCTCTTAAGATAATGACTTGAGGATTATGAAAATTATTATTCCAGATCCATCCATGGGTCATTTGAGGTTCAGTATCCAGCGAACTTTTAAAATGCATTGAGGTCAGCAGTTTGGATACTGTCAGTAAAGTCACTTGATTTTACTGTTGCTTAAATGATTAATTATGAACAGCGGCTGCAGGCAACCCTCAAGTTACACAATAGCCCAAGGACTTGCTGCATTACACATATGCCATCAGCTACTGTGGAGAGACAGATGTGCTGAAACGGGGCTGTAAGATCCACCATACACATCTGCTAGCAAAGATTCCTTGAGAGCTCTACCCTCCACCACTCCCTTTCACCTATCCTTTGCCTTTTTTTTTTCCTGGCTAGGGAAGCAAGAAATTTCTGTCTCTGCTAGTGAATCTTTGTAGAACCAAGACAATTAGGTGAGAGTTTTAGAACACATTCAGTAGCCCATGTAAATTTGACACCACATCCTGCTACAGAGCAAAGTATCACCCACAACTGAGCTGGAGTCATCACCTAAAAGTGTACCTCAGTTTTAACTCATTGTTTGATGAGTCTCAAAAATATGGGGGTTTTACCTCTTTCCAAAGTCCAATCCACTCTTGAGAAAGCATGATTGTTTAGAAGTGTTCTTGCATCATGACAGATAGAAAAAACAGCCCTTTTGGAAGAGCTTCCACAGAGACTCTATTTCACAGCCAGGTCTGTTCAAATAATCTGAACAGCCTCCTGCTCCCTCCTCTTCAAAAATGGTTACCATTAGCGTAAAAAGCCTCCCCACTGCAACAGGGCACCCTGGAATAGGGCAGCCCTCTGTCCTAAAGCTGTACAACTCCAAATATCAAGGCTGTGGAAGCTACTGTCCTCAAATCTGAATCACCAGGTGCAGAGCAGGCAGCAATCCCATCTTTCACCTTAGAAAGCAGAGCTACACATGCAGTTGAGTATGCCAAAGTCAGCTCTTTAGCATCAAAACCCATGACTCATTCAGGAATCACAGAAATCGCACCTTGAGTGTCTTTTCCTTCCTCTTGCCCTACAATGATAAGGCAAGTTTTGCACTCAAATGCAATGACTGTGAATTAAATCAAGCTTTTTAGCAGCAGTGACAGCAAAAGCTTGGTGTGAAATCATTATGTGTGGTGTTGCTTTTAGAGCTGAGCAAAGAGCAGTTCTGGAAGGATGAGGACAGGACATCTTCGGTTGTGCCTCCCCCACTGAAAACCTTTGATTTAGGGCAGGTGGTTAAAAATCAACATTTCAAATCTGGGGTTAGGGGGGTTCTAAGGAAAAAAAGAGAGAGACAGTGAAGGAAAGAAAATTTCAGAGAATCATTTTGTGGACCTGGCACACCTCAGCCCAGTGATTAAGCCCCTCACAGTTTTTTGTATATCTTCTCCAAAACTTCAAGCCAAGAGAAAGAATGAGATGGCATCTTGATGCTCACTTGGCAAAGGGAAAAAGTCTGTAACTGGTCTCAGCAGCTCCCTGAGCTGAGTGTAGCCATCCCACTGCACAGCTTTCCCTGGGATTTTTGCCAGGGGAGGTTTTCCAGAAAGAGAGATCCACATTTCCACCCTAAATTGCTCAGGCATTTGCCAAGTAAAGTCACAGATCCCTTTTAAGAACTAAGGCTGTGCTGTAAAGAGAAACAAAGAGGCTCTCAAGAACTTGTGGTATACTCTCTTCTTTACAAGAATACACCTAAACCAGCAGAGTCTCAGGTCTCTTTCTGCAATAATGCTCCTCTATGGCAAACCAGCTGCAGTAGTGGCAAGGGAGCACCAAAAGGCTGGGCCAACAGTCTGCTGACCTGCTCTCAGATGCAAACATAACCCTGTGCTTGGTACTTTCACCATGTTAAGGCTTCCTGGAGCTGCAGAAGATGCTCAAGGCCAGATGCAAGGAGTGAGGACCACAGATGAGCCGTGGCAGGTACAGCAAGACACAAGGCTGTGCACAGTGAGGGGCAGGGCTGATGTCCACAGCACAAACCCCAGGCAATGGCTCAGCAGAAGGTCCATCCCATCACACTTATGGCCAGAGAGTCCAGCAAGGTCCAGTTACTATGGAAATAAGGATCAGGGGAAAGAAAACAAAAGTGCTGTTAATGTGATGCGGGGAGAACAGCTCTTCAATTCTGCAGGGTTGACAGGCACAGTTTGTGAGCACCACCCATTACTCAACCTCCTTTGTTGATAACATGGCACCCAAAGCATGCTAGGCACTGTACAAGGCAAACAAAGATGTCCTGCCCCCAAGAGATTACAATCTAATTCTGATTTTACAGTCATATTTCAAAAGCACAGTGAGATCAAAGTCCTGCTCTCCTCCCCCAGGCAGTCATTCTTTCTGGTGGAATATATCTTGATTCATAAATCAGAGAAAGCAGCATTTCTTAGTGAATATTGCCATTCAGGAGACAAAAGAGAACACAGAGGTGCCAAAGGTAGTCCTAACATCATGTTAGTGCTCAGGAGAGTAATCTGAGGGTTTAGAGAAGGAGAGAAAATACAGCAACTATTATTTTCCCTTTACCAAAGCAGATGTTTGTCCGACTACAGCACAGACAGCAGTAACAGCACGTGACAATAACCCCACAGTACTCTAGAACAGGAAATGTAAAGAAAGAGCTCATTCTAGAAATTAAACAAAAATTCTGGAGATGAGAGGGTCTGAAAATACCTTAAGAATTGAGACAAGCATCAGAATAGAGTAACACTCATTTGGGAAGGGACACTGAATTAGATGAGCAATCCCAAAGGCAATTCCCAATGTTCACTGTTTTCTGATTAATCCACAGAGAGTATCAGCAGCATCAGGGCACACTTAAGTACACAGGAGCAAAGATGGTTGCCTCCCAAGCACTATCCTCACTGCAACATCTAAGGGTTTTCCCCTCCAGAAAAATCTGCAATTCAAACATTGAAGTTGCCCCTGAACTGCTTAATCTGCAAGCTCCAGTGATCTCCCTGCAATGGGGTGCACAGGCAACAGATGTTCAGAAAGCAAGCTGGCAGTCTGCACACCTGAATGTGTGACTGGGAGGAAGACAGAAAGGATGCACATTGCCTGGGAACATCTGATAACACCGTGCCCTTCAGAGCCTGCACAGCGGTGAAGGGGCAGGAGCAAGGCTTAGAAATAACCAGAAGCTTTCTTCTTCCATGAGTCACTCCTCCTTCAAGGAGCTGCAGCTTTGATTATTAACGGGGCTAGTCAGCTAGATATTTAAATGATTCCCAAAAGTCATTAAGAGCCCAATCAGATATGCAGTGCTTGACTCTAGCACTGAAATGCAGAGAGGGAATTATTTGCATAAACTATGCTTTAGAGAAAACCTCCATGTATTTTATATTTCAGGGTATGGGGGAATCTGATTTAACTGAGTTAAAGAGAAGAAAAAGAAGCTTAAGCAGTTTAGGGGACCACATTAAACATGGAAGGGAACGAAATATATAAAACAAAAACATCAGCTAACCTCAGGGATTAGGAATAACAAAATATAATGTTGAAGTTCTTTTCCTCTCTATTCTCTAAGCAACAGGCAGCTCCTTCAGATTTCCCCTGACTTTTCAGAGAGAAAAATGTAGTCTTGAAGTCAAAGCAGTGCCAAGAGATGCATGCCTGATCAGGAGATCTCACAACCCTTCCGTCCCCTGTACCACACTGATGTCACAGATGTGAGCTGATGCAAGAAGAGAAGGGATGAGCAGACACAGAAAACCTACCTGTACTTAAAGGTAGCTTTATATTCACCTGGCCTCCACTACAGAGCCATGACACAGACTCTCCCACAGCAACAACTTAAAGCAAATCTTCCAATTAATCCTTTTCATAGGAAAAATGAGGTGGCAAGAAACCCACAGGGTTTGGTACCGGAAGACAATACCAGCACAGAATGCAATATCAGAGTAGGGGCCATCTTCAGAGAAAGGCAGAGTCACTAACTTGACTGCAGCTTTTCTGGTAGTTTGTAACTCACCTCACATCCATGTTATACCAAATCTAGCAGGTAGTTCCTGCCACATCCTACACGGAATGCAGCTCCTGGGATGGGGAAGCATCAAAGGGCACTGTGCCGGGGCTCATTCAGAGGAATCATACCCAGTACATTTCATCCTTCCTGCTTTAGGTTAAAGTCAGAGCCATGACAACCAAGCTTTCCCATATCAGCAAAACAAAGCCAGATTCAGAGTAGAAAGATGGACTAGGCTTGGAATTTCTAACAAAACAAGAAGGTAAAACAAAAGTGATTCTTACAAAATTCTGTGGGTGACTATCTCTTTAGAAGCAATCAGCAACTCATTTCCTAGCCCCGCTTTTCAGGCAGAAAACTAAGCGTGCTCTCACAAGAAGTCGGTAACCAAGATAACCTGAGACTGGTCACTGAAACTCTTCACCCCTCAGTTACCCCATTTGTACAATGGGGATTAAAGTACACGTTCTTCTTTCCATCTAAGAATGGGACCTGACAGATTAACCACACTAGTGCCTACAAAGCCTTCCTCGGAAAGAAACTACCATAAGGAGGGCAAAACTGTATTGTTACTGCGATTAGAAACCAAAGTCCTCCTGTGCAGTTATTTAATTAAACCATAAATACAAACGGATAAGTGACTAATGAGCCAGCTCTACACAGTGTATTTATATTCCTCTGAAAAAGAACAATGCTTAAACTAGTTGCAAATAATAGTCCTCTCTCTCCCAGCCTGGTTTTCCTTGCAATCAGGAATCAGGCTGCACAGTAGTTTGCTGACAAATTGGTTCATGTTATGAAGATAATGAAGGCATCAAATTACTTTGCACTCCTTCCCCCTGGAAGCAGCGAGGCTCTTGCAGAAAGCGATTGCCAGGGTTTTATTTGTGCGTGCATGTGTGTGTCATTTGTGAGCAGACAAGCCCCAGAGGCCTGTCAGCCAAGGCAGGATGGCTCCAGCCGCCGCTTCCTGGCAAACTCCTGATGTTGCACTGACCTTCTGGCTGTGTACTTGCCAGTGCTGCCAGGGAGGTGACCGTGCCAAAGAGCCACGGCCCCTGAAAGGTGTTTTCTAATGCCTGAAGAGATGCTCCAGGTTGTTCTATAAGAGCTTGCAAGGGTACCAGAACCATTTAATGATGTTAGGGCAATTTTTCCTCTAGGTCTGACACATTCTGCTTTCCAGGAACAAAGCCTAAAGCAGCAGATCCAGCAAAGCATTTAACCAAGGAGCTGAGCAAGATCATCTCCAAATAAAAAGTACTTGGCTGGATCACAGCCCTTTCGGATGCTGGTTCTGGAAGTTTTTCTGTGTCTCTTTCCCTTTTTGCCTGGTAAAAGGCAAAGGTATGGGTGTTAGATGGTGAGTTGGACTAGATGATCCTTGTGGGTCCCTTCCAACTCATAGTATTCTGTGATTCTGTGAAGGAAGTTAAACTCCTTCTTTGGAGATGATTCCTGCAACTCAGGTGTAGAAGAACTGCAGAGAAATAAATATTCCCACTGTGAGCTGTTATTAACAAATATATAAATAAATTCAGAATGGCTAAGATTCCAGATTTCAGTAAACTGGATCCAAACAGCTTTTTAAAGCCCCTCCAGTCACTATGAGCACCAACAAGCCCAGCAAAGCTCTTTAGTGATCATAACAAATGTGTCAGGCTTTACCCAGCAATTGATTTGCTTTTGGGAACATAAGTTAAGCTTTAAATCTATATTTCATATATAATCAAGCAGCCAAATCAGCCCTTTGATATAGAACCCAGACCAGCCACTGTGTCTTTATCTCAGAAAGCAGGAGGGCCAACAAAGCTACAGCCAGGGAAGTGACAGTTCTTCATTATTATCCTCCCTGATCGTGCCCATCTTCTCATCTCCCCTATCAAATTTCTGGGCTTTTTTGATAAAAAATAATTTAAGAGCATGCTCTGCAGGAAGCACACGAAGGTTACAGATTGAGCAATGCCTGGGAACCCCTCTTTAAAAGGTGTAACCAGAAAAAGGGCCTGAGAACAGGAGCTGCACACGGTCCCTGCCAGTGGCACAAGAGGGATGCCAGGGTCAGACACCTGGGGAGCGCCCTCCTCCCCTGAGGGTCATCAACATTACTTTCTGTTGCCAGGACCCAAAAAAGGAGGGGCTTTTAAACGTCACTGTCTAGGCACTTGTTGGTGTTGCTTGTTTTCTTCCCTCTTTCCCCCTCCTGCATTGCCAGCTTTCCAAAACAGCCCTCTTCCCCCCCGTTGGGTCTTCAGCTGCTTCTTGTGAAAAAGGACTTAGTTTGGGTCAGGGTATTTTTTGTTGATTTTCTTTTTTTCCCCTCGCAGTACTCTCTTCAGCAAAGAAATATTCCCTGTTGGTCCCCTCCCCCTCCCCTTCTTTTCTTCTTTAAGCTATTCATGCAGTTTTTCTCTCCTGATTTGCTGAGGTTTAACAGTTCATGTTAAAAATTCACTGGCAATTCCAGCTTTGGGGATCCCTTCTGACTGTCTCTGCCCTGCAGTGTGCTGGTGCAATGGTCTGTGACATCAGCCTGACTGGGGAACTGATCCACTGTAGCAAGACAGACACAGGCCATGCAAAAGCAGGATTTTTCTTTTTCTTCTGCAGTTGGATCAGTTCCCTGAGATATTTCGCTGCATTGCCTTACAAAACCACACGGTCAGCATCAAGGGGATGGCTGCTGCAGGCTGGGAATGCCCGCAGACCGTGGTGCCAATGAGAGTTCTTCAGATGAAAGCTTGGCTGGCTCATGGCTCACTTCATTCTTCTGCAAGTGAACTAGAGTATCGTGTCTTTGGGTCAGCAATTACATTTAATTATAAAGAGCTTATAAAACACAGCCATTTTGATGAATCTAGGTTTTTCCTTTAGATGTCCCTTGCGGGACATCTCAGATTTAAGCTTCCCACAAGGATCAAAGAAATTTGAGGATTTAGTTTAGATGCATTTCATAGTCAGCTACAGAAGTGACAAAGGATTCCACCCATCTATGAAAGCTAAAATGGATTTATGTCCAAATTCACTGTTTAGCCCTCTGTGAATGCTCCACAAATCAGCGCGTTTTTTGCTTGCACAAATAACCCACAAATCAACATGCAAGAGGAAATCCAGCGTTGAGGCTGGCACCTCCATCCATAACTCACACTGTCAAGAGGGAAGAATAGGAGGAAAAGACCTAAAGGGCATATTTTGTGTACCTAGGAAAAATTGGACAGAGGGTTCTGCCAGTCATTCACAGCCTTATTCCACATGGACCATGTCTCTGTTACAGACCAACACACTACAGCTTTCCTGTTCAATGGGCTGCATTCACAAATGCCAGTACCTGAAAGCCAGATCAGCAGAAAGACAAGGATTTCTGAGCTTATCTATTACCTCTCGTGCCAGTTTCCCACCACTGCAATTTGCATCCAGGCCAGCACTTAAAACTGTGTTACTTTACTTTAAAAAACTTTTAACCTTAGAATAATGATGCAGTGCTTTGCCTTGAGATACCTGGTGGCAACACCATAATGCCCTTTCCCTGTATTGCAGGTACGAGAAAAATGTATTTTTCCCTCTATGAGAAATAGCTTAATTCCAGATCATGTTGCAGAGTTTGAGTTTTGCCAGATTCAGCCCAGATTCTTTAGTTAAACAATTTCACAAGATGTGACAATTTCAGCACTTCCTACGCCCTGAGCAAAACTTCCCAACCTGATATTCACAAAGGAATGGAATTTGCTTGGCTGGTGAAGGTTTTCACAGGTTTTTGTTTTGGTTTGAGTTTAAGCATATTTTTAAGATTTGCTTTGAGGTACCTTGGAAATGGTTAGTTTGTCTGATGGCTGACACCTGTGAGATCGGGTGGTGGCTCTGAGATTTTTCTAATTCAATCCAAATCAGTTTTTAAAAAGATTTAAGACATAATGATCACAACTGTGCAGAGTCAATTAGCAATTTAAAATTTTTTGTCAAGTGAGCTGGTGATTTGGGGAATCTCCATTTTTAGGCTACTAATTCCAAACATTTTAAAATAACCTAGCTGCTTACAAAGAGCTATTTGATGGCACCCTCTGGAAGGCACTCTATGCCCAGAACCCAAAAACTGACCAAGTACCTAAAATCCCTAAGAAGTGCTTATAATCTCAGAATGACTACACAAAATCTCAGAATGATTACAAGGGACATTTTGTTTTCTTTTTGAAATAGGTAGGACTCGTGGCCCACGCATTATTATTTCCAATGATTCTATGTATCCACTCAATATACATCCATCCTGTCCCTGCAGGATATTTCACTTTCCCAGCCCCTGCAGCCTCCCTCGCTGCACCAGTGCTGTTTCAGGTCTGGTATATTTTCCCAAAAAAATCTGTCAAGTTCTTGGGAGCAACACATTGAGGAGTTGTGTGGGTTTATACTACCATATAAAATTATGAAATTCACTTCAACTGAAATAAAATAAGGAAAGCTTAACCCTGAGGCTCACAAGAGCAAAACAGGCAAGGGAAACAAACAAAATGATGAAAACTAAAAGCAAACCCCACTTGCTTGGTCTTGTTGTTTACATGTAACCAGCACAGGACTGCTCTGCTCATGCTTTGTTGGAGACACTCTGAATCATTATACATTGCATTTAGTCCAGCATTAATTCCTCTCCTACGTGGATGATTAAAAGGTACAAAGGCCGTTTAATTAGCACCTCATGTCATGCCTTATAACTTGCAGTCATCATCTGGTAGCAGCCAGACAGAGCCACAAATGTGCATACACATATACCCACAGAGGCACATCACCACCCCCTCAGGAACACGAGTTCCTCCTATGCAATTATAGCTGGGGGCCCCTAATTCTGATCTCTTGAGCATTTAATGCGTTTGCTCTGGGGTCTACACAATCCTGCTCTAATTTTGCCAGGGGCCTTTGTATCAAAGGCCTGAGCTGTGTGAAAGGTGATTTAGCAGAGATGGTGTCGGTGATTATTTTCAAAGGAACTGCTGCAGCCCCACCACGAGGGACACTGCAGCCTCCAGATAGGGGGCCCTTATCATATTTTCTATTCTCAGATAAGATTATGTTTCCTTTTTTCATCCTCCTTCCTGAATCTTCTTGATAACAATTGGGGGCCAGTTTAATCACGGAGGTTGAAATAACCAAAAGCGTTCCTCGGGTAGTGGTGGGGAGGGCAGGGAACGGGGCCAGGTGGGTGGGGAGGAGGGAGAAGCCTCACTGGTCGGAAAAGTTGGGTAAGAGCAACTAAAAAATAAAGCCAGCAGAAATGGGGTTATTTCAAAGGGAACAGCTGTTAAACTGCAGCCAAACAAAAAGCAAAAAGCACGTGCAGCCAATGTTCTTGTGGTTGCCCATCAACAACAATAACAAAACGAGTTGTTCACGCGCCCATTCTGTGGTCTAAACAAATTAGAGTGAAAACAGGACTGGGACAGGGAGATGGATGACCTCAAAACAATGGGGACAGGCCCTTTGTGAAACAGCCCTTTCTGCTGCTGGTAGGGGGTTTCTAAACACTAATAATATCTTTGTGATAAGATGAATCACTTGGGCATGATGTGAATTGATTCCAGGGAGCCAACTCCAATCCCTGGGGTTTGAATCTACTTGGAATGAGCATCAGAGACAGAAAAGAGCAGTGAGTGCACTGCGTTACTGCCCCAAAAAAGGATTCAGACAGAGTTGGAGGAGTGCGAAGAACTCTGTAGCTCTAGCCAAGACTGTCCATTCCAGGACAACATGGTAATGTTACAGCATGGTGAATTCCCTGGCATGTATTCCAGGTCATGCCAGTACTTGAATAAGACTAAGAAACACCAGCCTGAGCTACTCCAAAATGACACTATGTCCTCCCAGTCCGTTCTGAATCAGCATCCTAAGTGTTGCATCAGAAGGCACCAGCCTTAGAGAGTGGCAGTTAAGGGGCAGGAGGTGGGGTAGGGAGATAACGTATTTCAGATGGGTTATAAATCAGAACTGTTCATCGCCTGTTGCTATTAAGCACTCCCCTCCCAAATTTCTCCATTGCAAAAAAACTGAAAAATCCCATTCTGCCTTGGCAGCTTACTCCCAAACAACCCCTCAATCACCAGTGTCTGTTGTGTCAGCGCTAACGTTCCCACATGCCAAACCACAGGGGACTGTTGGCCCATCTCTATGAAAAAGGAAGCTGTTCCATCCTTATGGACTGTCTGCAGTGAGAGGCAAAGTGTACCAAAGACAACAAAGCACCTGTAGAGGCATGTCCTGATTTCCTGAACTTGGAATCTTCCTAGGGCCAATGTGCAGAAGAAGCAGCCAGTGAGACATTGCCATCCCAATATGACACTGTCAGGGAATGGGCCAGCAAGAGCTACATGTATTCTGGCCTTGGTCCCTGCTCAGACCTAACAAAAATATCTGCATTTACAACTGCAACGTTTGGAGGCACCTAGACCTGCCTAGGGATCAGATTCTCAAACACCAGTGTTGGGTCATTACTTCCATTCTGCAGTCAAGCAGAGCTGGGCTGCAGGCGTCCATTGTCTGGCTTTTGGCCACTCACGTCAAAGCTATGTTTTCTCCTGAGCCTGGCACAAAACCATGGACCCACCTTCTACCAGTGACAACCAGTCCCAACTGAGCTGCCAGAGCAGAGCACTTGTCCTCCAAGATACTCACATGCAGAGTTCAAAGCCAGGCGTGTCTGACTGCAAGGCAGCGGATGGCAGCTTACCACGGAGTTCCTGGTAATAAAGTCTATTTGAAGACTCTCAGCGAAAAGTGTGTTCCTAATAGAGGATAACATTTCATGGTCATTATGCGATACACTTAACTTTAAAAGGAACAAAAATGCTGAGAAAGTAATTTTCTGAAAAGGGCTCTCGGATTTCATTACTATGGGTCAAGTGCCTGGGGAGAAGAATTAAAGAAAAACACGAACTTGTGCACAAATTAATTAAAGATATTTCCACTAATAAATTGTCCCCATATCCCAAGGCAGAGCCTTCAGTTTGCAAAATGTGGTAATATTCAAGTTGTGGTTTTCTCCACCAGGAAAGTGGTTCAGCAACATTTAAAATCAAATGGGCAGAGTTGAGGATGTGGAGTTTGGGAATGGGAGGGGGTTGCTTTCTACTTCTACCCATATAAAATTTACAGTATTTTAGTGCTTTTCTAAGGAAAAAAAAGCATTATTATCCCCCAAGACCCCAAAACTGTGATGACCTTTCAAATTCTTATTTTCCTCGATGCAGCAAATTTCTCCAAACAAGATCCCCTCCTCCACATTCTTCCACCAAAATTGAGAAGGACTGCTCCTTCTGATGCAAAGAGAGTGCCAGTTGCTGTAACATGAGGAAATCGCAGCGCACAGAGAAGGAAAACAGAACAAAAATCCCAGAAGGAAAAACAGAATTCACTGTCAGCATCTTTGAGGAGTGGGCCCAATGCAGCCCGGCGTTAATGATCCTATTCCAGCTGCATGAGCAGCTCACATGAGAGGGGTTGTATTGAAGCAGCTAAGAGCTACAGTGGGATGGCAGCTGAGCACCCTGGTTCTATGCTGTTTGCAACACATGACCAAAGCTTTTTGGTCACCTCGAGAGGCTTGATAACATATGGGTCCACTTTTGGGGCAAGGCACCTTCCCCGTCTGAAGGTCCTGGGCTGTGCTGAAGCCAGAATGCTGAAGCCATTGCTGCATGGAAATTGTTGGCGTGTAAGGTGGCTCACACAAGGGGTAACAGCTGTGTGCTCAGGTCTGACTTCTCATTGTTCCCTGTGAAGCTGAACTTGATTTTCTTTTATTCCTGTGATACTCTCACATGTTGTGATGATTTTCACTTGGAGGAAAGAGAGGTGGGAACCGTTTTGCAGCCCATCTTCTGAAAAGACCACCACTGCCTTAGATTGTTATTGGTCTAGCGACAGATGGGAAGAATTCCAGCTCTCCAAAAAAGGTAGCCAACAAGTCAAAAGAATTAATCTCCCAGATACACAAATACTGCTAAATATGCCCATCCTAAGAGCTGGGATAATTTGTTTGGCTTGTATTGACCTGATCCCATTTGAACATCCCTGTTCTCACACTGATCAGGGGCTGAAACGGAAGGAAACAGCTTCAAGCTTCTCTTTTCCTTTATTTTTTTTCCCCCTCTTCCCCCCACCACTTAAATTTCACAGGCACCTGAATCTGATCACAACTTCCTCTGTCCAGTGTAAAGTTTAGTCTGAGAGAGTGCACATACCACAATACGTTGGGATAATATTAATGTATAGTATTTGAAGCCCCAGGGCCTGTATGTTTCATTAATTTCCTCCCCATTAAAGTAAAATGAGGATATCCTGTAGAGAATTGCAGTGAACCATTCGGACTGTGAAACTCGTCCTGACCCTGCTAAGAAAAACAGACAGAAGAGGAAAGAGCAGCTGATCACAATATACAGCCACCCAAACGAAACACAGGGGTTCCTTGCTTAGCCCTCTCTGCACTACTACCGTGCAAATATTTAGCTTAACAGGATGTGAAGAGCTGGTCAGCAAGCGTTAAAAAAATACGCACTGATTTTTATTTGTTTAAAATGCGAAACATTTCCCCTACATTCTTTGCAGTGCATTAACCTCAGGCGCAATTTCCACTCCGGGATTGAGCAAGCCAGGGACCTGGGCTGCACACGAATAATTCAGATTACTGCATCTGTTTGTGAGTGGTTGGGGCATGCATACCAATCCTTGCTCATTAACCCGGGGCATCCAAGCTCAGCCAAACCCTTGAGGGCTGGCATCCTAAAGAAACCAATTCCTCCAACAGAACTGGCCATTGTGGTGGTTGGTGTCAGCCCGTAAATAGCTCTGTCAGGTTTAGGACAGATCCAGCAGAGCCCAAGGCCTCTGAAAGCACAGTGACATACCTTCTTCCTCTCTGTCTTACCACCTGGGTTTTGTTCCTCACCTGGACCCCATCGACTCTCTCTATCCAGTAACCTTGGTCCCCATGCTCCAGCATAGCTCACCTTTCCCCCAGCTTGCTCAGGAATGATTAGAGGAGAAAATTTTCCACGTTGGACTCAAAGCACAGGCATAACCACGTGGATTTTATAAGCAGGAATGGTTTCTTTGCAGAGGATAAGGGCAGCAATTCAGCCATGGTTCAAGTTCTACCAGTTCCTTTTTTTCAGCTGTTCAACCAGCTCTGCCCAAATGCCTGAGCTCCACTGCTCCATGGCAGCCGGCGCGACAGGCAAGGTGGGAGGCAGAGCTGTAACCTCTCTTGGTATCTCTGAATGAGTGAAGAGACCCAAACAGAGCTTACTGCCTTCATTCTTTGGCAGGCACGTACCTTGCTCTGCAGGTTTTCCTATTTGTCCAGCAATCTTCAAGTCATGCCTGAAGTGATTCCCCAGGAAGCCAGGGTGAAGCTGGGGATCCTGGGGACCAGCTCTGCTCAGAACACCTGGCACAGACTGCACTGAAAAGGAACTTGCACATAAACTTGCAGTTGTTCTGGGAAATCAAGGACCCAGATTGGTCTAAATTACCTTCCATTGACATGAGACATGCTTCAAAAACACAGCCGGGAAATGAATTTCTTCTCTGCAGCCCCTTCCAACACCAAGGCTTTGAAGACTTAATTTTAGTCCCAAGCAATGGTGTTGCCCTGGTCTCAAGGCTGGAGGTTAAAAAGCAACCTTAAGTAGTGCATGTCCTGCCTTGGAGGGAAGAGGCCATCCAGATATGGGCAAATCTCAGCAAGCATATGTAATTCTCTCAGTGCTCCTGCCTGTAAATTGTTGTACAGTCACAGAGAACTTGATCTCTGCATAACTGGTAAAGATAGCAGTGAGACTCAGGAGCACAGAGGTGACAGAACAGAAAGGTAAGATGTCTCTTCAAGGCAACGGCCAGTTAAAATAATACCCAGTATACACCACTCTGAGACAAAAATCAAGATTTGTCTGGATGGGAGGACTAGAGAATTTGGTTGACTCCCCTCCAAAATCTTTAGCTCAGCACCCCACAAAGTCTTAACTTTAACTGACAATCTTTATTTGCAAACCCCCTTGCCAATGCACCTCCCATGCCAGAGGATCAGTTCATAAGAAATATCCATTTGTACTTGTTTGAACATTAAAAGTAAATCTCATTCCAGATAAAGCCTCATTCCCTTATTTTCCAAGCTCCAGTAGCCATTTACTTCTCCTCAGGTTCCATCCAACAAACCCCAGCATATGCCCCCATTTCACTTCACATCTGCCCTTTGCCAGCAACCTTCTTTCTCCTTCTACCCCAAAAGCACCTTTCTCTTACCGATTGCCCGGTACACAATTCAAATGCTTCCTTAAATTAGAAGTGAATCTGAAAAATGAAGGTCAAATCCAGATGCTGCAATGTTTCTGAGCCATTTGGCTCCCAGGCAGTCATTTGGGCTCGTCTCTGCTTCCAATGCCCCAAAGTGCATGAAGAATTTGGCCTCTGGGTATTACAGGAATGCATATAATAATAAATCACAAAAGCCTCCAAGCACCGTTTACATGCCAGTGATCCCCTTTGCACTATTTAGTCTTGAAACAAGGACTTTTATGCTCTTACTAGCTTGTAAAGTGCCAAGCCCCCATTTGAGACTGTGTACGTATCATTTTCCCATTCTGCACAAACCCATGCCTTTAGCCAGCTCTTATCAGGGGGGGAGCATGGCGGGGGGAACATAATCATGATATAATATGCAATAGTTGGATGATTACTGGTATTTCTTAACAAAAAAGCATATATTAAAAAAACCCAAACAACAAACCAACACTAAAAAACCACAGCCCCCAGCTCATGATTTGAATAAGGGGGAGGGAAGAAGGTGTGTGGGGGAAATTGTCTTAATTAAAATTCTCCCTTTCATCCTGGTAATTACATTCAAACAGGAGACAGCAGCAGCATTGCTGTTTGTCACTGTGCCAAAAAAAGAAATTGATTTGATCACCGGGACATCGTGTTGCATAAAATAAAAGTCTTAAAAATCTGCCAGCATTTTTTTCTCATAAACTGTAATTACTTCTAGAACACTGCAAAGAAGGGTGAAAACAGGGAGAAAAGAGAAGAGAGGGAGGAGGAGGAAGAAGAAGGGGACCCAATGGCAGATAATATGCCAGTAATGATGGAAACACCTGTAAGCCAGTGGAGATCTAGCAGCTATCAGCTCTGGCTGCATTCCATATCCATTAGCTACAACAGGCTGCTTGGGCTCCAGGAAAGGAGGGTGTTAGCTCTGACAACTGGTGAAAAGCTGATGAAAACGTACCAAAGGGGCAGTCACAGCGCTGCCATTTGATAAAGAGAAAAAAAAAAAAAGACAGAGAGAGAGAGGGAGGAAAAGGAGAAGAGAAAAAAAAAGCCAGGAGTAAATCAGTCTAATTAATGGCTTTGCTCATTTATCAGGGGCAAATGCTAATTATTCTTTTTAATCACTTTTCTGCCACAGTTGCTCATTCTCTCTGATTTTTTTTTTCCCCTGCCAGCTCTGCTTAGTGAGAGAGTCTGAAGAAACCCAATCCAAACCTCAGGCTTATAAATAAGGAAAGCACAAGAGAAAATGAAAGAATGGATAAAATCGTTCCATGAAATCCTACCAGGCTTGTCCCAATGTAGAAATTCCCATCACCCCTTCTGGTTTCCTACCTCCTTTCATGACCTAAAGGCTAAAAACCAAAATGAAGAGTAGTCCTTGACAGAGAGGCTGAAAGATGCTGCAGACAGCTTTTAAAGCCCCCCCTCCAAACTCTGCACTGATGGTCTCATAAAGCATGTTTCTGTCCTTTACTATTCACTAACACCTGCATGGACAGCTTTTGTTCATGCCAGTCTGTAGGAAGCAGCTCTCTACTGGTAAACACAAGAGCTTCTGTGCGAGTATCACTGTTTAACTTTCCCTTCTGTTGTTTTACCCACAACATGCAGGGCAGGGCTCTCAAAAGCAGGGAGCAATGATGGTCGCACATCTCCAGACCCCTCAAGAACTTGGCTTTGAGAAGGCAGCAAACACAGCACCTCTTCAAGTGTCTTCAAGCTGGTTACCTGAGAAAGCAACTAAACGTCACCATAAGTCTTGATCTCATTCATGAAGTGAGCAGAAACTTGGGGTTTGGTGACCAAATGGACCATAAACACAGAGACTAAACCTGAAACAAACCCACAGACTTCAAATAGTTTACAACAAAACCACCCAGCAAATTGTCAAAAGAAGCAAAAGGAAAAGCCTACATGCAGAAGGAAAAGCCAGTTTGCAAACAAATCTCATCATAACAAGCCCCAATTCAATGCTGTCTGTTTGGACTAAGATGTGATGAGCAGCCACAAAGAGACAAAGATGGAACAAGACTGTCAGATATGACAGACAGTATTTGGGAGCATATGTGACCAGTGCTGCTCTACCAACACAGCTGAGACCTAAGGTCCTGGTTTTCCTTGCGTTTAATTTGCAGAAGGAAACAAGTTACTCACTCTAGTGAGTCAGGAGTATCTGCCTAACCTCCCCTCCCATTAAGAGCAACACAACCCATGGCATCAGGATCAGGAGGACACGGGTGAGCTGTTCGAGGAAACTCTGTCGGCTGAGAGCTTCCTTCAGTCACAGTTTAAAGGTCTCCAATAAGAATTTAATTCAACAATTCAGTTACTGCATAGCAAATCCCCTGAGTACTAGATGTGTGTCTAGATAGCTGCTAAACCTCAGTAAACAAGTCTTTAATCATCCATTGGTAATTAATTAGCAAACAAGAACTAATTGCAACTAGATAGCTTCTTAGATTCAAGACAGTTGTTCTACGTTAATTAAATATAGAGGTCTGTGAGTTACACAAATGCATTCCAACCAACATGCAGGTTTCTAAAGTTCTTTTGGTTCCTAATGAACCAAACCCCATGAACATTGTCAAAGGAAGCGAATTTCACAGTGGTGCAAACATTGGGACCTGTCACAAGTGCCCGCAAGTACTGATATGCTCACCCAGCTAAGAGCAGGGACATCACAGCCAGGGAGAAGCAAGCTCAGGAAATCAGGGCCCAGAGCCTATGACCCAGGGAAAGGCTGAAATAAATAGAAATTACAAATACAGGAGGAATTTGTGCTCTACTACATTTGTAGTCTGTTCCATGCAAAATTAACTCTTTGAAAAATTGTTTGCCGGACTTTGATGCGAGTCCTCATGGCATTAAGTCAGATTTCTGTCACCAATTTTGAAAAGAACCAAACCTTTTACCTTATGTGTCTTATTTCCAGATCTGACTTTATAACAGTTTTTGGCTGAAGACATCTTATTACAACAAAGAGAAATCATAGGCCCAATTTGGCATAGCAACACTAAAGACTTGATGTAGTCAAATAAATATTTGTGCCTCTTGCTCTCCCAGGTTGCTATCCTGCAGTATTAAAGGTTTCCCCTCTGCTTTCTTTCCTAGTTTAGCGCTGCAGCATGGCAAGACTTCATTTTCCTCCCTCCATCTCCCTGCCACAACTCCTTGCACGGCTCTGATGGCTGGGGCTGCAGCATAAGGGTTCATGGCCAGGGAGGGACAAGAAAAGTCAGATGAATCCTCCTAGAAGACGTATAAAAGAGAGGGATGAAGCCAAGTACATGAAATCCAACAACTATGATGTAAACACACAACTGAAAAACAGCAACCAAGCAGTGTGTGATCCAGGTCAGAGATAGAGCAGCTCTTCACCGCAAGGAGACTGTGTCATGGCCTTCCCAGACACTGTACTACACACAGTTGCAAGATAATTTCATCCAAATGTGCAAATATGCAAAACAGACCATCCAAAGGGCTTTAGTTCAAGTGCATTAATGACTATGACATCCCAAACTCCCCAGTGCAGCTCAACCAACAGAACTTTGCTGCCCAAACTCTTCCAAGGGGCTGGCATGCAACGTCTTTTTCATGTCAGAGGACTGGTGAAGCAAAATCTATGCTACATGGGAACCTCTTATCTGTTCACATTTACCCACACGACAAGAGCTGGACTTGAACAGAAGTGAAGGGACAGAAGGTGAGATTTTTCATCTCAACTGGCAGATTTCATCTCACTCAGCAGCCTCTTAGCCAAGGAACACCCCTTTTAGGCTCCCATGCCTCCCCTGAACACACAGACACTGTGTGTGTTTACAAACACACCATTTATATGTGCATGTCAAATGCTCACAGACAGACAGCACGTTAGGAGAGAGATTTAAACTAAAAATATGTAATTCTCCGTATACTGTATGTTCCCGTGGTCTTTTCATTTCATTCTGCTTTATCTATCAAAAATATATTAACCCAAAAGCCTGTTTCCATCAAAGTCTCGATTCCATGAGCATTTAAAGATAAGCCTTATCTTATTACTGGTGCATTAACAACAGAAATCTAAAGGGCTACTGTCAATCAGCTCCTTCTCTCTGTTTCTTTTTCCTCTTTCCTCAAAACAGCTTTGCAGAGCAAAACTGGGTCCTCGCAGGGGTTCTGGCGCACACAAATACACACAAACACCGAGGAGAACAAAAGCACCACCCCTGCCCCAGTGAAAAGTACCACGGAAAGATCTGAGGGTTTGACCATGGCCAAGAAAGCACAGATAGAAAAGTAAGGACAGCAGCACCAGGCAGCACCCATCCAACCCAGGAAGGAACCCATGTGAATTTCTGTAGACATGTATCTTTCTGCAGAGCCTGATGGCAGATCGTCTCAAAGCAATTTGTGAGAAGTTTGCACAGGAGAAAAGAATCACGCAAAAAAATCCAAGGTCACAGAGGTCAGCTGCATTTCTCATTACATTGTATCTACAGTTTTATTACTTCAACAATATTTTCTCCTTGCCATCCTTAACTACTACTTCCTCCTGGCATCTCCTCCTCTCCACATCATGTGTGTAAATTTTAAGTGGTTCTTATTAGGACATTTGCATCAACCTCAGGCAGCATCCGAATATCTTGGCAAAGATGCTTGTTTGACCTTTTAAAATTAAAAGGTTCTAGATTACTTGTGGAAAACAAGTGATCGTTTTCCATAGTGATCTTCTAGGGAAGAGTAAAGTCTGCAGTGGACTGCAAATCCATGCCTCTGGGGCAATTAAAATATCCACCTTAATTTTGCAGCAATGTGTTTTTCATCCCTTGCTTTTTTTTTTGCTTTCTAATTAGAAGTTTTAATTCTACATTGAGTGTCACTAAGAGCCTGAGCCAAAAATAACACAGCCTGTTCCAAAGGCCCTTTGAAAAGCTTTTATTTTTAAAAGCCAGAACACAACGGACGATCCAAGAGTGATAAATCTAAGGTTTCTGACAAGAGCTGAGGATAGCAGGAGGGCAAAGAGACAGCTAGGGATGAACAGCACGCACAATGCAGCTCGTAGTAAAAACAAACTTCTTCTTACAGACAAAACTGTCAACTGCACATGCAAGTCTCTAGCAGAGATCTTACCAAGCTACTATCTTCACACACCAAAATAGTTGTCACGGAGGACTTTCAGGCTCAAAGCCTGATCGACTCCAACATTAGCAGCCCCTGAACTGAGCTTGCCAGAGTAAGAGAAAGTGCAAACTTTGAAGGTCTTTGCCATGAGGTCTGTCCCCTGAGTAATATGGGAGAGCACGTATCCTCCTGTCCTGGAAACACAGCTCTGGGACCCTTTGTCATGTATCTGTACCCAGATGAGTGCAGTTAAATCACTCCACATGGTCAGGAACTTCTCAGCCATGTATTTTGGATTAGTTTTACCTTCACAGGCCCAGCACAGAGAATCCACCGCAGCTGGGGCAGCACCACAAATGTTTGGGACTGCCCAGTACTGCACACAGGCGGATCCTGGAACCAGACCACAATTGCTGCAAATGATGCCCCTAGAAGAATGTCACTGCACCTTCAGTTTACACCTTTTCCAGCAATTTATCGGTTGTATTCCTTCAGTTCCTGAAAATATCTGGTCTTTAGGTAAGAAATCCTAGTGTAGGAGCCTACCACAGAGAAGCAGCAATTAAAATATCTAGTTAGGATGCTAGAGCACAGTTTTGGCCTTCTACATAATTCATATGCATTCTTATATGAAGCTATTACTTAGGTTCATACAATCTTTTCCCACAGACTTCCAGTTCGTATTTTTTCACAGCCAAAAAGTTGCATAGTTGGGTTTTCACCTCTCAGGGAATCAGCTTCCAAACAGCCCTAAAAAGAAGTGTGATTGGTTGTGAAGGTCCTTGTACTTCAGCTGTTCTTTGGCAGAATCAGAGATCAACTCCAAAGCTGAAGAGCTCCCAAGAGAAAAACTGACAGCTTCTGCTGCCTCTCTTTTAAGCTACAGGAATTTCAGGATGAACACACCTGATCTGAGCTATGGCTACACACAATTTAACAGAGATTCCTAAAATCACTCAGATTTATAAAGATATGGGGAGATCATCTAGCACCAATCTCTGCTGAAAGCAAATTTAGTTCAGACCCGATTGCTCAGGACTTTATCCCGTGGGTCTTGAAAAATTAACAAGAATAGAGATACCAGAATTGAAATGATACCCTAGTCTAACCTACATGGCTTTCTCAACTGAAGCAGTGTCCTTCCCCTCACGTGTATTGAGGAAAGAGACAAGGTTAAATTGTGTAAAATGGTTTAACAGCTCACTGCTGGAAAGAGAAAGGCATTTAAATATTTCTCTGAATTACTGTTTGTTATAGCACATAAACTTACACTCAGACAAACTTGCCTACAGCAGCAATCAAGTCACAGCCAGCAGCTCACAGCAGAATTAAAACCAGGTTATATCTTTTGCATGGTGGGAAAATAGAAGAATGAACTGTAGGTCTTCCAAAAACACTGCACAGGGCCACAAAATTTTGACCAGGAAAACACATCAGATGTTTATGCATGTTAGGTGTTTATTTTTCAATCAGGTACATGTGCCCCAATCGTGACAGGATGTTTGAACTGTGCACATCAGGTCTTTCACCCACTGTTTATATGAATGTCATTCACTATCAGGCTTCTGCGGAAGATAAACAGATTGAAGAGAGATGTGGACATATCAGAGCTTTGCATTGCTTCCGTCCCTAACTCTGCTCCTGGTACTACAAGAAACAAAACCTCTTGACCAGAAGCATGTCAGAAAAAACAGGGAAGGGAGAAAAAGCATCCGTCACAAACCAGGAGGAGAGAACAGTGCAAACCAAAGGCATCTAACAGAAGGTTTTGAGATGGGTACTCTTAAGACCAGAGCAATTTTTCTGGAGTCCATAGATGAGACACAGAAAATGGCTGAAACTAGGACCTAAAAGACACATTATCCATTTACTTGGCAGAAAATATTCAATACGCATTCCAGAGAGACTCTCTGAACTACCAAATCCTTGCTGACATTCAGATCACTGGCCTTCTTCCCCACTCCAACACCTCACAAGCCTCAGAAGCAATGACTCCAAACAGTAGGCTTAGACCTATTCATGGTGCAGGGAGAAGGGATTAAGGCTAAAGTTAATCACAAACTACACCAAAAATGCCTGTATTGTTTTGCTGCAGCCCATTCCTAGCACCCTCTTCACAAGAAATCTTCACACTCATTTGAGAAACACCTACAAAAAGTTAAGACCTTAAGCATTCACTGCTACCCCGAGTTAGCCAAAGAGCCCAGGGAAGACTCTGAAATCATAAAAAACTTCTGCATTAAGTAATACGTACATATCAGTAAGGGAAATACACAAATCCTTTAGAGCAAAATCTTATACTGCTTCATTCAAGATGAAACTGCTTTGGATTATTCTTTGGTACAGTGCAATACCATGATCAAATTGATGCAAAACACATGCACAAGTTCTAAGGCACAAGTACTTTTTTTGTGAAGCCTTTTCTGCAGTGGATTATTCTGAGATTTTACACAATGTTATATAACCCAAAGACAATATCCAAATGCATTCAGTGGTCTGTGCTCAAGTGCTACCTTGTTCCCAAGTTTTCCCTTCCTTTTTTCCCTCCTCTGCAGGAATATCAGAGTTTATTGTGCATGTGAGGAGAGATTTAGAGACTATTGAACAGGCATCAGAGTATATCCCACAAATAAGAGATTAAATTCCTGTAATTGAGGGGAAAATGCCCTAATTCTGTTAGAGATCAATCAAGGTCACTCATGCAAGACATACAGTATAGAAACTTGGTTTTTCTCTCAGCTGCATGCTGTGGGCACACTCTTTCCTCTAAAGTTAACCATAAAAATCACTCTCTCTGTTCCGAGAGTACTGCTTCTGAAAATCCCACTGATGGGATACCACCTTTACCTTCAAAAGGTGATTAGAACAATGATTCAACCTATGCACCCAACACAGGCTGGAAAGCTAAGAGCAAATGATATTTGCAGCGTTCATTTCTATGTTCAAGTTTTTAGAGCACAAACTACTACCTTGGCTGTTAACTAAAGGTCACTCACACTGATTAGAGATGAAGATGAACAAAAGGCAGCTGATACAGGGAACACTCTCTTTACACACTTTATAACACTGCCTAAATGAAATACCAAGTAAAAGTGTAGAAGGATTATGCACAACCCTCCAACATCCTAAACCTCCAGTGTTGCTGTTGTACTCAGGTACAACAATATTGTACAACCCCAACACTCCAGTGTACTGCTCATATACCCAGACTGCAAAAGAAAACAAGTAACAAAACAGCAGGATTTAGTAACAAGGTCTTAAAACTGTGACAAACAGCACCTTGGTGGGCGTACGGAAGAGCCCTACTGATAAAAACAGTCAGTGGAACAAAGGGACAGAGAAGCAGCAAGGATGGGGCAAAGATAACTTCTTCTGCGTAGGAGAACCAATGAATTTACCACTCAAATATCTCCAAACTCAGAGTGGAAAGACCACTTCCCTTGCATTCATACTATCATACATTTCCCTTCAAATTCTGATACCATCGAAGGCCAATGTACTTCCTGTGTGGCTCAATGTCCCTTGGCTGAAGGCTTGCCTTTTAAAAAGGTGAAAACTTCAAATTCTATGCATTTCACTGGAATCATCCCTAATCCCATGTGTTTGAGGTGCAATCTAATCCTGTTGCACAAGGGGGTTTTGCTTGGTGAGAAACCAGAGCATCAAGGCATCATTTGAGTAGTTACATTTGCTGCAAGATAATGCTACAGCACAGTGTAGGCTTGAGCTGACTTGAGGTGGGTGAAAGGGGTCTGTGCTGCTGTTTAAGGCATTAATCCATGGGTATGGTTGAAAGGGTAAACACTCTAACAGATTATTGTCCTCATCAACTTTTAGAGTGGTAACTTACCCCTAGGTTTTGGAATGAGGATTTCCAGATGCACACCATTTCCAGTGTCACCACGTGGGGCCCACACCAGCACCATATATTATTCTCCATTCCTACAGATGAGCCCCAATCCTCACTTAATGCATGGCACTCAGTGTATTACCCACATGGCCCCTGAAAGGCAACCTTGTGTCCCTGCTCCTGCTTGGTACGACAGCTGCAGGGTAAGAGCCAGTCCCACTTTCAAGCCTTTTGTTTCAGAGTCGCATCATTTCCCATCACGAGCTGGGGGGGGGAGATAAAGGCCGTCAGTCTGTCTGCAGAACAGGCTGGCTCTGTTTGCCCCGTGCCCCAGTGAACAGAGGTTGTCGACTTTTAATGGAGCACTCAGGTTTCCACCGATGCCAGCTGCAGATAGATCAGCCCAGCAGCAAACAAACTCAGGTCCCTGGGGGCCGCTCAGATTCTCCTCTTATTTGTTAGTTTACCTGTAAAATACAGTTGGGCTAATTCTCACTTGCGTGGTTGGAAAGATATGTTTCCCTCCTCTCTGGAGCTACTGGGGGGAAAAAAACGAGCAAGTGCAGCGAGGCTAATGGAGTAAGAGAGCATTTCCCATGGCTTAGGCAATAGCAGGCATTTTCTGCTGGGGATTGTTTGCTGAACACCCTGCGCAGAGGTGAAGTTGTGCAGTACTTTATAATAACTAAGACCCATTCATTACACACAAAGGTACAGGAGGCGTCCTAATATCTACATGTTCAGATGGGCTTAAATCCAACAGCTCCTCAAGACGTCGGCTGTTGAATTTATTATATGCTTATTACAAGGCCAAGAAAGAAGAAGAAATTATCAGAAAATGTCTTATTTGATTTTTAAGTGTTAACAAAAGCATTTTAATCAAACCTGAAGGCATTATGATACTAAAATGGACCAGGATGCTCACCTGCAGTTTAATCCCCACTCACTGCACATATGAAAATGAGCCTGAACGTCTCCTTTGACCCTTTCTAGGATTCATGTCATCACCAAAGCGTTCATTCCAGCCGCGAAATTTGCTTCTTCTTAGCCCCAAAAGATTTACAGGATGTGACTTAAACGGGGGCCATGAGAGAGAAAAGCTGCAACACTGAAACTGGGTCCAGGGTGGGTTTGAATTCTTGGCACCCAAGTGTTTGATGGTAACTCTGATTTAGGGCTCTGAGTACAGCACACTTAAACCACGCTGTGAACACAGTATTGCAGGTCAAGATTAAAACGCACCTACAGAACCAGGAAAACATGCATGTCATTTGTATGCAGCAAATTTTGCACCAAAGCAGTCCACATTCCTAAGCATCCTCTCACACATTATAAACTTTTCTTAGAAAAATGGATTCTAGTAAAAACCAAAAGTAAACACACGCCTTGGGACAGCAGGCACCATGTAGGTCCAGTTTCGCAGCTTAAGCCAAATGAAAGCAGAGTGAAAAATCGAAAACATCACCTAGAATATGGGTGTTGGTAGCTTGACTTAGTAAAAAACTTCAGAGTTTTTCACAACACATTCACATAAGCAAGCCAGTGAAAAGTCACTTAGAGAAATTCATTATAGGCCGAGCGTGACACTGTTTGGGGAATATTAAGAGAATAGGTATCAGTGGTACTGATTGAGAGGATGGATTAAGCATGGTTCATCACTGAGGCTTGTCCTTAAGCTAATTCTATTCAATATTTTCATTAATGATCTCAATGACTGGAATGACCAGGTGAGAATGAGTGTGCTGGAGGAAAGGACTGCCAAGTGATTCCAGCAAACTGGGAAAGTATTCTGAAAAAATAAGCTGTGTAAGAGAGGATGGTGAAATGTGTAAGAACAAAATGAATAACAACACAGCCCATACAACAGACCTACAGAGAGACATCATGATCTGAACTCATGCATTAAATTCAAGGCAGTGAACTCCTGATTCTGCAAAACCCACAGACGGGGAAGCATAAACAGGAAGATATCCTGAAACACTCCCACAGTTAAAATCCTGCTTTAATCAGTCAGTACTCGTGGGGTCTTAGCAAGAGAACTGACTGGCTGAGAGAAATGCACTTAAGGAAAGACACTGACCATTTGGAGAAACTCAGGAAGACAGAAACAACCCCAGATCTAGGAAGCACAGTCCCCAAAGGGAGAGACTGTACCAACAAAGAACATTTAGTCCAGAGAAAAGAAGATTGAGAATGGATGTGATCAGACTTCAAGTACATAAAGAGCATTGCAGAGTGAAAAGGAAAAGTCTGTTCTCTGTATCACAGTGGATAGGGATAAAAAGTAAGTATAAATAGGCTTACGCTGCAACATGGAAGATAAAAGTAAGATACTGGGAGAAAAAAATCTGTTCCCTTGTCCTCTCAAACCACCCTAATGACAGTGAAATCTGTGACAGATAGTGACAAAAATCTCTAAAAACAAGTTAGCTGGACATCAGAAAAGAAAAACACACATACAGCTGATCCTTCCTATGTGTAAGAAGAGGAAAAAGATGACTTTAGGATTTCCTTTAAGACATAAGAATTCCTGTCATTCTATTTGTTTTTTATATTCTATTTGTTTGTTATATGTATTAGTATTTTCATATCGATTCTAAATTGGACACAGTTGCTCCAAGACTCAACAACTAGTTTTAAAACAAAACCTGCTTCTCTTTTGAGCATCACTGCTAAATTCCCACGACAAAACAAGCCAAAGGACTCCAGGAAAAATCAGAGATGTCAGAAGCAGAGTGGAAGCCCCGAGTACATGACTTTCCACCTGATCTGGTACAATCTTAGATAGACACTATCATATTGTCCTCCAAATCATACATGTAACGGAGCTCTTCCTCCTCACACACAAATGCCACAAGGAATGGATGTGGCACTGCTGCTTTAACTCGTTGTGCTGTGGCTGAGCATCCCTCCAAGAAGGACTGCACACCCGTAGTTAAACAAAGGGATTCTCCTACCTCATATAGTGCACAGTCACTTACCTGCATTTGATATTTTGAGCTCAGAGCGACAGAAACTCTGGTACCCCAAGCACAAACAGCGAGATTGGCCACAAACAGAAAGACACCTAATTTGCAAGCCAGGAGCCGCAGGCTGTTTACACCAGAGCGTCTCAGCCATAAACACTTAATTAAATCAGCCTTTTTTCAATCATGGCATATTTTCTACATCACTGCTCATTTTCAACTGGTTGCAAAGCCTCTCCTGATGTTCCTTTTCTACTAAGGCACTGGAATACTGGACTCAGCTACTGCAACAGGCAGAAGCCAGGAACAGCCAAGTGCAGAATGGTGACACTGTGTTTGCTCAGCCCCACCCCCAGGAGTTCCCCACCTCAACATCCCAGATACCTGCAAAAGTCCTTCCAGGAAAAACTCATTCCATGATGCTGACAGTGCTAGCTTAAATTTCAGACAAATAATGAAAAATTCGGTTTTATTATTTTAAACCAGAATCTGCTTGAACAATCAGGTAACAAACTCGAGAACTTGTGTTGGTGCCTGAGCCAATTTTGTGATCACCTCACTCAGCAAGAAGTGGAGATGCTTGATAACATTCATTATCAACTGCTCGTTCAGGTTATTGCACTTCTATATGGCAAAAAACCCCTCTAACCAAACAAAACCCAGCAAGAATTTGCTTCTGAACTACATTAAGAATTTTCCCATTCAGTTGTTTTGGTTTTTTTTAAGTAGCCAGAGTACCCTTAGTCACTTCTATTGATTGATATAAAAATGACAAATCCACTTAGTAATTGCACAATCAGCAGAAAATGACTGATAAAATGCACCAGTGATTATTGACAGCATTATTAAATGCTTTACACACTAACAGACACACATGTCTTAACTACAGTCAATTACCAATGTTATCACTTTCATTAAAACAGAACTTACAAGTTCTCCAGGGAATTACAGACCAGTGTCAGCTTATTTCAACGCCAGATAAAACCATGAGGCAACAGTCAAAATCAGGATGGCCAATCATCATGTTATTCATTAAGCACCAAAAAAAGCACAGGAAAACTGGGCACCTCTAGTACACAGGAATTATCCACACACATTCATAAACCATCGGTTCACCAAAGACCTTCTGCAAAAAAAGCAAAGACAGAAAAGGACAGAAGTAAAGTGAGGGTTTGGCTTTAACCAAATGAAAGATTAAACAAGTGCTAAAGTCTCCACACTCACTCAGTGTTTCTTAACTATTGACCTTCCAGAAAGGAAGAACCATAACCAGACAAGATGTGCAAATAGCAGAAACCTAATTTAGCAGGCAGGAGGAGGAGGAGGAAGAAGAACTAAGGTATCACCAAAGCTGGGCTGAAACTGAGTACTGACAAGTTAGCATTAACCACAAAGCATGTATAAACTGAACTACACTGATACGTTAACAGAAGAATTCAAGATAAAAGATTTGGGCATCACTGTGAACATCTCAATAGAACACAGTCCTGCACAACAGGACTCTGCAGGATAGACGCTTCAGAGAAGGGAACGATACTATTGAAATTATTAAAATGCTACTGCTCAATCTTCATTTTGAAGAGCATATTGATTTTCTAAAACCATTAGAAGCATGAACAATTTTCTATACCAGCAGAGGCTGCAAAGATTTGCACTTCTGAAGGCAGATGACATCTGATAAACAAACTAACAGCAAGAAGGAAGCGAAATCATGACTTCTGTTCCATCAGAACACGAAATGAACACAAAATAGTAAGTTGTAATTGCAGTGTCATAATTAGCTCGTGGGTTATAGTGCCACAAGATATCTTGGAAAATGCATTTCAGCAGTTTTTTAAATGATTGTGTATTTGTCTGGCTAACATAAAAACCCACACTTACTCTAGACAGAGTAAAAATACGAATTTTCAGGCTCAAAGGACACAAGATATCCACCAAGTGTGAGGCGTCATGGGGAACAGCTCCCTTAGGTAGGTTATTCCATAATTATCCATGGCAGAAGTTTTTGTACTTTCCAAGAGTGTGATGCTGGAAACATTAAATCCTAATATTTTAGAATCTCTCCCTATCTTCCCTTGAATCTGCCTTAAAGCAGGACAGAAGAAAAATGAGGCAAAGGAGCCTGAGCAACTCAAAATAGATCAGCCCACAAGCCTTCCTCACATCCAGCGACTCACTATGCATGGAGTTTTATAGACAGCTGATTTCAGCACATCAGAGATGGGGAAACCTCTTCAGGCAGCACTTCTGCATTGCTAGGCAGGACAGAAAATTGGAGCTGCAGAAGTGCCAACATAGTAACTCATCTCCGAAGACATGGAAACTTCCTGCACTGGCAGCACCACAGATGGAGCAAATGGAGAAAGGGGAAAGGGCTGACACATTGTGATGAAACAGCCCAACAATTCCCCTTATTTGACAGTCAGGTTTGAGACTTTGTCTTTACACCTTGTATCTGATATGTGAATCTGTAGCTCTCACCTAAACTCAGGCTCCTCAGAACAGACAAGGTCTGACAAGGAAGATGAATGCTACTTACCTTGAGGAACGTTTTGTGATGATCCAACTCAAGCAAAACATACCTGCAGGCAGGAGGGTGTGAGCTAATCCCTGTTGTGCTGCAGCCCTACAGAGACAGCTGATCCTTCTGCAATTCCGAGCTGCCAGTCAAAGCTTTAACATCTTAATACACAGCATGCTCTAATTAAAAATTTTAATTAAGGGGGAAAAAATCCCCCACACTAACCAGCAAAACTAATGTTGCAAATTAGCAAGCCTTAGGTACAAACTGAAGGTGGTCTTTGCTGCTTTTCCATAGATCACATAAATGTTAGTATTTTAAGCAAATAACTGTGGACAAAGTTACTGCAAGTTCACTTCTGCCCATTTTAGTAGTGGGACACCAGCACCATTTCCTAGACAAGCCTCTGTTGTTAGGGTGCATGACACAGCACGTACAGTCCATCTTAGCATCTGCCTTTGGAAAGCAGACCAAAACAAAAATGGACCATAGGGACAAACTCTGTCTGCATTGCCTCAGTGAAAGATAAAGTTGTCACAGACTTTCTCTTACTTTTGTCTCAGGAAAGAAAGGAGATGTCGTGAGGAGTCTGGGATAACTACCCTCAAGGCTAGCAACAGCAGACTTGGAACTGGCCTTCACATGGCAGTAAGGGAATATGGGAAGAGAAGCAGCAGGACCCACAGTCTGAAAACTCAGCTCCAGTCCCGTGACATGGACAACTCACTAAATTCACTCTCCCACTTCTGTACCCATCAATTGGGCATGGATTTGCTGCACTAACACCTCATTCAGAGTAAGTTGCAATAAATGTTTTTGAAATACATCATATATCAAGGGCAAAAATTGTCAAATACTGTCAGCACTTGGGACTGATAAAATGCATTGCAAGAGCTTTTCTCAATACTGATCTTGCAGCAACTTCAGCTTTAAAAGAAATTGTATATGTTAAAAAACTCTGATGCTTAAACATTTATATACCTGTTGTAAACAATAAAATTATTAAATAAATGTGCTCAGATAGTGTTATTACAGCAGTTCCAGGTCTCTACAAATACATTTTAGCCTAAACCCATGCCTTTCATCCAGTGTGTTCTTGACAGCTCTATTTTCATTCCAATCTGGCAAACCTCTGTGCTCTTCCACTGTTTAAATCCAGATCGCTCCCTGAAACTGCCCAGTCATGCCATGCTTTGCTTGATGGCAAAGGAGATTCACAACTTAGACCTGGATGGAGACCACAGTGGCCGCTTACTAAGTGGGGGTTTAAGCACAGATCAATCCTTGCAGTTAAAAATACCCCCCAATAGCCCCCCACCCCGAAGGTATAAAGGGATTTGCATTTATCTTCAAAAGCAATGCTTGTCTTACCAGAGCTCCCCAACTCCTCTAAAAAGGCAAGAGGACATATCATCCTTTTCCTTTCCTTTCTGCATCAACAATTGCAACAAGTAAGATGTACATGAGAGAACACATCTTTTCCTTAGGTAAACTCATCTACAATAACTTTTGTCAGGAAACACTTGAGGCTGAGACCAAGAAACACAAGTTTTGGTGCACAGAGCAACGCTCAATGGATCTCAGTTATGGTGTCTCTCAAATTAAAACTACATCATACATAGACCATCAGCTCTGCCTACAATAGTAAGGAGCTCAGGGGAATCAGACACAACCAAGTATGTGGGTAACAGAGGCAAACAAGCTTCAAAAGAGATAAATACAAAATCATGCACATAGGCAAAATGACATGACTCTACCCTTAGAACCGAGAGTGTCAACTCAGAAAAGAGATTTTGGAATACTCAAGTGATTCTTTGCAATCCCTGGTACAGTGTGTGGTAACAACCAAGGAATCGCTCACCGGGAAAGGATATTGTTGGCAAGACAGAAATAATTCCTATGCCACCATATAAAAATGGGTATTTCATATGGTCCTCTGTACTAAGAAACAGGAAGTTAAAGAACTAATACATAAAGGTAATTAAAACATCTCAGATGCCTGATTTTTTTGGGGAAAATAATTTTGGTTATTTCCAATTCCTGCACAGTAAGCAACTAGCAAACAACCCACCTCCATTTCTAATGTCCCCACAGACACTATGACCAGCATTCTGCAGAAAAAAAAATCCCATACCCATTAACAGCTGGGCACCAATGCAGATATTTCAGTAACTTGACAGTGCCTAGGAGAGCTTCTGAAAGACCTTGATTTTTCCAGGTAGCAAAACAGTGTTCTCACAGAGGGTGCACAGTTCAACTCAGCTTTGGTTGAAGTGGAGCTTAAGAAAGAAAACTAGATGACGGATCACTTACTTGAGCAATAAGGAAGAAATTCAGGCAAAACCACTGTGTGGGGTCTAAGTTTCATCTTGTCCTTATGGAATGCTGTTTTGGGAATGAATTCACCATGAGGGCATGGATTAGTCCTGACTGTCAGACTGAACTTATAGGCACTAAAATATCAGTTTTCACAGAAAACAGTATAAAAGAACCGGTTCCTCCACATCTGAATGGGGGCCACATACAGCCTATAAAAGCAATTTTGTGGTCCAAAGAGGATGGGCTCTGATTGACACGAACGAGACCCTTGAGAAATCTAAGTATGATCAACCAAAACACAAAAAGACTGCATGACTTCTAATCAAAGGAGAAGAAATTGATCTAAACAGAACATGCTAGAGCTGATGAACAGACTAGATTTCTTAAAGGATCAAAAGTAATCAGATCAGTTTAGCCAAAATGCCAATGCAAGGGTGTTAGGAGGCACCTCACTCACTAACATGGTTGTCAGCTTAGCAGCTCTTGATCCAGACCTCAAATTACCTTTTGGTTAAGAAACATAAACTATCTCAGGCAGGACTGGCAAGGACTCAATAGTCAAAAATACAGTCATGTTTTTAACAATGAGCCTTGTAAAGCAGAATAGGTCCGAGATATTTTTCAAGATTTTCTGATTCTGTTCAGTGAGTTCCTTTCACAGCAGATCCTGAGCTACAAAAAAGAGAATTTTATAGATTCTCTCTCCTGTCACTTAGTAGGAAAAGCACACAAATACATACCAGAAATGTCTATGAGACAGAGATGTCTCATAGAGGATGCACCTTTGACAAGCAACAGTCACCTTGAGGGGGAAGATAATCCAAGTCTTGCAGACTGATGATACCACCTTGGAAAAGCACTCATATCAGACACACAAATAAAGATCTGCAATACTGAGGAATGGAAAGCCCATGCTACCCTAAACTCTAAGTCCACTAAGAACTGGAACTACAGCCAGGCCAGCAGGCACAGAGCAGATGTGGGAAAGACTCCATATTCAGACCTTGTCAATAGGCAATAAGCAGACCCACTGTACTCTTTCCACTCTTACATATCGTCTACAGTAGAGCTACAACTGCATCAAATGGTATTTTTAACCCATTTTAGCACAGAACAGCAGGAGGATTTGTGAGGAATCCTAGAAGACTACCAGTATCTTGCTTAAACACAACTTCCCAAGTGCCTAGATTCCTTCTGGATGCCTATCTAGCGAAACTGGCCTTACAGACTGCAGTCCTACAGTTCTTCCCCTTCTCCTAGGCTTAGCAGGTCAGCTCCCAGTGCCAGGGTCTATCTTAAAAATTATGCTATTTATATCCTCATTAAGTTTGTTTAAAACTCACATGTTTGTAAGTGCAGAGAGCTTTCCAGATCACTGTGGGTATTAAACTAAAACAGTTTTTGAAACTGCTAATAAGGTAGCATTCCTCTGCTGCCTTTCATCCTTCATTTCACAAGATCCCAGAGCACTTTACAGATGTAAACACAGAGCAGTGAGAGGCAAACAGTCCTGAGGTGGAACGTGGCTGCTCTAGGACATGAGTGCTCCATTGCAACTCCCCGCTGTGCTGGGCTTTCCCTTCAGCTCTGCCACCACGTGGCTGTTCAGCTGCTCGACAGGCAAGGGAAGTGCCCATGTCTTGTACATGCCAAGAACTTCACTGTTCTCAGAGGGCTCATTTTTCCATAGTCAAGTACGTGCAAGCAATTAACACAGGATTTAAGAAACAGAGCTATTTTCAACTGAGCCACAAACACACTCAGAAAGGACACTGGTATCTCAGGGTTTGGTCAACAGATTAGAGTTGATGGTTCCGTCCCCATCATTAAGTGAATTGTAGTTTTTAATAGAAGCTGTTCTTGGAGAGCTGTGTTGGATGCCTGCGTCAAACCCTTTAGTCTCAGTTCCAGTGCATGCCCCCTTTTTAGGTGGGGAGACTCAGCTTTGATTCCAAGCAAAGGATGCCACCTACTGAATTCTCGCTACCATGAGCACAGCTTTGACCCTCATGGCTCCAGACCTCTGGCACGATCACAAGCCAGACTGCAGTTCCAAAATAAATTCCAAGGAAAAGTAGAAAACAGGCTTGTAAAAACAAAGCTTTTCTCCCTGCTACTCTCCCCACAACACAAAGATGTATTACTCACCAAACATCTGCACAGCCGTAATAATTTCTAGTCTTGCAACACTGACAACCTTAGCAGTATTAAAAAACCTCCTTACATCTTTATTTCATTTTGGATTCATTATAATACACTCTGACAATGTATCCTAGTACAGTACATTCTGCAACTTTTAACCCATGTTCCCAGTTGCTGTTCTTAACTTCACGGCTTAATGACACAGAGTCAGTAGATCACAATATGACCCTGTTAATATTTTTTTAATGCCATTTTTACAAATTACAGCATAATGCACTGATTATGAGGATGAAAGGAAACTCTCAACGTCTGTCTGGAAACCAAATAAAAGAATGTTTGAACATCTGTTCATCCTACAAATGTCTTTAAAAGCTTTGATTTTCCATAATCATTTTGTTCCACCATTTCACCCTTTTTTGAATGTGTATCCAACAGCCTCAGGACAGCAGTCAGAGATCTGCAGTAATAGCACATTATAATCAAAGTTCTTGAGCACACTGAAATTCTCCTTTTGGAATTCTATATTGAGAAAAACACAAAACCAAACCCCAATCTTCAGCAGATGCCTCTCCAGCTGTCTGTCCTACACAAACCTCTGCCAGGGGAGCAAAATGAGACGACAGGAGCTTCATGACAGGGGCTTTACACAGAGGACGACTCCAAAGCACAAGGACAGAAAACAACGACAGGTTAAAGGACTCACGTGAGGCTCAGCACAGCTCCTGTGGGTCTGTAACAGCTGTACAGGAGCCTCTGCCCAAGTCACAGCCTGAACAGAGGCAGCTACTCGCCACACACAGGAGCTGGTGCGAGCTGAAGGGCAAGAACCTTTCCCACCACGCTGGGCTCCCAGAGTAGGTGCTGAGAGCCCGGTCAGCACCCAAATTCACGTCTTCTCCAGAGGCAAAAGCAGAGCCAGAACAAGGACAAGTAATAAGCAACAATGGGAAACAGGAGCACTGAGGAGGAGGAGGAGGTTAGGACTTGAGCTGAGAAGATGGAACAAAAATGCCAATTTTTCTTTTTTCCAAGTTTTCAATTTCCATTTCATTCCGAAAAATGGAAAATTTAAAAAATATGTTTACAAGAGACAAGAAAAAGATGTACATCCAACTCTGGAAGCTGTTGCTGGCCCCTCCCCTGGAGTATTCCAAGCAATGGAGTCCCAAACCATGGGACTCTCAGCATTAGGAGCCTTTTCAGCCAAGCAGGGCTGCAAATGTACCGTGTTCAGGGTTAATGAGTTTTCAAAGGGATCAAGTCCCGTAACAACAGACTCACTGGGCAATCCACAGTGTAGGCTAACAACTCTGGAAGTGCTTCCCCCGATCACTTGCCTTTTCTTCCCAATGCTCTAGAGCTGGCAAAATTTAGCGACCCATTTAAAATTTGGCACACTAGAACTATACAAGTGTGGGTTCCTTAATAATTCATTTTCTTTTTTCTAAATGAGGTTTTTCGGTACCAATAATGCTTAGACTAACCTGGGATGTTAATAGGGCCATTCCTTACATGCCATCTGTTTCTCTATGTTCCATCACTGGAGTATCTTAAGCAGAGGTAACAGTGCAGAGGACAAAACAGGATTTGACAAAGGCTTGAAAGAAAGATAACATTATAAATATTCTTTCCAAAGACTACCTTTGGGGGTGTCGGGGAAGAAGTGAGAAATGGGGAAGGAGAGGTGACAGGGGTGTGAAATGCATTTTTTCCATTACAGAAGGATACATTTTCCGGCAAGGCTGGCAGCACAAGTCATGTTAAGCCATAGCTGAAGTTGCCTGCCTAATTCCTCTGGGATCACACTGAAAGCATACCCCATAATCTTAAGGGATGTGCTAAAGCTTTGCTGGGACTCACTCAGCAGAAACTGTTTGGGATTATTACACAAAGCACTAATTCTGTTCTGATTTAAAGGGGCACCATCAACCTAGTTTAAACACCAGACTTGCCCTGTCTCTCGACCGTTCAGCTGAAAATATCCTCTCAATAGCTGATCGCTTTGCCATTTGTATCCACTTTGGTTACCTGGAAATTAAAGGGAAATACTGAAAAAAACCAGGATCAAGTTAGTGTGAGGGACTCAAACCCATCAATGGATACAATCATAGTATTGATGAGTGCAGCAATCTATTACAGTTATTTACTTCCATGTGCAACTCATGCACTTGCATTACACATATGGTCACTGTCTATAGCTGACTTGATTGAATGGTCAGAGGCTGCTATCGAGCATCAACAAGAAGTGCTCTTTTTGTTCAAAAGGCAGGAACTAACATTCTCCGTGCTGATAAGCCCAAGTCCAATTTCTGTTCCAGACCACACCTTTCATACCTGTAAATTTTCGTGTTAAGGTGTCCCATGCTTGGTACGAAATAAAGAAGGGATATTACCAGTGCTCTCCTTTTTATGAGCCTAGGACATGAAACTGAGAGGAAGAACTAAAGCAGCCATGAAATCCCTATTAAACAACTAATGGCTTCTAAAGCATCTTGGAGATATTAATTTTACAAGGCTTATGCAGCAATCTTCTATCATTATTTTAATGAAATAAAGCCCTTGACTACTTCCAGAGGCAACTTTTTCTTTCACACACAAAAGACACTGTGGTTACAAAAGTAAAAAAAGAAAGAAAGGAAACAGTTCTGGAATAGGAGTAACTGCAGAACAGGCAGGAAATTCAGTGAAGTTACATAAAATGTCACTGAAGATAGGCTGTGAACCGTTGGAACAGCAAACAGAAGAATTACAACTCTCAGTTACACACACCATTATGTTTAATATGAAAAACATTTCTAGATATAAATCATATTTATAAAAAACATCCATACCATCTCTCAGATAGCATCTTACATAGCTGCAGCTGAAGGAATGTGAAACATCCATTTTAGGTTTCACCTATTAAACTGTGTGCTTTCTGTCTCCCACTTTGCTCAGGGAAGTAAGCAAGCCTACAATAATCAGCTTCACTTTGTGAGTCACACAAAATTCCCATCTTGACTTGATTTAGGTTAATACTGGTGGCAAACTTCAAAATCAAAAGAAACTTCAACACTATTCCCCAGAAAAACAGTGCAATTACAATGTACACCCAAATGTGCTCATCTGGCAGGTGACATTCTCTGAGATGCCATAAAGATTCACATCACAAAGATGACAAAATAAACAAATTTTAACAGAAAAATATGAGACAGAAGAGATTTTGTAAGGAGGCACAAGGTCAGCAGGAGTTTCCAGGCTCTGTTTGTGAAGAAGGAACAGGTCTAAACTCAGACAAGAAATACATTCCACCTCAACTCATTTCAAAGTCTGGACTTTCAGGTGCAATTAGAGGCTTCTCTTGCTTTCTCAGGATTGAATCATTTTCTTCTGTGTGTCAAAGACGTATCTTTTAAAGCTAAGAGAGATAGTAACAGGTTGGGCTGAATCGTTCTTGCTGCTTTCATCCTCTTTGGTCGCATCCCCCTTCCCTCCCTTAGATTTCTTCTTGGAGGCAACAGCAAGAAGCATCTTGGTTTCTGGCTTCAGCCCATCTATAAAAGAAGGAGAACACACATGATAAACACACTCAACAACCCATTTAAGTACATGCACTAGAAAAAATGAGCAAGTTTACATCAACCACAAATAAATAAGAAAATCAAGTGCATTTGAAAAGTCACATTTCTACATGAGACTTTTGGAATATGGTAACTTAATGGAAAACAAGTCTTTAAACATAAAGTTCACAGAAGTGATACTCCCAAATCCTGTGCAGTATTTCCTGAATCTTTCTGCATTCATCTACAGCTTTTCAAGTATTAAACAAAGGCAAGAATTTAAACAAGTCAGACCAACTCGCTTGGTCTAAGCCTTTGGCAGGTCTTTCCTATTACTTACACACATACCCCAAATTTCTTGTCATCACTAAGAATATTTCTAAAAATATAAGTCATGAATAAAAATCAACTGGTAAAATACAAACATTACAGAGCCATAAGAGTCAGAAGGTTCTTGAATTTCTTTAAGTCTATTTCCCAGACCTACAGGAAGCACACTGCTTTTTCTGTAATTTGCATGCTGCAAATTATACAGTTTGTGTTTGTTTAGAGTTTTTGTTTGTTGGGTGTTTTGTTTTGCTAAAACAGGGTTTTAACTAGCACTGGCCAGGGTTCATAATACCTTTTTATTTTCTTATAACTTGACACATTGGTGACATTTTAGATAAGAAATGCAATACGTATAGCAAAGTCCAAAGAAACGCAAAACAAGAGAGATGCAGCTACTAGAGGACTACTCCTGAAGAACCGCTCTCTCAAAGCAGAGGACAGCAAACTCCTTGGAAGCTTTTCACTGCCACCAGAACACGGTGCAATGTGGTTGTCAGGCATTTGGCCAAAATCAGGTCAGATATTTTTAACCTGTGGTGTCACATAACCTTATCTCAAACACTTAATCAGCCTCTCTCCCCTCATATTGAAATTCAGATGTGGATTCTCATATCACAGCCTGACAAAAAGATTGAGATGCTTATGATTTACTGGAGACAGGAGGTCTACAGGCACAGGTGATCTGCTCCAGCTCACACACATCCAGAGGCACCCACAGATGACTGCAGGGGGATGTGGCCCCAGAGCCCACCTTCTCATCTTGCTGTGTCAGAGAGCAAATTGTCCCAGGCAACATTCCCACCACACGGTCAAGGGAAGGGAGGAAACAAGGAAGTGTTGAAGCAAAACCAGGAAACTTTCCCATTTCATAACCAGAGGCTGTAAACCAGCCCCAGGGCCCGGCAGTGCAGCCATGGGGAGACTTCTGTGGAGAAAGGGGTAGGTCTTGTGAGTTTTCTGTAGGCGCAAAAATAAAATGCAAGCCCCTCAAAGAGGAGAAAAGCAACATGTTCTGTACATAACTAAATAAATTGCAGCCTACACTAAGGCTGCAGGAGTCCAGCATCAAGCAGAATCAACTTTGTACAGTTCTGCAAGATCTTGCACTTCCACAGTCATGGCAGCTGCTGTTTTCTCTTTCCAGATGGCAGAACACAAAAAAAGCAATGATTATTTCATTGTGAAAATAATTGAGACTGTTCTTCCCTGATGGCTGAGAAGTCTGATAATGACTATCTTTGCACATGTAAGGTTCAATTAATCAAACTAGGTAATATGGTGTGGCAGGACCACATATTTATTATATGATTTTATTACATTGTAGAGTCGTGTCTGATGCAGCTGTTTTGATTTTTTAATTGGATGCTTTCATATAAATCCCATTAATATCATCACCCTTACAATCACTCCATCTTCACTATGAAAAATAATTTATCAGTACATGAAAAGCAACCTATTTCCTCTTTGGAAAGCTCTGAGAACATCTTGGGTGCTGCCAGGAAAAAGGAGTCAAAAAAGGGGAAACCAAAATAAAACCAGCGAAACAGTGACCTCACACAGCCCCACTCTCTACTTTTGCAGGATTTATTTCATATTTTATGTTTTCTACTGTTTAGACCAACTTAGTTGTAAGTGTCCTTGCACAGGGTTTACACCATTTTCCAGTGAAGACTATTTATTTTTTGGACAAAGAAACATTTCATTTTGCTTTCTAGCTGGTTTCCCTTTCTGGGTCTTATCACTATTACTAATGTTGCTGTTACTGGCACAGCACTGTTTAAGAAAGATGTTTTACTAAATCCTTTCAGAAAGACACACTTTAATTAAAGCAAACAAATCCTAAAACACTTCTATTTATGTTAGCAGGTTTCGCTAGACTCTCATTTCAAAAAAATGCTAATTGACGGAAGAGAGAGAGGAAGGGAGGAGATGTGGCGTTAAAATTGCAGCCAAAATTTCCCCCTGTGGGTACATGAAGCGATGCACCCAGGCTGCCACTGCAAACCCTTGCCCACAGGGCCTCGGAGGGGTCACTGCCCCAGGGAGAGTCAGTCTCTCACTCCAGAGACACTCGCTGAGAGGAGCAAGCTGGGAAAGCCTCAGCCAGGAGGGTGAAAATAATCACTCTGGGTAAAGTGAGATACAAAACCTGCAAGTGACATCAGTGAGATGGCCCAGCATCTGAAACCTGCCACTGAAACCCTTCACCATTCAAACAGAGCATCTTATGTTTGAAAAACTTCATTTTCAAGGAAAAAGGATGTGCTGCACATGGAACTTTACTGTGGAAAATGATTTTAAAAGGGAGCAATCTCACTGCCTCCACCTTATTGTTAACTTCCACATAGGAGAAGTAAAGGTACACCTCACCTGCAGCCCTTAACGCCTATTTGGACTAAACAAGGTATTACAGGTAAGAAGAAATGGAAGAACAGGGTAGTTCATACCAGGGAAGTGACGGGCTGACAGCCAAAGGCAGCTCAGGTATTATTAAACTCACAAGGTATCCAAATTACCTAATCGGATCCCATGGCCCTCATTCTGCAAACAGATTAGGTGGCTGGCATCGTACCCTGACAAATGGCATTTTCTGTTTTCTGCTCTGGTGCCAGGAGGTCTCAGGGCTGAGGAGGCTGTGTGACAGGGAGCAGCACAAAGGAGCAGGCAGGGAGAGACAGGCACAATCGGGGTTTCATCTACCTCTGCGGATTTCTCGCGTTACACACAATGCATACTTTACATTTCACAAAACCAAGGAAATGAAGGGAAATATATCTGTCACCGAAGAAGACATCAGACCTTTAATAGCTAAAATGACGGATATTTTTAGATGGAGGTCTAGTTTAACTCACTTATATTAAGGGTCTAATCTCTCCTGAACAATAGCTATGTTAGCTTGAACACATAGTGAGAAATCTGTTCCATTAATTAAGTGCTGCCTGTACTACTCGGATTTGTAGCAAATGTTAATAGATTTTTTTTTCTTCCTCTGTTGGACAATTACTTTATTTTGCTAAGTTGTTAATGGATTAAATTGAAAAGGTCCACATGCTAAAAAGAAAAAAAAAAGATTTTAGCTTCAAAGTTCTAAGAAATGCTTTGCATACAACAATGGAAAATACCTATATATTAATATTATTAATGGCCCATCCTCAAAGGCACATAAGATATGTGAAAGCTTAGCAAATTCATTCCCACCCATCAAAACCATGTCTGTAACAAGAAAGTCCCAGACAAGGTCTTATGCAAAATGTACTTTTAGCATCAACTAATGCAGGTTAGATATGAAAATCTAGTTGTAAAATAGCTTAATCTACTTAAATCTTTTTGTTTCAACTACTGTTAATAATTAACAAATAAAAATACAGACTCTTTAATACCCTTTATCTCAGCATGGCTTGAAGGATTTAGTCCAAACTGATCCATTTATAAATAATAATAAAAAAAGGAATTTCCCAATTCAAGTGAGAAAAATACTATGTCAGGAAAAATACTTTCCAAGCCTAAGAACAATTTCACATACACAATATAAAGGACAAACATGATATTGTATAAAATTGTCACAAATAAAAAACTAGTAGCTTAGTGATTTGCTGTGTCTTACACAGTTAAATGCATTGCAGCCTCGAGTTTTACAATTACTCATGCAAGAAATTTGCACAGAAACATGCAGATTTCAATAACTTTGTATGAAAATTTCATGTTGTAGAATTCTGGACCCCTTCTTTTGTATAGATATAGAAAATGAACTAAGCTCCCCTACCTCCCCCAGTGAAGATACTCAAAAGTTTCAGGTTTGGTCATGCTTCATTTTCTCCTTACATGAATCCAGACACCAGAGCCAGGTGATGAACACCATCCCGTGGTTCCCATGGGACAGTCTCCACACCAGCCCTGCCAGAAGTGTGGTCAGGACCCAAATCACAACACACACAGAGCACACACGTGGCTATAACCAGCAGGGTTTGCTTTTGCTTTGTTTTTACTACTTCAGCTGGAAGGAGGACGAAAGCTGACACAGTATCTGCTTCTCTAATTCCACTGCAGGGTGCAGGAGCACCGCTCTGCCTTTTGCCCATATACATTTGTATTTCAACTATTACCTGTGAACTTGGATTCCACTTTACCTTTTACATAACTTCCCCACTTCCCTTCTTGATCAACATTCCCTGTCAGCTTTGTTGACTTTTTTCTCTTATTAGCCTTCTGCTTTCCTGCTCCTTCAAAAGGTCTCTCAGGGTGGTCTCTGCTCTTTCTTTCTAAGGTCCAGCTCCTCCTTCCTTGACTTCCAATTGCACTTGCTATTCAGCCCTTCAAGAGTTCTCTCTCTCTCTCTCACATTTTCCAACCAACCTTTTCAAATTTTCCATCTCCATATTTCCATTTCCTATTTTCTTCAATATTCAGGAACAGTCCTGCCTCCGTCAAAGCTAATGAAATGTTGTGTTTGAATGGAAGATTCTAAAGACTGAATGCCAGACACATTTTAGATAAGAAGCAAGATAATACGGTATCTCCTTGTAGCCCAGCCAGAGACAGGAATAATTTTTAAGCAGCTGATAAACCCATCATTGAAAACAGGTGTAATAATATAGGTGCAGAGCATGCTCTCCAGCACAGCCAGGGAGAAAAATATACTTTGCTAAACTTCAACTCCCTTCTCATATGCACACTTGCAAAAAAAAGCCCATTGCTAACTATCCTATTGAGCACTGATAAACATGAAAGTATTCTCATGAATGATAACACTGTTTTTTTACAGCATCCAGAAGTGTAATGGGGAAAAAAAAAAAGTCATGTTGAAACGTTTTTGGTCTTCCAATTAATGAGAACTTTGCTTTCAGGCCAAAATTAAAAGCTCATCCTACCAACAGAAAAATTAGCAAGTGTATTACACCAACTCCCTGCAATGGCACTTGCCATGGTTTGCTGGAAAAGTGCTGGCTCAGGGTTCCTACCACAGTGTCAGGAAAATGCACATTGAGGCTACACCAGTAGCTACCATAGAAGAGAAAATAATCCTTTTTGCATTACGTTTTAATCAATTGCTAGACTATACTTCACTTGCTGATATTATTGCCAAGCCTTCCACTGCATTCTGGAATTTGTGAGCAGAGTTTCAGTGGGAAACTGAACTTGCTTTACATTCAGTAAACAAAATAGCCTATTCACTTCTTTTGAACACTGTCGGTAGAGGACTCAGCTACCTACAACTTCTTGTTTCCTGTCAACATTTAAATGTTAAAAATTGACTGAACATCAGAGAATGAGTTAAGGCAGTATGTTTGGTATTGGAAATAATTTTAATCTGATGCAAACATAACCTCTTAATATGACAGACAGACATTTTTCTTTCTTCCCCAGGGAAGTTAAAAAAGAGCAAAACTTGAAAGAGGCAAAGGTTGAGGATAATCCTCACTTACAATGGATTATTCGTAACAGCTGGTTTTTCACAATTTCAGGATTTCCTTAAATTGAACCCTCAGAACCTGAACCCTAATTACGCTGTTAGAGAGTGTGTGCCTCTATCAACTCTTCTGCTAAAAGAGAGTACAAAAGCCATTGACCTGAAAATCAGAAATAATTTGAGCCCCAGATGGAGACATTCATGCCACAGTCTGATGCATAGGGGCTGCACTGGAGAGTGGATGAAGACAGTTATCCATACAGATACTGTCTTGAGGAAAAAGGACAAGAATTACAGAAAATGTAACATCCTGTTGCTTAAACTCATTAGACTGAGCTGTCAGTTAGCAACTCTGCTTCTCCTTCTGCTAAAGATATCCCAAAATCGTACCTTCTGATTTTATTCAAGCTAGAGGTGGTAATTTTTCACCTTCAATATCCCAGGAAAAAACCAACAATCAAACCCAGAAACACCAAACACAAACTCAAACAAAACAAACCAAAAAAATACATCACACACCCCCCCCCAAAAAACCCCAACAACTCAACAACAAACTGATCAGGAAAACCAAGATTTTTAGGAAGCTTCCAAGGACAAAACCCCTATGTTCCTTGACCCATAAACACTGTAACAGGAACATTAGACACACCACAGCACAGCAGACTGAGTGACAGGTCATCTAGCAACTGTTGGTCCTATCTAGCTTGGCATCCCATCTGCCTGTCATTAAGATACTGTGCTTCAGAAAGAGCAGTGATGAAACTGTCCTGAGCTAACTGGAGCCTGTGATCAGGCAGGAATTCTCTACCTGACATCAAGGCCAGTATGTCAACACCTATGAACTTTTCTAGGCAAAATATTTAAGTACAGTTCTACAGGAGCAAATCTACTCTTTCCTAGGTGTTCATCACTATGATAAGGAGTACAATATGATTATTAAGACTATTTCGTGCAATAGTTGACCAGAGATTCACAGAAGAAACAGGGGATACCCCTTTCCTTGCTACCCTCAGGAGCTCAGGATTTGAGCTTCAATTACTTTCACAGATCACACAATGAATTTTACTTACGGAAATCCCTTCACAATTCTCCAATTTTCTAGTTTGAATTCACACCACCCTTCCCACATCTCGTCAGCTCTCTCAAACCTAGAGTTTCAAACCCCAGAGTAGATTAATTTCTCTCTTACGGTCATTGCAAGATCAGCTATTATCACTTTGCCTGGCTTGTGAATATTAATAAGACTACAGCATGAAGTTGGCCATGGAGCAACCAGCCTCCAAGGAGACCAGAAAGGAGACTCCCTCCTTCTAAATGAGAATCATACTAATGCCTCGGCATGGTATTTGGGATCTACGCAAAACATTCATAATTCATTGTTTGATGACAGAGGCAAGAAGAAAACATCTTACAGCCCACTTTGAGAAGAAGTGGACTGCCCCATGTTCCAATCAAACACTGTTGTGACAGCCAGCCTGCATCAGCAGAGCTATTCCCGCAGTCTCAGCTTGGCAGACTGTTTGGAAATCCTTAACTAATAAAACATTTTCCCATAAATTGGGGAACAGCTGCCCCATACCACATCAGAGAAGGCTGTAGTTCAGTGGTGAGCAGAATTGAGTCTTGTGTATCAATTTGTTAAGTTTACACAGGCTTTTGGACTGAAATACATTCTTGTAAGAGGTGGTACTACTGGAAATAACATGGATTTCATTACAGGCTCCTTCTTAGCAGGGAAAGAGCTAATCTCCCTTGATGAGGAAGACAGAAGCTGTTTTAATTCAAAAGGCTGACCTGGGTGAAGTTCAGGCCGAAGCTGTATTTGGAAAACTCTCACATCAAGTGGACACAACCCTTTCAAGCTCAGTGCCAATTCTACACAATGGCTTGAACTGCACTCTCCGGCAGTCCTTAAAGGCACATTTTGTATCTTGGCTTTTGCTGCAAGCAATCAAGAAAGAATGCAAGAAAACAAAACTGTTTCCCAAGCACTGTTTGCTGGTGCCATAATTAATATAATCAAACAATTCCACAAATTGCTTCCAATTGCTGGCGTCACTTTCATGTGCAGAGCCAGACTTTCAAAGAAGGGCCCTTCTTGTCCTACATCCTTACACTGGTAACCCTTGCTTCACACAATAGTAAACAAGACCTCACTAAATAGTAGAGGGTAATTTGTACTGTAATAGGTCCCCAAGGCACCGTGGACACAATTTGAAATGCCATCTAATTTTTCTTTTTAATTAAAAAAGCAGTTACTATATTTAAACAACAACACAAAAAAGTTCAGAGGGGACAGACTGGAGTTTCCCACAGCTCTCTGGGAGTTTTCTCAAGGTCAGGAAGAGTTTTATAGGCTCAATTGGTACACATTTTTTTCTTTAATTAGTCTGCCACAACCTTCGCATGAAGTCAGCGTCTTGATTTTCAGGCTGACATTTTTTATATTGCTAAATGGAGCACAGACTGCAGTACCACACTACATCTACTGGCTGTTGAATGGGTATCAATGGTGGGCTTCCCTGTGCATGCCTTGCCTGTCCATTCTCTCTCCTCTCTTCATCCTAAACCTGTCATCTACACCGAGGAGGTCCAGCATACCACACTGCATTGAGTGTGCCAATCATTCAGTTCTGTACTTCTTTATTTCTTAAGGTCTTATAACTCAGCCATAGTTCAATACAAAATCGGTTGAGAGTAAGAAAACTGACCTCCTTTTATAGGCCAACACACCTTTTAGCTACTCAGCTATGACTTGTGTCCTCCACACAACTTCATGTTTCTGTATGCCAGAGACTACCTTGGTAGTAGAAATTAAGTGTACACACAACACCATGGATCAGCTATCAGAGCTAAAAGACAACCACTACGATAATATTTCTGTCCTCAAATCCAACACACTGCTCCAGTTGCCTAAAGGCAACTTTCAAATTCATTTCTGCATAGGCTTTCAGTATAACAAGGCTTCAATTATGCCAGCTGATTTATCATACCACCGATTATTAAAACTCCAGTTTCACTTCATGGCTGCTCAAGCTCCACACACACACAGAGATCATGCTTAAGGGCTATGCTCATTGTCTCAGTGTACCTGAAGGGAGAAGCTCCTCATACTGATGCCGTGATTTTTGTCTACACTTTTTTTCAAACTCCCTGAAGCAAAAACTGAGTGCATGGAAAATGCCCAGTGCACAACAGCAGTAACTGTGAAAAAAATAGTGGAATTAACAAGGGCATCAGATTACTAATACATAATGAAATAATTACTAATACAAATATATGTAATGTAGTTGGAAGCCTGGGAATACAGACAGGCTCTTGCTACAGTTCAACAACAGAAAAGTTACAGGCAGGTCCACATGAAATCCCAAGACCATCCAAAGTCAGAAGAGTGTCTCAAAATCACAATTATTGTCACTAGGCCTCTTTAAGAAGTTCTCTTCCTTCCTGCAAGACTACTATGAAACATGCAGACATCAGCATGACGACTAAAATTTGGGAATCTGTGACAGCTGCTGTATGTGACATTTTTATGAGTTTTATTGTTGAGGTAGTCTTTGCTGATTAAATTCTCCAATCAAGAGGAACAGTATGACAAACATGTCCCCAAAGAGTACCACTAGGTACATAAAAATAGATCAAGGAACCACGAAGCACAGGAGCTTTCATAATTTAAAAACCCTTGTATCATCTCTTCGACACTAAATTTCTATCCAGCGAGGGAGCTCCCAGCCCACTCAGCAGTGGGCCAGAAGATACTTTTGACTGTTTTTGTCACACTCAAGTACTCATAAAACAGTCAATCAACAAAACCAACAATGCTCATGTTGTGTGCACCAAAGTGAGCAGAAACAACTGAAAACAGGTCTTGCATTCAACACGAGGGACTAAAACTTCATCAGCCTAGTGAAAAGGGAACAACAACAACAAAACCAGCACCAATACCCAATCTCCCCTACGGCAGCCTTCCAGAAATGTATACAATGTGGGAAAAGTTCAGGTTAGCAGATCTGACACAGAATCAAAGGCAATTCATTACAAAGCGGCTTCAAATCAAAGTGCTGGATCCGCAGGCCTGTCTGTAATCCTCCCATCCTGCCTGCAACTCTTGATGTGGAGTTGCATAGCAGAAGCCAGTTAAGCTGGACCAACTCCGCTGACATATCCCAGGCATCTGCTGCTCAGCGCTGGTCCAGAGTTTAAGTTTGGTGATATTCATCTTCCCCTGGTCTGCCTTTATAGAGCAATCCTGAACAATGGGACTTCAGAATAAAGAATAAAACATTTAATTTTTTTTTTTTTAACTTCTAGGCAAGGGCCTTTAATGCGATTAGAAGGGGAGGGGGATTGGATAGCAGCTTTTTCTTTTTCATGTTATGTATATTGTGTGTAAACAAATATGCAATTTGCTTTAAAAAGATAAGGTGATTAAATTTTTATCGGGCTTGTACTCTGTTGTCACCACAACAAAGAGAATTAGGAGGAGGAAAGAAAGGCCTTTTTATTTGAATTATGCTCTTACCAGAGGTTCTCTACAGCACAGCTGTAAAGCCACTCAATGTTCTCCAAACAGGCCCTTTGATTGCATTTTATTCAACTTGTTTGCATTTGGAGCAATCGAAAGGAAATGAACGCTCCACATTTTGATGTCTTAATGTTCCTTAATACCTTCTTTAATTTATATTAAGCTTCTTAACTAGGGTGATGAATTCTTCAAAAACAATAAAGACCTAGCGCAGAAATCTTTCACGCACCATGAAAATTGAAATTATAATGTATTCATGGCTTTTTTTGTTATAAAAAACATTATTTAGAAGAAAGACTTAAAGCATATGAAAAAAATCCTGAAGTTGGATGAAAATTACTTGATCCAGACAAATAAGTTCAAACTAATTATTACAAGGGAAATAAATTGTTGTGGGAGGTGGAAAAGAATAAACAGCATGAGAATGTCAGTTACCATGAAGTTTTCAGTCTTTTAATAACTTATAAATGCATCCTCTATAGCTTTCTACAAAATAAAAGAAAGGGACACTAAAGATTTGTATAATTGTTTTACCAAGACAAACTCAAACACTTGCCAGTTCTCCCTCTTTTAGTGTTCATACACTTCTTCCCTAAAATGGCTCATCAGGTTCACAGTTCCACTGGGTTTCCCTCCCGGTGTCTTTCACAGGCTGCCAAGACCATCAGCACACACTGAAATTGGTGAAGATCATAAAGGAGCACTCAAACACCCACAGATGCGGCAGCTCCATGGGGCATCCTCATGTTCCTTGGTGAGGTTCCCAGATTCAATCATCTACAGGTGGATGGATCTCGGTCAAACAGGAGGAGCAGGCTACATGAGAAAAGCAAGGGCCATGTAATAAGAAGAGGTCCCTCAAGGGCCAAAACTGGACAGGTCTGCTTTTGCACGTACATTGTTTTCCAGCTAGAGCTGATGCTCAAACACTAATTATCTGGCTCATGTAACAAAATGAATCTAGTGTGAAGAAATCCCTTTGCAAAAACCAAACAATTCTCAGTGAAAGTTCACTATGGACTTTTATGTACAAATCGTGGACACTGCATATAGAGAAGCCTTAAGGAACATCCAAAAGAGTATATGCTGGCTTTGCTTCCCAATTTGTCTACTATTTTACCTTATTTCTTTTTTTTACTTAAAGAAGTTGCATTAGAACGTAGAATTTTTAAGTTCTCAGCAGTACATATGCATGTGCACATGTACAGCTACAGACACCTCACCTTGCTCCCCCTTTTCCTCTGCAAAGCAAGTCCTGAGGGCAAACAAGCCACAGCTGTACTTCTCTGGACACCCACACGGTGCCTAGAGCTGTGCTGCAGTGTCTGAGTGCCTGGGCACTACACCAGCAGAGAAACGAGCTTATTAAGTGAATTCTGAACTATATAAAATCATTGAAATACTCTTGAAATTATATATTTGACAGAGAACATACATTTTGTTCTGGAAGAATTGTCATCTTCTGTCAACATCCACTGACTGCTCAACCACCTTCCCCAAGTCACGTTTTTAAGCAAGTTCCAGGACAGCACAAACTAAAGCATCACAATAAAGCCTGCCACATTTACAAAATCCTTGTGGAAAAAGTCACTTAGCTGTACCAGCAATCAACTGGCCACAATAATTAAAACAATTAAAAATAATTCACATGCTGCATTTACCATAGAGTAAAACAATGCTGATCCTAATCTACCATCGATGTACCCTGGGTGAAACAACACCTTCCCCTCCTGAACAGGGTCACACCACACCAGCACAGAGCAGCAAAATCCAAAGAGTTCAGGAGCAAATACGGATCGCTACAGCAAAACTGAGAAGCCTCTCAGTAAGTACCCAGAAATGGTAAACTGCACCAAAGGGAGCACAAAGCAGCTTTATAAACCACGTTGTTGTCCTCTGCCATGGTGGGATGATTTCTTCACATCTGCCCTGCAAACAAGTCATTGCTTTTGCAAGGAATGAGAGAGACAAAGCACTGCTAAAATAAACAGTTATTCAAGCTCAATAATTATCATATAACAGGTAATCCCTGCTGTATCCCAACTATTACAGTTTTCACCTGCATTTTTTAAAGAAAGCAAGTACAAAATTTACATATCCAAAACAGTATTTATGTATGTAACGAGTTAAGTCTTAACTGTTGTATCTATAAAAGCTTGTGCCTTTAAGCAGAAATGATTCATGAATTTTAATTTGTTTTAAATGTTGAAAAATTCCATCCAAGTAAATTGAGTCAACAAGCCAAAGGATGAAGACATGTATCTGGCTTTTATTTAAAAAATAAAAACCTCAAGCCTATAAATTTCTTAGTCACCCACAAATCCTCTAGCAGAGAAAAATACTTTCCAATAACTAAGTTTCCTGCATTTCTTTTAATTAAGACACTATGCTTTTCCTCATTCAGCATATGTTGGTTGAATACTATTGAGCCTTAAATGACTCTTTTTGTATTATTTAACTACTAATATTGTTAAAAGTTCTTATAGAAATAAATCAGCCAATGATTAGCAGAAAGGGGGAAAGATTTGCAGAAAAAGAAGCTTACTCTGTAAGCTGCTTCAATATTGTTAATTTCAAAAATGAATAATCATCAGTCCACTTTCCAAATAAAAACACTTAAAATATAAGCATTATTTCAAAAGGCATAATTTACTTATATCCCCCTTCTCAGTATTAAGAATTTCAGTTTAATGTTCTCGTGCATTTTCTCAATAAACACAAAGACCAGAATAAACATTTGAATATAAAAGTCAAGGTTTTCTAATAATTACTTTATAGTACTTGGGCCCCAAACAAGCAGCAGCGCTGACAAAGTCAAACCAAGTATGTGGTATGTTTATAAAGCAACAGGCACAGTAGGTCAGACTTTAAATGAGATGGTACAAGCTGCAAAGATACAGTGACAGACCTAGCACATACTAACAACTTAATACCTCTATCCATGCCATAGCAATGCTTCCATTTTTCTAGGCAAGCACCCAAGGGTTGGGTTTCCTTCCTCATTACATTCTTCCTGGGGCACAGACTGTTCTAAAACCTCGTCAAGCAAAATATCAGAAAACACAGGTACAGCCTTTCTGTCCAAGTCTAGGGAAGCAGATCATATTTAAGCTGAAGGAGATGAGCTTTTCTGAACCATCCCCCTAAGACTTTCTGAAATTTCCAGGTGATGATGATGCCACTTAAGATATAGGCAATTTAGAGGGCTCTGATGCAGAAATCAGTAACAAGGGTCCTGATGCCAGGTGTCTGGAACAGAACAAATGACAGTAACCCAGCTTACAAGTTTCCCACTGCACCAAAGCCAAGCTGAGTGTCTGGGTCCAAACCTGGCAGTGAAAGGGAAAAGGTTCTCAACTGGTACTGCAGGGTGTTATGACAGCCAATCTGTAGAGTTACGACCTGGATTGAAGAGCCACTGCACATTTCCAGCACACCAACTCACTTCAACTTACATTGCAAACATATTCAATCCCCACAAATAAATTTGGTGTTTCCAGGGAGTGCAGTAAAAGGCAGCACTGAAGGAGACGAAAGTTAAATTACAGAAGATGTAATATGACCAGCCAAAACACACAAACAAATTAAGAATAAATTAGACCCATTACCAAAACCACAAAGGCAGCATCTTGCGTGATGACTGTTGATTTTGTTAAGTTTGGGTTCTAGTACAGTCCGTTTAAGGAGCAGGAGTTCTCACATCTCCAGATTTATCTTTCTTGACAAATAATTGTTAAACTTTTGCTGATACTAACATATCAATGTTTATGATATCCTAAACTACTCAAAGGCAACACAAGAACAGATTCAGAGTATCAACATAAATGACCAAAACATGGACTATCTTTTTCCTGCTGAATTTTCCTAGAATACTGGAGTTTTGAAAGGTGAGGAAGATAATAGAAATTAACATTCAAATTACATTTTCTCTGATAGCTCCTCTACACCTTCCTCATTATGATACTGCTCCGATCAACTTTGCAGTTCACAGCATCGGAAAAGTCATCCTGTAAAAGGAAACTGTGTCCCTTCCAATACCCATCTGTGCCTGTGTTCTCTATTTAAAGCCCTGCCTCAGGGTTTGAATTCCCTCCATCCCTATTCTCTAGTTTGCCTCAGTTGTCCTGATGTCTCCAGTTATTGCTCAGGGCAGAGCTGATCAACTGCAGGTCCTGTGACGGCAACCAAGAAGCCATTTACAATTTCAACAGCTGTTACTGATTTTGCAGCAGAATCATGGCAAATCTGTGGTTCAAACCCTCCCTCCTTACAAGAAGGGGGAAAATAACAAGAATAGCAAAAAAAAGCCAACAAGAAAAAGGAAGGACTGGGTGAGTGTCATGGATAAAAGGGCACAGCCCCAGCTGATGACAATTCTGCCTGTGCAAAACTCACAAGACAGCCTATCACACTGTGTTAAGTCAAACCCCAGGACCTATCTTATCCAGGTTCCTTCCTTACTAGCAGACAGCAGAGGAGGAAGTCTGGAGCACACCAGAATAAAGCCTTACTCTCCTTTTGAGGACCTACTTGCCCCACGAATAGCGCAGAGCTACCTCAGGTATTGCACAAGTGAATGGTCCATCAAGGAATCACATCTCCATGCAGGTTAAGATGCCAACACACACGACTTCCCACTTCACTGAGCTATTTCAGCTTTCAGGGATCAAAATGGAGGCAGCAGCGTTCCCTTACCCCACAGACTGATGATGAATTCATAAGACTGTGCGTTTCAGGCAGTTCATCAAGGCTATAGATCTACAATAAGTTAACATTAACAGTTCTGCTGCTAAAATGCAAGCTCTAGTAAAAACTCTGAGAAGAAAAAAATCAGAGTGTTTACAAAACCTACCAGATGCACTCCCTTCCCAATAGGTTTAAACTAAAAGTCTTACTATTTTTCTCAGGACAGCTATCCTTTTATTCTTGGAAGAAATACAGCATATTATGACGAAGATAAGAGCCTGTCTCTTTGGAAGGTAACCACGTAGTTTGCCTTAGAGACAATGCAGTGGTTAGAATAAAGCAGCATCTTCAGTTCCCTCCCTCTCAAACAAAAATCAGTCCCCATGTCAAACATCCACACTTTTCAACAACCTGCGTTGCATCCAAGGCTGCTCAAGGTGCAAGAGAAATTATCAGTCTTTACACAGGAATGAGCCAGTCCTATTTCCCAGAGTGGACAAAATGGAGCTCACCAAGGTCATTTCAGCAGAAAGTCGGAAGAGAAATAAAGGAATTATTTTAGCATTTTGTTTCATCTATACATCCATCAGCTTTGACCTAATAACTCTTTACTCAAAAAGGTGGCAGAAATAAAATAAATGTTCAGGTAAGACCTGCTCAACTCAAAACTCCAAAGTATACTTCTTGTGAACTTCACTAGAACAACAACAAAAAAAATTAAATAAAAGACCCTTAACATCAGAACAGTCTCAGTCGGCTGTGCTGACTTCAAATGAAGGTTAGTTTCTGCTCTGCAATCTAAAATTATAATGGACAGGCCACTCTATTCCCAGTTTTTATTCAGTCCTATTTTACTACTCCAAATATATACTACCTAAATTTGTATACTCTTTAACAGTAGTTAATCTTCAATTAAAATACCTAGAGCAGAAACTAAGATAACTGGTAAAAGGTTTAAAAGGTAAAAGCTTATTGTGGAAAACGTATTCTTCATATTGCCTTTTTTTTTTAATTCTGCATATTAAAAATGTCATTTTTGTGACTTGAAAAAAATCTTCAGGAATAATGAAGGCTAACAAAAGACTGAAGAGCAGTAATTTAAAAAGCTCCATATGTAGCATCCTGATTACTGTATCAGTCCCATTTCCATAACGAAGGGAGAAGTCGCCAAACTGCTGCCTGTCCTTTCTAGTGACAAGGAAAGGGTAAAGAGGACAGTGTGTTCTCAACGCATCATCCTTCAGGCTCCAAGGGAAGAACAAGAAGTACAAGAAGTCTCCTGCAGTACAAGATGGGGGTGTCAGTGTCCAGCACTTTTCTGGAATACGGTAACCCCAGCTTTGGTGGTCCGTGCACATGTGCTTAATTTGGAAGCAGCTGAGTTCAAAAGTTTATCCTCCCTTTTTGACCTGCAAGGTTTTAGTGTGTGGGCGTGCACGAGTGTGTACATCATACCACACAAGCTGAAGATGTGCAGCCACAACACACACAGTGTGAGAGTGTTTGTGTGTATGGGTTTGCATGCAGAACACACTGCATATTCTTAAATACCAACACGTTATTCAGTACACACCGGAATGATGTGCCCTGGATGCAGAATTCAGCTGTCCCAAGCCAAGCATGGCCAGGCTGCATTTCCAAAAGCTTCTGGATTTTTTTTTGGCGTAATTTCAAAAGGACAGATTAATGAAAGAATTTCTTAATTGCAATACTGCCTATTTACACATAATAGATTCAACATGCTCCAGAGAAAGTATAAAAACCAGTTCTGCAAGTTTGGCCAGATTAACATCACTGACATGCCCATCACAGGTACAGCAAAGTAATGGGTGCAACAGCCTAGGAAATACCTTCATATTTATAGTGCTTTTCATCACACACACTGAAGGATAAAAGTCTAACCAAATCAGGGGCTAAGAGAGGCAGGAAGACTAGAAAGCATGAGGAGGCTGGGAATCTCTGAACAGGGTAAGTTTATGACTAACAGTGACAAAAGTAGTCACAGACTGGTGGAACAGCCAGCACTCGGAAGAACGAATATATTCTCCAGCTGACAGCTCAATATTTTCTTGAATTGCTCTAAAGCACTCTACAACTGCAGACAGAAATCTCTGATCTTGGCACAAAGGATATATTTTTCAACCATTTGTCATTTTACAGCTCAGACATAGAAGCGAGCTAGTGCCTATCAGCTGAGCCTCAGTAACTGTGAATATGCTCCTCAGCACATCACATGCACGACAGAACATCTTCACTGGGATTTAAAGAGAGATCTAAGGTTATGAATTTACAGCACATTCGTGATGGGGTTTGAGCACTCAGACAGTCACTATCACTGAGATAACAAACAGTAACTCATTAATCCATGGAAATGTGACAGTATAGTTGAGTGCAGCAGTTTTCTCAGCACTTCGGTTATTTTGAAATCTTGAATCAATTGTTTACAGAAGCTCTTCACTTGTGTTCACAGCAAGAAGTGCTCTACATACCAGTGAATCTTTAATACTTCCGAACGTGCAGCATGTATGAAACAGTGGTTTCTTTTATTTAAACAATAAACATCAGCACATAATTAATAAATAGTTCGTGGTGAGTGGAAAACACAAATTTTCAAACAGAACAAGCACTTTATGTTTGTTGGTAAAATTGTAACTTACTGCTGTGTAATTCTGACTGAAACTCTATTATAAACCAGTTCCAAACATAACAAGGGAAAAACACTCTGTACGCAACACAAATCAAGCAAAGTATGTAGGCATAATGGCATAGAAAATACAAGTTATTTAACAGAAGAGCCCATACATCAGAAACAAACTGGGAATTAAAACACAAGATGGTGCCCCAGGGGGAACAGTTAGCACAAAGACACTACAGACAGCAAGTCTATCAAGAGCAGACTACTTGACCAATGCCAAAAAATGCAAGTATCTCTTCAAAAGATCCAGGGACAAAGTGAAAAGTTAATGTTCAGAGTTATTGTGCATTTCAAACTTGCTTGTGAACTAAAAAACCTATCCAGCTTTACAGGAAAATTTCCAGCTTTCAATGAAAATGTTTAATACATGGCTTTAGAATCAGACTTGATCCCTTAAAAAGTGAAAAATAAAGGTAAAAGCCAACAAAGAAAACAAAAATTCTACTTTCATTGTTATACAGTAATCATAACGATCTAGTCCAAAAGTCAAAGAAAACACTTCCTATTTTTGTTTCAACCCAACTAGTACTTCAAAACAAAACAAATGAAACAATAAATAATAACAATTCCAATGTATTACTATAGCAGACAAACAAAACAAAACCCACAAAGCAATAAAAGAGAAACACAGGCTCTCCAATGCCATCCAAGGCCCTGGGCTGACAGCTCTGTGCAAGGGACACCAGAGCTTCCTGCTCTAGTCCCTGTGTAGCAGGGACAGCACATTTATTCTCTTGTAAGCAAACTGGATTCTATCTGATTTCTAAGTATAAACTGGGGGTAACTCCAGACATGTGGTGGTTGAAATGAGGTACAATTGAACCAGTAACTGTTGCTAACAAGGAAAACAGAGGTAAAAGGGACTGCCTTACAGAAGGCTCCAAACTGCTTCCAAATTTTTACAGCCCTAATGAACAGACATTTAGACTGGAAATTAAAATACCCAGGCCTAAGCAGTTTTGCTTCCTTAGCTTCTATCAGTTTACAGTATTATTTCACCTCTGCCTCAGCTTCCCCACTTAGAAAACAGGGTTACTAATATTACAGTTCTTTATACAATACCTTGGAATACAGAGTCCTTATTTAATCTGAAGAAAGGCTACACATTATGTAGAGGTTTACAAAGTGTCATTGTTGATGAAACAGCTTGTTCCTTTTAATTCCATGTTTAAACAGCTCCACAGAGGTCTGAAGATGTTGATTTATTTCTGATTTTACAAATTTTAAAAAAGGCTTTCCATGGAGATGTAATTCATGAGTTTAACATTTCATCAAATATGCTTTTGTTAAATGTGGTTGAGCAGGCACATTACTCAAGGTCATAAACTTTAAGTCAAATCACAGGCAACTGAGCAGCTCCTGTGCTTTTTCTATGGTCTCTGCACCTCCACAGAAGGCTAATTATTTTACAACAAAACTTGAGAAGTGTATTTTTTGCCCTAAGGCCGTATTTGCTCCTTGTTTCACTATTTCTGTTTCCAGAGAAACTCTTGTCTGCAGTTCATATTTTCCCCATCAGAACCACAGTGCTTGAACCATCCATACACCAGCAAGAAGAATCATGTTGAAGGTAAATTACATCCTTAAGAAGCATTAACTTTTAAGCAATATGGAATTTAAACCACAAAAGAAAACATAGATACAGAGTTCCAAAGTCAAGTAAAATATCGAAGTACTTGCCTGGCCTGTGGGTCTTTGAAGGCTGCTGCTAAAAAACCAAACCAAAACGCAAAACCAAATCCCCAAATGCTAAAAATTTCATCTTTTTTTTGTCCTTACCAATATCAGATGCTAGAAACCACGTAGAATTATTAGATCATCCATGGGAACATCTCAATTTAAGACAGAATATGTATTTCCTGAAAATACATTTTTAGTTACTTTAACAGACTATTTTACAAATCTTATGAGTTAGATAACAACACGTTTTATTCGAAGATTATTGTGCAATGGTGAACAAACACAATGGAGCAAAACACACCACAAGGACAAGTGATTTAAAAACAAATTATCAAGAGTCAATGCCAACAGGCTGACCAGGTAACTGACCTGAAATAGGACACACTACAAAACCTCCAGGAGATGCTCCTATATCAGTGACAAACCAAAACGCTGGAGTCCTCCTCACTGTACTGCCATACATCTGATGGCAACTCATTTAATCTCCCTAGATCTCTGCTCCACATCTTTCTAGGGGAAAAAAAAGAATAACCACTATCTGATGCAAAATATGAAGCACTAGCTGGGGACTACCACTACCAAATGTCAGGGAAAAGGACTCGAAACAGTTACTACCCATTACGCTCCTATTTATATGATGGATACAGCAATGAAATTCACATAAAAATTCAAACTGGCCAGCTTCACCCAGAACTCTGCATATAATTGCACATTGCTGGAACTCAACAGTCTTCTGCAAAAAACCCATGCCTTAACCTCTTTGACTCTACTGAGATTGTGCTGAGTTATTTAAGCATATAAGCTGTTTAAATTCATTCTTACATTGAATATTACTCTCTTCACTCCTATGTTTTTTTATCAGTGTAACATCTGCAGGAGAACAATCTTGCAAGAGTAAACAGTTTCATAATCAAAGCAACAACTTAGATGGCTATGATGTCCAGAAAACCACGATTATTATGTCAGCTCCATTTTTAGGACAAGTCCCAAGATGTGCTGACATAAAAAACAGAAGTCATGGAAATATAGAAACAAAAGTCTCAGGGTATTGTTTTGTACAAAAATAGATATTCCTATTTATAGAGGGGAAAAAAAAAATATCAAACCAGCAAATGCATTGCTGAACTGAGTGGTCTGGAAAAGGGAGTGCCCTGACTATGTAAGTTGTCATCCTCACCCAAAATAAAGCAAGTGAGGTTGGTTGTTTTTAAAAATCTGTTAGGACCAAGTGACCCTTTATAAGGGAGTTAACATTTATTTTAGTCTCTTCAGTTGTCCTGAAGTTTCTATTTTATCTTTGTCACTTCTACAGTCTAAGTCTTTCACAAGAACCTTTGAAGCCAACCTTTAAGTCATTTCCTACCCCAACCATTTTTCTGAAAATGTCCGAGAGACCAGGAATCGCCTACGCTGGGAAAGGGGTTCCTGCACTTAAAAAGTCCTCAGAAACACAGGATGAGACATGGTACAATACCATGTGTCAGAAGTTTACTATTCAGGAAACCATTCATTGAAAGTAATGTCTTAACATACAGCTGAGCAAATGAAAACAGAAATGGCACACTTTCCTTTGAGACACTACAACTCTGGAACTCTAGTAAGAAAAAAGGAGAGATCTGTAACCACACTGGAATATAAAGAGATTGTAACACATAGTAATGTTCCAGGTGATAAAAACACTCACTTTTCAGGAGCTGGAACACACAGGGCTCTCACAAGAGCAGCCAGAACACACTGTCTTGACTCAGTGTTGAGCAAAAGCCCATACTGAAATTCATGAAACCTCTTTGAACACAACACAGTGAAATCCAATGGCCTGGATGCCCAAACTGCAGCTCCATCTTCCTCCAAGTACTACATACAACATTCCTTTGTACAGCCTTGGCTGCAAGCCCACTGGTTTCCCCACTAAATGCTGAGACACACTGTGAAGATTTTGTATTTGTGGAAGCACACTGAGAGCACCCGTACAGGTCTGAAATATGTACCACCAGCCCATACCACCTCAAAATCATATGCAGCATTAAGATAATTAAGACACAAATAAAACATGTCTAACAAACCCAATTTAATTAAAAAACCCGAATTTAAAACTACTGCAATCTTTCTCCTTTCATGAAAGCCGAATATGGCACACAGGCCCAGCTTTCAGCAAGGCTGGGGGAAGGGGAAAGTCTCGCTTAACAGTTGGACACATTTAGTCATACAAAGCTGGAAGGAGGCAAAAAGGTAATAACTTAGTGATGAAGAAACTCCAAAGACTTAGAAAAGCATGGCAGGCTCCAGAGATGGGGTTTGCCAAAAGGCTATTTTGGGGACGGACAGGGCTACAAAGCTGCTATTAAGCTTCGATCCTTAAAATAAGCCCATAAACTCAGAAAATATTTATCTGTAAGGGTGGCAGCCCAATAAAAGTTTTATGAATGTTTTAAAACTGCCCTGTCAAGGGGCTAGCTGCTCAGTCACCTCCCTCTCTCCTGAAAAGCAACACAAGCAAGAAAGTAGGTCCATGTGTCAAGTTCCCAAGCAGGAATGACAGGGCAGCCTGAAAAACAGCTCTGCACCTCCTGCACCCCCCCACAGAGCCAGCAAAGCACAGGCCTCCCTGCTGGGGATCTGGGCTCTGCCACAGCCTTCCCTCCACTAGTGCAGGGGACGAGAGTCTCTACGCCATCACCAGCCTGCGCGCACTTTCTCCAAGAACTTTTTCTCTGACCTGTTACCCATCACATGTTGAGGAAGGAGAGGGGGAGGAAATCAATGTAAGGAAGGAACACCATGCACAATATGGAAATACAAACCCAATCTGTTCTAAAATTTTGCTTGACCCTTTACACTTGGCCCACTGTCCATCTCTAAGCCAGTGCCCAATTAACAGTGACCAGTTCATTTGGGCAGCAAAAACCAAATGTTCTCACAATCTCTGGATCCAAGATGCTTTTAGAAATCAAAGTCCACTTTGGACTTTCACATTAATGTTTTGTGAACACTTAAAGCTTAAGAGAAAAATCAAGCAGAAGCAATGCAGATAAAAAGAGTGGATTCAAGTAAAAGAACAAAATTCATTTACAAAACTCTGCGTGAACCCTGGAAACAACAGATAGTAGATTGATGCTTCTCCCCCTGCCACATATTTTCTCCTTTCCTATTAGCCATCATCATCAATTCTAAAACTCTACACAAAGTTTAAGCAAAGGAAGCTTTGCACTTTCCTCAAAATCCAAAGCAGGAATAACCACAGGCAGTAAAATCAAAATGGGGTGGAAGATAAGAACAAGCAATGAAAATCTGTTTGCAGCCAACCAGACTCCCACCACTCACATGCCAAGTTGCTGTAATAATAATTAGCTTCAATTTGGAACAGCTTTCAGAAAAATGAACGTCAATTTGTTCACACTCATTCCACTCCTCCTAGGCAGCGCCATCTTACGTGGTTTCTCCCACATCTTTTTCAAATGAAATGCTTATAGGCTTAAAACCTATACAAAAGTCTCAAAGAGCAACCCGAACTTCTGCGTCAGAACAGAGCCAAGGAGTGAAGCTGAGGGCCCAACACACACTCGTGCCATGGAGTACATGCAGCTCCCAGGCTGGCAGTGCAGATGTGGTGCTGTGGCCAGCCCAGGGATGGTTGACAAAGCAGATGTTTCCTGTCTCCAGTGTCATGTTTGCACTGTTAAAGACTTTCATTTTTTTTAATGTATTTTGTTACTCCATCTATCTTAGTGAATTGTCCATCTTGTAAAATTCTAATTGTATTATTTTCTGCTTGTTATCTGCATTATCTAAAATTATTTATACTATTATAACCTTGGTTTCAAACACTGGCTATAAACATTGCTACAACAGTTATTAGTTCAGGATCCATATACATACACACAGAGAGATGAATAATTTACTTTACAACTGCTCTGAAATGCTGGAACATGATTCTGTTTTCCCAACACACTACCAAAAAGGGGAAGAAAAAAAAAAAGGCTACAGGGACAAGATCCAATCTGTCTTCCCCTGGGATCTCAAAGTAGCAGTTTTCCTGAAGATGGCACAACACTGTCCTGTATTTGAAGCCTTGTTGGCCACTTTTTTTCGAGGGAGTGGAGCAGTTGCTGAGTTTGGCAGGAGTAAGTGCTCTGTTAGATTAAGTTTCAGCATAATGTTCTTGATAGGGATCGGAGCACCATCCCGAAAGTGCAACGGGAGGGTAAAACGCCAGCCATCAAGATGGATGGTTTGTTTTTATTTTTATAGAGATTTTCTAAACCTCAACTTTCACCTCTTAGCCCCCTCCCCCCCCATTCTCAGTCACCTCCAATAGCCCATCTGTGCGCTTCATTTAATAGAAACCTCTATTTCCTTGCTAATGGATGCATTTGGCTTAGAAGATAATCTCTTTGTGTTCATTTCAGCTGTCACATTCATGTTATCATATTAATACTGATTAAATATGGAACTCAACATTTAAGTCAGACCCCACACATTACTTAAAAGTGGCAAGATGTTCCTATTTTGGCACTTTGAAACCTCAGTCAACATGGAAATGGCCTCCCACTCCCACTCTGAACACCTCTCAACTGGAACGCCACCCATATGGATCTGTACAGGACAGGTTACTACTTGTAACCACCAGCCAAGCTCTAGGATGGGTACAACTCAACACCCCAAAAATGGTATCACAGGTCAAGCAGCATGTTGCAGGGGGTCACAAAACAAGAAGGGTCAGTACAGATCTCTGTACCCTCAGTAATGTCCTGTGGCAATACACAGCCACATTTATACCTCAGTTTCCCCATCTGTACCCAAGGGTATTTTGCAAGCTGTGCTGTAGGTGTGCAGCCAGTGTACCAATGTCTGTTTGGGTCTGCATGGCTACAGGCTGGAGGTGTTACAGAAAAATGAAGTATGAATAGCCAGACATCAAATCAGCAAAAACTAATTCAACAAATTCTGGGATTTAAGCCAACTTCATAACATGTCACATTTTAAAAGCAGCCAGTCATACACGTGATAAAGCACACTTCTAACCCTGAGCGAAGTCATCCTCAAATTCCAGAACAACTCCACTTGTCAGAACCACACTGGAATAAGACCCAGATGAATTTGCACCATTCCTTTCTCACTTCTCATGTGACCATCACAGCCTTTGTGGAGGAGGAAAGCTGGGATACAATAGCTATTGAAAGGAACCTTATAAAATGCACGCTTTAACTCCTTGTATTATTCAACACAACCATCTCTAATTTTTAAATAAAAAATTATTAACATGGCTTCTGTTCAATTTAATGGACTACCACTGCCCAGTCAAGAGAAGCACAAATAAGCAAGATTTAACCTCAAAGTTCTGATGAAATTAGTCATGTATGTCACTGATTTATCAGAAATGCAGTACAGCAGGAGCCTGAGTTGTATGTTCTAGTCATCTTTGTGTGCAATTATCAAGTCTCAAAATGAAAGCACATGTAAATTATTTATGGGTTTCGGAAGACAAACCCATGTTCCAATAGCTTTGATTCCATCCACCTTTCTTAAGAGACTAGTCAGGAGCTGCGCACTCAGATCAGCCAGGACCTTTCCTAAAAGGCGATGCGACACCTCCTGAGCAACTTTGGAGCAGAAGAGGTTATACCATGGTCAGGAAAGCTCCCCGGGGATGTCGAGAAGGCTAACCTAACCTTCTGAGATCCGTATAAACAAACAACTGAACATGGAGAGCCTTGAACCGAGGGACTGCTGTTTACCTAACCCCTGAACTGCAAAAGACATCAATCCCTGCCTTATTAAAGAAATGCATACGCTAGCCAGGCATGCCTGCTTGATCAGATCTCTCCCATTCACAGCTTCTCCGGGGTCGGAGGAAGTTCCAACAGGCCCTGTTCCATAAATAAAATCCCTCTGGCTGGCGATAACTAAATTGTATTAAGACTGGCTCAGACAGCTTCAATTAGAAATAATCGGCAAGGGTGGACTGAAATACCCTCTATCAATTTGCTTACAGCTGGTCTTTTCCTCCTTAAACCAATTCTAACTACCTGGTTCAAGAAAAGTAGCAGGGAATCCATAACAATCTTCTACTTATTTTATGTGTAATCCACATGTATGTGTGTCCAGAAATCAAAACCTAGTATCTAATAGAGAGTCAAGAGTATAAATACAAAGACAATCAACAGGTCTTAAACAGAAGATTCCTAACCATCATCAAGAAAAACCAGGAAATTCGGAGTCTGAATAACATACACCATTCCCATTATGTTTATAGAATTTCTCTCACTTAACTGCCTGAAAAGCAATCATTTGTGTATATTACAAATCCATCCTTTCTTTAGGAAGATTAGAGAAAATAAGGTTATTCAACTCAACTCATTTGCAAAACTCTACCGCACAGTCTTTTTACAAGTATCAGTATTTATTAAAGCTCAAAATCTTACAGAAAAGAAGATAATTTTATTTGGTATTTGGAAAATATTGCAGGTAGTTTAACAGCAGATTTTATGTAATTTTTTTCAACACCAAGAAATAAGTTCTAAAAGAGAATCACTCCTGCTTTCGCTCCAGCATACATTTAGTCTGAAACCTAATAATGTATTTCAGCAAATACTAGTGAATTTCACAGCTATCAACTGGACAGAAATTTTCAAGTTACTGTATTTTCACACATGTGAGAAATTAATTTGATTTTTCATAGAAATAAATTGCCAAATATTAAAAGATATATATTTTAGTATTTTCTCAAATTTTCTTCATTTCTATTTGCCCAATATATGGCATAGTCAATGGAAAAAGATTTTTAAAAATATTCAACTTCTCTTAAAAGGAAGAGTAGCTCAACACAGAGCCTGGGTCAAACTCAAGCTTGAACTTCACTTAAAGTAAAAAATAAAATTGCTGATAATTTACTGAGTAAGTTAATCTTGCTCTGAACATGCACAATTTCAAGACAGAAAAATAAAACCCCAAACTAAATCAAATTGCATTATGTCACAGAATCACTGAATATTCTGAGTTGGAAGGGACCCACAAGGATCATCCAGTCCAACTCTTAAACAGCACCACTGCCTCTCTGGCAGGAATCGAGCCCCTGGTCTCCTGCATGAGAGGCGGGGACACTCACCACTGCACTAAAGTGGATTTTCTCAAACTACTTAAGAGTATAATAAGGAAAATACAAAGAAAAACTAGGGAAAAAAGTCAGGGATTGTGGAAGCAGGCATCAATTTCCACATGAATTCCAAAGGGACTATAATCTTAGTACATCATCTGAGGGGGTACTTGTGAGAACAGTCAATTGTAATGAGCCATGAAAAGAAAATCCCCAGTTCATGATATAGAGCCTGCTCTCCTGTCAGCAAGAACTTGCATTCTTTAACACATTTTCAGCCCTCGAAAACATCTTTCTCTCAGGCCTGTAGTGTTTGTTACCTGGCACACGCTGCTTGGCACAGCCCATGTTACCATTGTGCTGGCTTGAAAAGATAATTCATTGCAATCAAAGGAAACAAATGCATATTCTTCATGCTGTATTCATATTGTAATGCCAATCCTGATGAGCTGATACTTTAGGAAGATGCAAGCAAACAGTGCCTTGACTAACCCATCAAGTGGTCAAACTAGGAAAAGAGAATGTTGTTCTTACACAGATGGAAAACTGAGAAGGTAAACAAATGCATTCAGCAGTAAACACATATCTGGCAGCAAACCCACGTACTGAATTAAAATCCTCAGGTGCGCAGCAAAAGGCTGCACCACACAAACGACATTCTTCATTTACATACAATAACACATTTTAGGATGAAACAAAAAAGCAATCGAAGGAATGGCACAGGTCCATTTTCTTGGTTCAGGTTTCTGTAGTTAATATATTTACCTTATAAAACAACTCTTAAAAGCATCTGAGCCTGTTCAGGGATAGTTGGCAGAGGAACGGCCTGAAAGAGTAAGAAAAAGGAAATGGCCAAAGAAAAATAGAGAATAGAATGGGGAGAGAAGAGTAGAGAGAGACTGGGGTAAAGCATGAGAAAAATGAAACTGGGAACTCATCAGCTGTAGAAGGAAACAACAGGTTCTCCTAATTACCAAATTGTCTTGATTTCTTAATCCATAGTAGTTGAGGGGGATGGAGGAGAATTGAGGTCTCAGAGGTTTAAAAAAGTATAAGAAAACATATAGCACAAAAGTATGCAATACGGAATTCCTGTGACTGAAATTACAATGTAGATATCATATAAAATACTTTTCTAAGCAGAACAATGGTCTTCTCTACTCTACCTATGACTCTTATTCCAGGTATTAAGTACTTTTATAAGTATTTTCTGCAACTTTAAAAAAATGTAATAATACCGTAGCTACATGCAGGAAATGCTTTTGTTACTTATGCATAGCAGTACACAAAATCATGTTACAGCAGAGCCCCCCCTATCAAAACAGGTCTATTGAAGCTCCAGTTATTTCCTATTCTTTATTAAACACTCAAATCCCTTTGTGAAAACACAAACCAAAGACTGCTTTACACAGACTTCCTTGAAATCAATGCCTACTCTTAAGAACGACTATTTTTTTTGTCCCCAAACTCAAAACATGGATCAGCCTTTCAAGGTTAACGTGCTTGTCACAGGGCAGTTCTCATCCACTGAGCACAGGCCACTGTTGCGAGTCAATACTTCAAATAGCCTACAATTGGCAAACCACAAAGCTCTATGCCTCCAGGAAGCCCCCATGGTTTATGTTTTCACTCAGACTTCAAAAAGAGATCAGAACAAACACTGGTGGAAAGGGAAGGTGAAAGGCCCAGGGGATGAACGGTCAAAATCAAGTAAATGAGCACAACCAGTTTAGAGACAGGAAGAAAAATTCCATTGCAAGAGGGCAATCTGAGCAAGCCTGGTGGAGACTTTTAGCATGATCAAAGTTATATAAAGGCTTAGAACCTAAATATTTTCCACCCAAGTACTTCAAAACCGTGAGTGAAAACTCTAACATCCAAAATCAGTAGCATCCCATTACACACACGAGAAAGAAGAAGCAAAGGAGGAGAAAACAATTTGTTCTTTGGTCGTGCATAAACTACTGACCTGGGAACAAGACCTAGATTACATGGCTTCCACTTCCTTGCTCTACATAAACAAGAGGACTCTCAGAGAAAGCTTCCCACTACAAGCAGGACAGAGCAAGTTCATCTTGAACAGGTCACCCTGAAATCCTGTACACAGAGTATTTCAGCCATCTCTCATCAAAAAAAAGTAACAGTAGCAGAGACAAATACATGAGAATTAAATTTTAGAAAAAATCATGTATGTTCCCATTTGCTCTAGGAGATACAAGATATTAGTGAATTACTGGTTTTTTTATGCTCTACAGTTCCTGAGTCAAACTCCACAGACACATAATAAAATCCAGTGTTAGTTATATTCTTTCTCAAGAAAAAAAAATGTTTTCACACTTAGAATTACAGCAAGAGTGTACTGATTTGCAAAATGAAACACCTAAAAAGGACAACAAAATCCAAACAGAAGGTAGCACATGCGTCCAACTCTTGTGAGCACGATGTGTGGTACATTAAACTTCTGTAGTTTTTCATGAAAGAGTGACAATGTTGTTTCATGCCATGTTCTAATCCAAATTGTTTGCAAGTTCAGGACTATAAACCCAGTGAAGCCAAAATTAAATGCAGAATCTGATCTGTAAGGAACAGGACCATTTGGGTTGTAATAATTGTAGCAATACATCTCCACTTAAAGTGAAAAACATCCAATGCAGCAGAAATTTTAAAACTTGAATGCAGTTCTATTCTGCAGTTGTGTGTTTATGGAACTTTGCAACCATCAAGTATGCAAAACAGGACAGGGTTTCTTTAACAGAGGAAATAAGCTTTTTCCTTTGCTCAGTTTGAACACTTAATTTTGCCACCCACCAAAATGTTGTGGTTTTATGTTTGATTTCTTTTTACTCCAAAAGGTAACCTGCAGTATAGGAACCCCACTGGAGAAAAGATTTCCTAAGCATGTGAGGGAAGACTCACGACACCCTGATGGGCAGTTACGTAACAGGAGTATGGAGCCAAAAGGTATTAGATAATTTGGAAATGGTCACCAAGTAAATTAGTGGTGACTTAACGGCAAATATGAGCGCAGACCACAGCATGCACTGCAGACATGTCCTGCCAGGGAGCTGGACTGGGCAATAGGGTCCAAGAGCTCAGACCTGCTGTTGTAATTGCTCAAAATTCAAAGTAAGAGCCCTAAATATGCAAGATGCTTCTTTTCTCTCAGGGAATGCAACTTCCCACAATAACTGCATTCCCCCAGAATAACAAAGCTCGGATTAACTGGAAAGACTTATGACCACAAGAGACTCTATACAGAAGTAAGGTTATTATACACAGCAGCACTTCCAGCTCTCAGTTTTACCACAAATCTCAAGATAAGTGCACCTCTTTTGAAATCCCAGATCCTAAAAACATGCAACTGAGTGCAAATCTCAGTTTGTTTAATTTATGTATCTAGCTCTTGTGGCTTAGGAGAATCTTATATATATGACCTGAGTTTATCTAAGAAAAGAAACAATCTTTACAGAACGAGTTTTTTCTTTTTTTAATATAAGTGCAATCATTCTTTGGAGGCTTACCATCGTGAGTACTTTGGACAGCTGACTACCAATGTCATTGCCAACTGAAACAACAACTGTTCAGTTTCAAAATACTTGTAAAAACCCACAGACGTCTCCCAAGCTTTCCCCACACTATCAGATTCAAATTTTATCCTCAAATTAAGATAAACAAATTCTATTATTGCATCTTTCTATTTTGCAACAGGGATTTGCAACTTAACTTTAGGATAACTAGTAGAGAGATTGCTATTCTTGGAGGCAAAAATGGAAACCTAATTAGAATGCACTTGGACCAGACTATGTATTTTGGCAGCTCAACTCCTGACAAATTCCATCTGCAGAGGGCAATCTTGGGCACAGAGCTAGACTGGATTTTCCCTTCAGCCCTTCCTTTCAAGAACTAACAATATAACAACACCAGAACATCCACAGGTCAGAAAAATCCCCTCTATATTAGCCATCCCTATGGGAACCCAAAAATGCTGGTAGAAATATTTGAAGACAAAATAAGCTGGCATACAACTTCAGAGACCAAGAAAGATGGGCAGGCAGAATAAAAGCAGTAGTAAACTGGAATAAAGAACAGAAGCAAATGAGAGAGAGGTAAGAGCACTTGCAGCAACTTAGTCAAAGTGAAAGGATGCTCAATGGAGACTGGAAGCTAATATTAAGGAAAAAATGTATGCGATTGCCAGGTTCTTTTGTTTGTGGATTGGGTTGTTTCTCCTTTACCAAGTGCCAAAGGTTCTAGCAGAAGTTAAGATACCCTATGGTCAAACAAAGCCCATCTGCTGGAATTCTTTTTATTTTCTGAATAGATTTTTTCCCATAAATAGCACCAAAAATTGCTTTCATATTTATAGCAGGACAACACATCACCCTTTCAAAGTTCTGAGTTTGCAGGCATAATCCTGCAATTCTGGCCATTACATTCAAGATCAGGACCTCCCAATACTAACACGAATGAGGTAGAGAGCCAGTTAGTAAGTTCACACTTCCTTGACTATTGTTTTCATTCAGAAGGAGTGTGCACAAGTCTTGACTTTGATTCCACAAGAACACTCTAAGGTGAATAAATCTGGATATTAAGCTCCAAAGGTCGGCATGGGCTTACAGGATGTTACCACTTCAAAAGGCAGGTATTGATTCCTTCAGGCCAACCTTTTTGTGTCAATGTAGTACGTATTCCTAGTTCCTATGTGGTCACCGGGACTTTCACATCACCACAGTTTAATCTGGTCAAGAGAGGATCATAAAAGGAAGTGATGCGTCCCTGGCAACGATCACTTCCCAGCCCCTGTCCATAATACACCAGCCAACTCTCACAAAAGGAGAGAAGGAGATTTATGCTTGAAGTACCCCCTTAAGGATTTCAGGTTTTGTTTGGTTTAGAGAGTAGGGGAAAAGATACTGTGAAAGAACAAGCAGAGCTAATCTCCAGCTTTTAAATAAAACACAGCTACACAGATTTCTTTGCCCTCGGGCTTTTGTTTTTCCTCCTGACTGAAATTCTGCTCAGTCTCACCTGATACTGACAGAGATGGCAACCCACCAGACCCTTGTAGGCAACAATTTTTTATTTTCCTTTACTAAAAGAGGAGCCAGGCTGTGAAAACAAGGATAATAAAAGTGCCTAAATTCCATTTGGCCTAAGAGAAGATTATCCTATTCTAATGCAACACAAGCAAAGAATTCCAAATGTCAAGATCTCCCACAAAAAGTATGCTGCTAAGTGACAGGCTGTTTAATTATTCTCAGTGCAATGAAAAGGTTCAGACTGCCCCATTCCTGATGATGTCAGTAAGGAGCGCCCTCCAAATTACAAAATTGGAAATATGACATTTATCTACCGTCAACCATTTAAGGCTTGTCTCCTACAGTTGTTAAGAAAAACCCAAACCATGAAAGTAATATTCCACGAATGCCAGCTATGGAGGTGTGTTGAAACCTATGAAGTGAGATATGCCTTGAATAATAAGAAGAACTGTCTTAATTATATTTTTTATATTTGATTTTTTTAAGAGGGAAGTTAGAGGCACTTGTGTGATACACAAATTATTTTATTGTTCCATTTTTCTATCTTTACATAACTTTAATTTCCCTCATGCTATTTAACCTCTAGTTGACTTCCTTGCTTAAGCGGAGTGCTAAAACATATTGAAAAAACTTTGAAACCCACTTTTAAACCCTCAATTTTTAACAGGGACTGAAATTGTGCAGAACAGTGCTGTTCATGTACAGCTCTTCCATCAAAGCTTTCCCACTATGTCATGAACTAATTTGCAAGCCAGTGTGGGATCTCATCCAATGAAAAAAGTATGTGGCAAAATATAAAAACACCAAGGATGTACCATCCCCACAATTCCCCAAGTGAGAAACACTTACTCAGCGTTTCTAGCCTTAATCTCACACAGAATATGAAGGATTCTCAAGAATAAGGCACATGGGTTAATTCTGACCACTTCATGTCACCTCTTACCAACACTGTAGGATCCTAAATGCACTGAGTCCCAAGTTAGGAGGCACATTCGTGCTATTGCTTCAGAACAGGCTTTTCTGGCACATTCAATCCCTCTACAAGCAGTCAGAACAGTGAAATGAACTTGTTCTCTCATATACAAGAAATACATATAAGTGCAAGGCAAAAAGTTACTGGCCAGAGAGAACAAGGTCACAAACAAGTTTTGTCTTCACCTGTTCTAGGAAACTTAAGAAAACTGTTATCCTCTATGTGTAAAAAGAAGAGCACAGTCAAAAAGCTTGTATTCCAATATTCTCATTTATATCTCTTCTTACAAAAACTGTGTCTTTTATTACATTTAAATATGCTCAATTGAGAAATGTGTTCAGCTCTTAGGAGTGTTAGATATGCACTGCTTCTTCCACATTAAGAAATAAGGTAGCTTTCAACTCTAGTCACGTATAACAATTTTTAGTTAAAAAGAGGAGAATTGCAGTCAAACACTCTCCAGTGCCTCAGACAGGACAAATACTTCACAAGCAACTAAGTAAAGACACAGACAGCAAAGTGAACCATGCCTGACATACGTAATATGTTCCAATTAGATTTTAAAAGTCACTACATGTTACAACAATCAAGCACAAGGCAAATGCAAGGTGCCAAAACCAAGGAAATGGGCATATCTGGAGTTAATCTTTTAAAAGATGTCCTGACACACATGAACAAACCATGAGTTTGCAAACCAAGCAGAGTTTTACAAGGGTCACTTCTTGAGTGAGAGATAGTTAAACAAAATCTACAATTAGCACTAAGTTACTCAAATGATTCATCGAACTTTCCTTTGAATTTCCCATGAAGGAGCATGACATTCCTGGGTGCAAGGTATGTTGAAATCAGCATTTTCCAAAGCTAGTCATTGTTAGCTTTTATCCTCTTTAGAATAAGACACTTAAACATACAGTTCTTGCCTCCCCAAACTTGCTCTTGAACAATGATTTTCACTCACTTACCTTATGCAGTGTTCCATTTAGAATAAAAGCAGCTGCCTTAGTCAGCAGCACTCCATCAGTAGCTCCCTCCCTCATCCATACACACACTAGCATAACTTTAAAAGCAGTGTAGTTTAAATTGCCTTTCAAATCTTGTTTGTTTTTTACGCAGCTTGTTGGACTAAGCAAAACTTTCCTGTGATTTAGAGATTATGTCCTCCTTTTTATGCATTTGATCATACAACCAGTCTGGAAAGGAAGCATCATTCTGTCAATAATTAACAGGCCTTGAAATTTTGTCCTCAGTTAAAGGAGAACAGCTCCACTTCAAGTCCTCCAGAACACCAGATCTAGCAGCAAATACTTATTTTTTTTCCCCTTTTAAGCTAGATGCTGATGCAAACATCCTAGAAAGTTGTCATTCAACCAATAAAAGCATGCCTGGACACAAAACTAGAAGAAAGATGAAAAACAGATTGTTCCACCCACCGTCCTGCTGCCTGTCCCTTTTACCGTGACACCAGCACCAGGAAACATGGGGGCAAACTGCACAAGAAGATTCCCCAAATGGAAAACATCATCTTCCTCTCCAAAGAGCAAGAAATCTCTGCTAAATAACATCCCTCAATAGTCAAGCTACACTTCACTCTATTTCATTTTATTAGCCTTGCTTCCACCTCCTTGGACCACCCTAAAGGATTCTTCTCCATTATATTCTTCAAATACTTGCAGATAATCATATCTCCCACTCAGACACCATTTAGCCAAGTTTCATGCATTTCTTTTCATCTTTGTTCCCTCATAAATCAATCCCTTCAGTCTCTCCAGCATTCTTGCTGCTCTTCCTTGAATTTCTTCCAAACTACTGACATCTTTCAGCAACTGAGGAACTTCCAATTGCATGCTGTACTCTAGATGTGTTTTTTTGTACCCTAAAGAAAGATAATTAAGCCTTTTCAAGAAATATTAATGCCCCGAGTCTGGAATAAATCTAAATCAGAGATTACATTATTTTGGGGGTTTTTTTTCTAGAATGGATAGCAATTATCCACATTTCACAGAGCAGAAGAGCAGAGAGAAATTTCTGACTTATTGCTGCACACAAGCAGTGCCAGAATAAGAAACAGATCCATGTTCTGCCATTCCCAGTCGTGGTCTGCCAAGTTTCAGCCCATGGACAATGTAAGACAATGTTCCCAGGCTGTGATCTATAGGCAAACAAAAGCCATTTCCAAGTGAGTACAGAACAACACTTGGGGAGGCCAACACTTGCTCGCATGAGTGGGCACAGCACAAGAGGCTGTTGGCACCAGTGGGACCAGGGAAAGCCCTACAATGTGCCATGGTCTGTTATTACCTTAAATAGTCAGGACACAAATCTCTGATATATCAACTTGATTTTTATTGCTGGGTAGAGGTTTGTATGTAAAACCAGGTGCCAGCTGTCATCAGGTTAACTACCCAAACAAGCTAACTCAAATGCAGAGGTTAAGACCAGTTTTAAACATGAGAGGACTGACTGACTGCTAGGCTGAGGCAGTACAAAGCAGTTTTCAACTTGGGTATTTCCTTCCCTTCCCTACCATTCCGATACATTTGTGAAGCAATCACAGAGAAAAAACTTCAGAAAAATGACAAAGGGCTCTTCACAAAAGAAATCTGTAAGAGACACTGTTTGAGAGGTGGCAAGGATGAAGAATGGGGGGCAAGGGAGAGAAAAATCTGATCAGCTAAATTGAAAAAACAAATAAAACACCAAAACCCCACAAACAGGATGCAGACACATTAAAAAAGCAACACTGATTTAAGAAAGGAATGTGAACTGCAGTTGACTTAAAGAGCATCACAGCAATAGCCCTCCCCCTACACACAAATCTCTGCAACTCTTAAAGAGATAGGTTTTTAGGCCCTTTCAAGTTCTGTGCTTCTTTCTTATTTCTTTCTGGTATTAGCATTATCTAATTTAATTTACTGCCTTTTTTCTAGACAAGAAGTTTGATCCAGACTAAAGCAAAGCAAACTAAGTTGTATCATTCTGCCTTACCTTAGAGAGGTATTAAATTCCAGCATTCTGCTACATATTCTTCTCACTGAGAGAACAAACTACAAAGGATTCTCTGAAACTCTAGCTGTTGTTAAACATCAGAAGAGTGTAACCAAGATTAGATAATGAACACCTCAGGGACAGGTATAATTTCTTCCCAAAACTCTAGAAAATGACATTTTGCTCTGTATATAAATTTATACCCACTTTTCTTAATGTAACTGCCGGTTCACAATTATAGCTCCTGCCTACATCCACAATGGTGGCAAAGACTCCTTAGGAGGCTAATCCCTGCCCTGTCCCAGGACGAACCATTTCCTCCATCCAGAACATGGAAATGGCAATGTAAATCCCATCTTCCCGTTGTTGTTCTATCAAATTTTGGCCTCCAGGAGAGAAAAACTACTCAGAACATTTTTAAGAAAGACATTATCTCAATTTTCAGCTTGAGTCCTTTTCAATATTAAGGTCATTTACTCACCATTTCACCAAAGGCACCCATCTCAGTGAACACTTACAAGCTTTTCTATGCTAGAAAACAAAGTATACACATATCTAGTGCAACTTTTTTCTTTAAACATGCACTGTGCTTACTAATTAGACCCTCAAACATATTTGCAAAGTCTAGCATTTGATGACAAAACTGGAATTACAGATAGGATAGAACAGAGGATGTTTTTTGTCTAGTCAGAAATTCTTATCTTGTGATAGGAAGAAAGAAAATTCGCAGAGGGTCAAAATGGGTGCAGTTGCATCACATCCTATGTTAAATAGAAAAACAGCCCATCTTCAGCAAGGAACCAGGAAACTTCACCTTTCTCTGGAGATCAATTGCTCTGTGATTGTTTGCTGTCACAGAACATTATGATTTCTTTTCTTCACTTGTACAACAGAAGTAATCTCACTCATCTCTCTAAAGAGGGAGGGGGATTAACTAGTGACAAATGGACTGAAGACACTACAGAAATATAAAAGTACTCCCACTATCGTTAAAATCTTATCCCACAATCTGAGTTAAACACAGCACCTATTATTGCCTTTTGAAAAGCCTCAGAACTACTTTCCTGCCTTAAAAGAAGTAGAGAAAAAAAAAACCCTAGTAATGACACTTATAAACTCTAGTACCCATAATTTCCTATACTCTAACCTAAGGAGGCATAAATCCTTCCTGTAATTCACCAAGGATGAAAAATATAGTCATATATAATATCATAAAACCAGGAGACACAAGCAATAAAAAAACTCTCAAGATGTCCAAAAAACCATTTATCAAGCAGTTTTTGCTTGGGGCAAGTTAGGGAATAACATGCAGAACAGAGCCAATTTAAGGAACTCACATTCAATATACATTTAATAAGTAGCTACAGGTAAAAATGATTGCAGGTTTGTTTCCCTGTATTTGTTCGGAAGGACTCTGGTGCAAACCACACACAGATTAAGAGAGGAGAGATTACCACAAACCTTTCTGGGCACAGCAAGATTTCTATGTTACTTCCACTTACCAAGAAGTCATTTTGAGACCTGAGTTTGTTGACACAGGAGATGTGGCTTCAGGCCATCCAGTCTCACAATATAAGCCAGAGCCACCACCATTTAATTGGAAGAGGTACCACCAGATCAACTGGGTCCAACTGGACTCAGCAGATTGCAAAACTTCAGGAGAGACTACTAGTAACACTTAGACTTGCAATATGGAAAGATCATCTAAACTTGACACAGACTAGAATTTGTTAACCGATAAGCACCTACCTGGAATTCGGATTTTAAATTTACCACTTTGTCCAAACCCACCATCTATTATTCCATCTTCTCCTGTAGACAGCTTCACTTTCAGACCTACAAAAATTTGGATGTTTGTTTCCTTTTTAAACAACGAACGACCAATCACACTGTAATCATCCATCACCTGCAAAAGAAATAGGAATTCATGAGTCTACCATCTAACGTGACAAGAAATTGTCTGATGCACACTAAGTTTGGTGACTTCTACAACTTTTGAGAAATCACTTACCCCCAAAGGAATAAAACTACACAAATCGTCCAAACTGTGGAGTCTAAGGCAATATATGTCTAAACCGATAGAAGACTTTATGAATTACATGCATTTCTGCTTTCACCTCTTCTCAAAACATAGGAAAAACAAAATATGCTGTAAAAATCAGTTAAACTTTTTTTCTGCTTTGAAACCTTTCCATGAAAGTCACTTAAGTACCCATGCTCATACAGTTTATTCCATTACCTATCCTACAGCCAAGTACATTATCAGCTACATAAAGTCTCTTAGCTCCAGATCTGCACTCCAACAGCTACGCTTCAAAGAAACGACAGTTTCTAAATAGACCCTTTTAAATATTCACCTTTACATACATATTGATTTGTTAAACTAAAAGCCTTATGACCATTGTATCCAATTTTAATTTCAAGGTTTGTAACCCAGTGGGAAGAACCATTCCAAGCTGAATTCTTAATTAAGCTATCAGGAACAAGAGGCAGCAAGGTTGGTGGGTAAGGCAAGATAAACAACCCTCCCTTAGGCATTACAAAGTATAAGGTGCAGTCAAGTGAGCCTAATCCTGTAGGTGTGAATATCCTTGTATACCCAATGCCTGGAGTTACTCTACCTTGTAGATGCGGAAAGAACATTTATTTATCAGAAGAAATATGAGGATATTACTTAAATCTCTCCAAGATTATTTTTTGTGGTGTAAGTTGCAGTTCTTCATGTCCTAGGAGACATTTTTGCCACACCTAAGGGTTTCAAAGACCAAAGTGACTTTATTCAGCTTAAACAATGGCTCAAAATATTGCTGGTTTATTAAGCAACTATTCTTCCCTGAAGCCTCCTCCATAAACTGTAATGCCTATACGGACTCAAATCCCTATGACTGATATTATTTTTTTAAATATATACACCTCTATTTCAATGCCAATCTTAGTGTGGTGGTAAATCTTGCATCCAAAATTTAATTTTTGTTTTGTTTTAAACAGAGCTTACTAGCTCAGCTATCAACAGCCTTGAAAGGGGCTGTGCAGTACTGCAGAACACTGGCAGAACTTCTTCCCCTCCATCCAGGATGAGAAGTATCTAGAGCCCTTCTTCCTTCTTTTGCCTGGAGATGACAACAGGACAGGCAGCTCCACTCCCAGTCGGGTGCAGTCAAAGCTGCAGGAAGAAGCACTCGGATGTCTCAACAACATTCACTGCCCGAACTTCCCTCCTCATCTTTTACCAAAAGGGCACATTTATATTTTTTTATTGTCTGTTCTCTCCCACTGCTTCAAAAGAGCCTGTGAACCATTAATGGCAGTATCACTGCTTGGCAACCTCTGGCTTAAATTTAAAACTGAATAATGTCTTTTACTACAGCCCCTGACAACAGGTGGTGGTAGAGGGGGAAGATAAGCTTTCAGGCACACTCGCCTTTCTTTGGGTCTGAAACAGAAGACTAGAGGAAAAAGCAACTGCTAATTCCAACCTTAAGAAGCACTTACACTCCCAAAACCTTCTTAATTTATTCCAGTTATATTAGCTGGAGAAATAAAAGTATTACTTCTTCCTATAAGTCTTTTATTCCTTAAACAAGAATTTCAAAACTCCATCTCTTCTCCACCGCTGGCTACATGCTTCTTTTCCCTATGTTTGAAACACAGATGGTCTTTTACGCTCCAGTGAGGATCTTCCATATATCTATTATTTTTGCAGTTATCCCCCAGAATGGCACAAGAAGGCAACTTTAAAGGCCATATAAACATCTTTTATTTTTCCAAGAGCACTTCAAAGTTATGTTTAACTTAATTAAAAATGGAATTACAGGGTGAGCAATCACACTAGACTTGCATGGTTCAGTTTAGAGCCTCCCCAGCAAGGCTGTCAGAAAAAAACCCAAATGATTTCTGTGAACACGTGTTACAAGCATCACGGACTTTTGAGTAAACCAGTAATGATAACCTACAAATGACGATTAGAACAGCAACAAAGTCCATCACCATTTAGTTATGCCACACTCGCGTAAAACCTTTGATTTAAAAGCCCCTTATCTCTCAAAAGGGAATGTGCTCTTCAGGGTCTTGCTCTTCTACATTCAGTTTAGGAGACAGACCAGGGCTCCAGCTGCTAATGGTGAACTAACTAAAAAAAAAACATCCCTCCTATAACTGATCAGTATGTTCTGTCAGTATCACCACAACTCCTTGGGCATCTCTACAGACCATTAGAAACAAAACTGCTTTAGCGGTGCTGAGATAATAACTGATCAGTGACTTGCCTGAGTGGCTGTCTGGTCTCAGTGGACCAGACTGAGACTTTATGACCCAAAGTCTCAGTCTGGTCCACTGAATACACCCCATCCTGCGCCACCCATCCCCTCCAATTAGCCTATCATCAATTTATCCCGGACAAAGTCTAAATCCCACTGGATCACTCTTTGCATTAAAATAAATTAGTGTTGGAGAGAACTACTAGGAACGAAAGCTCATTGTCTCAACTTTAAGATCATGTTAGAAAAATAAAAGAAAAAATTTATTTTGCTTTAGCCTTGCCTTGTAAAAAAGGCAGAGAAACGCATGTTGTTCTCTCCAACTGAAACTCAACACTTCCAATTACTTTACCAGCAATTTACCTCCAATCGTGGGATTTTAAATTAATCCCCTTCGAGTTCTCAGAACATCTACAATGGCAATCACTTGGCCTATTAGCTGAACAGCCTTTGGGGAGAGCTTTCTGCATTTCTAACACATTTTGGGGGGGGGTATAAAATATTATGAATGTACAAAGCCAAATGCCACAAAGACAGTAAGGGATACACAGTCTGCTCTGAAGCAGCAGCAAGGGGCCTAGCAACGAGGGCAGACTAATTTTATTAACTTCAGGGAAACTTCAAAAAGCTTTAGGGCTTTAATGCCAGACAGAGACGACCCCAAAAGTCAGTTTAAGTGCTGCATAAACAAAGGATTAGGGCAAGAAAAAGCTGAAGGCTCCTTGCATTTCTTGTTTATATTGTCATATGACCTAGTAGGAGTGGGAGAGGGCTGCCTCTCTGACTTTAATCCCCCATGGTGTACAGTGGCGTTTCAGTTCACTGACCTACATTACGATAATATTTTTTTAAATTTATGGGCAGAGGTGCAGCATCAAACTCACTTAAGGACTTTAAAAAAAGAAAAGAGGCGGGAAGGGAAAAATACCCAGAAGAGAAATTTTCGGGCTGGTATACTCTCCCCCTCTCACTTAGGTTAGATCAGCAGCTTAAAAAGGATTTCAAGTTCAAAGGGAACGTCTCTGTTACTCTTGTTTTATGGCTTAGACCAGAGGACACAATAGCACTGAGTTTATGAAATATCCTTTCCCACTTGGCTTTCGTGTTTGCACAAAAAAAGTAAACAGTGTTTTATAACCATAGGTGAAGTATGTGCATCTCTGGCACATAACCCTTGGGCTAACTCTGAGAAGTTCACAGAAGAAAACAACCAACTCAAACTCCCCATCTCAGCAGTACTTACCCCACCATACACTGTTTGCAAAACCACAGTTCATGTTACATGTGCTGGCAATTCAGTGCAAATCACAGTGTAATTCCAAGGAAAAATAACTCCGCAATTCCCCTTTGAGCAAGACAGCAAGTTATATTGTCCAGCCTGTTAAACCACCCTCCTTTTTAAGATAACTTAGAAATTATTGTCATCTGAACATCCTCTTAAACAATCCATCACATATTTTGAGAGCAAATAACTCCCATCTCTTAAAATATCTGTAAGGGAAAAGAAAAGCATATCAGAACAGAAACACACAAGCGGAAACAAACTGGTGCCAGAATGAGACAGAAATAAGAAAAGGTCTGAGACAAAGTAAAAGCACTGAATATTAAACACTAGAAGAGATACAGAGAAAGAATAATCTTTTCTCATTTAATAAAAAATTACATGGATGTAGACATAAATGATTTTTTTAAAGAAGGATGAAAAAAGGCCTAAGGATTATTCTCAGCAAATTGATAAATCATCCATTGAAACCAAAACAGGAAAACAACAGGAGAGGAAAATGAACAAAAAGAACCTATGACTAACACTGAAATTACAAAGTATTTTTATTACTTTTTTGTACTTTAGGAAAAAGTACACTTGAGGCATCTTCATCACAATCAGTGACAGCTCATTTATTTCTAGAAAACAGTTTCAAGCACTTTCCATTTCTGTGTCAGAAATGGGAATATTTTGGAGACTATAAAATCCTGTTCTTTTTTAAAACAATTTCATGCATTGAGAAAATGACAGTACATGAGGCCACAAAAAGGGTGAAGGAGAAAGGAACTGAGGGTTTCACCAAGGATTAAGTTTACAGCTTTTTTGTTTCTACAAAGACTCATAGCTTACATAGTAGGTAACTGAGAACCAGGTGAACAACTTGGTACAAAGAAAGAATGACTTAGTCAGCCACAGCTTTCCCTCAAGAGCTTGCCTACACCAGCATAAAGACTTTTCTTTCTGCAGTTCCCTTCAGCACTAGAAAACTTCAGATGTTTGCTGGGCTCCAAAGACCTTCTTTCTCACGGTGCTCTAAGTGAACAACCTAAATTTCTGCCTTTGAATATCCATGAGGAAGAAATGGAAATGCAATGTCTTCATGTCTCATTACTGCTGTTTTAATAGAGCAAGAAGACATCACAAACATCTCTTCGTACCCATTAACTTGGTTTTCAGATGTTTGTTCCATCTCTTCCCAGCCTACATTTTTTGTATCCAAGAAACATTTTCCTTTCTCTGCTTTTCTGAGTAAAGGGACAACTGCATTAGAGATTATCTAACCAGCAGCCATAAAATGCCCTTCTCTTAGCTGACCATTTAGCCATCATTATAGCCTGGTAAACCCCCATATGGTAGAGGGAAAGGAATCATGAGTACTGAGTCACCTCTATTTAAAGTTTAGAAGGTTTGAATCCAAAAAACCCCACAAGCACTAAATTCCTGACACTGAATGAACACATTCATTTTCCCAAGTGAGAAGAAACTGGTTGATGTCATTTTTTTTTTTTTGTTAATGTATGCTGCCTTCCCTTTAAGTAGGAAAAGCAGCATCAACAGCTATAGCAAAGAGTGGGCTAAAACACTTACCACATACTACACCTTCCATCTCCAGACCAGTAAGCCAGGCTTTCTATACACATTAAAAACCCTGTGATGATTACTACTCAAGAAAAAACCAAGAAACAGGCTGTTCTGTAGACAAGACGACCTGTAGATGCAGAAGTCTCAACCTGGCCTCGGAAGCAGGATACAGAGAGAGCTGCCAAGCTGAAGAGAACTTGTGGTATCTCCATGATTTAAGAACACTCAGGCACTTTCTTAACCATTTTAAAACATTTTTACTCTGGTGATGATCTCAGGTTTTGAGACACTAAACATCCAAAAGAAAACATCAGCAGGACCTGGCAAGTTTGATTTGGAATAGCACCAGGGACCTGGCACATAGTAAGAGGTCAAGAATAGCAACAGTAAATTAATTTGTTTCTAAAGGAAACTGCCCACAAATAGCTCAGGGAGGGCAGGGGGGAACAAAGAGCAGAGCCTTACAAATCCTCACTGGAAATTAAGCAGGCAACAAGGACGGGGCCAGTCTGGAAAGAACTGCCTGAAGCAAACGATGCTCAGGTAGAGAGGAGAGCTGACTCATGACAGACTCACATTCCCTTCAAACACACCACATCACCAACATCTCAAGTCCATCCCCTCCTCTAATGATCTCTAACTCCCATCTCTAACTCCTTGTCTACAAAAATTAAAGCCATCACCTCTTTTATATCTTCTGCCATTTGGCAACAAGGTTTCTGGATGAAGCAATACAAGCCTGTGCTACACAGTTGAATATTTGTAACTCAAAGGCATTGAAGGTGTGCAGTGGAGGGATGGCTACAGTGCAGCAATATGAAGGTCTTGTTTTACTTTATCTTTTCCACTTTAAAAATGCCTAGGAGATTACATTATATAAAACCTAAGTTATTTAAGTTGCAGGATTGGGCATTTTAAAAGTTAAGAAATGCCAGATGTCCATACAACCTTATTCCTGTCCCTCTTTGATATGCCCCATGATATCGTCTTTACACGGCCACATCCAAGACCATTTCACAGGAACCCTGCCTTATTAACGGCACAGGGGAACAGAATTAATGTTGCATAGGCAACCGTAAATCTGGTATTTCCTAACTTTCAAGTTCTTGATTTTGCAACCTAAGTAACATTCTTAATTTATTTTTGTATCCAATAAATAAAATGGTGTATTGGTTGCATTGCTGACAAACTGATTCCCCCACAGGTGACTCTTACACAACCTCAGAAAAATCAAGACCAGCTGTCCACACACTTCCAAGAACCAAAAGCATGTCTGCATTTTAAATTTAATAATATAAATAATAACCATAGGTGTTACTCAAACCTTGCAAAATTCTACTACCCACTCATGTGGAACAAGTCATTCTTTTCCTGGTTAGTGTGCAAAACAGATTTTTTCAGATGGATAAGCAAGCAGATTCTGTGACTTAGCTGGTACACTTTATGACAAATTTATTGTACTGTGCTAATCCATATGCTGTGTCTGTCAGGAAGCACCACCATTCTTTTCTCACCACTTTTTGACAGAAATGGTATTTTTGTTTAATTAGCAGACAGCCCTCCCTTCCCCCTTTCCCCACTAAGCCTCTCAAACTCTTTTACTCAAAAACTAAACAAGAGCAAATAAATAAATGCATCTTTTATAGTCCTATTTTACAGTGCATTTTAACTACTGAATGTGCTGTGCACTTTTATTCACCTGATTGCCTTCATCTCTGTATTATTACTGTATTTAGCATACCATCAGCAGCCAAGCAGAACCAAACAAACTCACGTTCAGACTTCAAAGCAGGAAAAATATTAATTGTGGCGTCTGCATGTTTACAGTGGATGATGGAGTGACATCCACCACTTCTCCCAGCAAGAGTCACGGAAGGTTCTGCAGACACCTCAGGTCACTGCCTGTGCGTGCAGGCAGCTCTCAGTCAGACTTCAGATTTTGGCTTTGTTACTCACTTTGTGCCCATATCAGTCTGGACACCATGTCAGTCACCCATCGTTACTTGGCTGATGCAGAGTTTTACTTGCTATCCTGCTGGAATAGCACTATCACTGTAAGAAAACATGTAGATGTAACATTAGTCCTTAGAAGCCAATGAAAGATTTTTTATCTTGAAATAAGTTAGATGGAAGACTCTAACCATCTAAGCAGGTAAAATTTAATTCCCCTCATCCCTGCAACCATGCAACAGAAAACCCACAGAACAGTACTTCGGTGGAAAATATTTCAAATACAGTGTATAGGAACGACTCTACGAACCCGATTCTGGCATTACTGCTATCTGGAAAGAATTCTGTGAAAAAGTACCACTTATAAATGATCCACTACTCAGAATCTTTCCAGACAAGAATACTTTGGCACTCCCATATAACCTACTGCCTTCCCCAGGCAATGGCAGCTTCCCCAGAAGTCTCTTCTCATCCCTTAAGTGAATTATATCAGATGTTCCTAGTCACTCACGAGCAAGTTCATTCTTCTCCTCCATGCCCTCCTTCAGCACTCTGCTTAAGCCTGTGGCTGAGCTACCACGTACAAACTTGGCACCTGCTCAGTAACTAAATGCTGGTGTTTCCACTCATAAAAAGTAACAAGGAATTACACGGCTTGTAATTGTTAAAAACCCATCAAAGTTCACAGTTGCTGCTTTTGAAAATGTCTAGCTCCCCAAGGGACAGTCTGGGTCATTGCTGGTCATCAACAAACTTAATACCATTTTCTCAAACTTCCTGCAGTTGCTTACTAGCACTCCTGTCTACAACATCCCATCCTTCTGAAAGGCGAGAAAGACCAATCAGGTAATGCACTTGCTGTGACAAAGCTCTTCCTATCCCACTAAGAAGAAAAAAACACAAAACACTTAAAAGATGCTGGAAGATAGGCTCTCTCTTTTCCATTCAGGCTTCAAGAAGAGATGTGCTGATAAAGATCTTGATAACTTGCCGTGCTTTCACATCTTGCTCCTACAACAATACATTTCTCCTTGGGGACACTAAGATCACACCAATACTCGAACAATTAGTAACATGATGGTATTAAGCAATAAGGAATTCCTCCACCCCTAGGAACAAGGCATCCTGGCTACATGATGGCCTCAGTCACCACAAGAATAAGTTCAATAAGAAAACTCACTATCCAGCAACCCACAAAACCTACGAGCACAGTGGTTACTAACAAAACCAGGACAACGCACAGCTGTGACACAGGAAAGGAAACTGCCCAAGAAACAAGAGCAGCATGATTACCATCGAGTAAAGCCTAAGAGCAAAGCAAATAATGACAAAGATACATTAAAAACTTTGAAATAGAGAAAATAAATTCTTCTTAATATCAAAGGAATACAGAGAAATTATCTTTAGGAAGGACACAGCCTGATAGGAAAGCTTTCTTCTATACTTAGACACATGTTGCTTGTGATGGTTTATCATTTTATTTTTCACTACACAAACTTGAAAATGCAGAAGGTGCAGCTCACACTATGCAAAGCAAGGCAGAAAGCTTTCCTTCTCCTTTTGTTTCTGCCACAGAGCTACTGATTTATGATTACCCTTGACAATAGGACCCTATGACAACCATCCTATGATAAATCCTGCTTGTGCAAACACTTTCAAAACAGGCAGAATATCTGAGTCATGCAGGAAAGCATGATGCACTTCTACAGTTCACCTTTCAGTTGTAACCCTCTGCACTGAACCTGTATGTCCATGGAAGCCAAAGCACAAATAGCATGACAAATATCAAAGATTTATCCCAGGAACTGAGTAACTGCTTCATGAGTCAGACTGGAATTAATCTGCAATGCTACGCAGAGGTTAAATTTAGAGCGGACGATACCTCAGAGATGGTGTTGGGATTATTACAAACGTCTTTACCCACAGAATTGTGAGGAGGTGAAGAGCAAGCAAGCTGCCTCCAGAAACACAAGACCAAGGACAATAGCTGCTGTTTACTTTCCCAATTCACTTGTCTCCAACTCCAGGAGCTGCTGACCTGCCAGAGCTCACCAAGTCCACAGCCAGCACTGTATGCCAAATCAGATTCACCAACCTCCTTCACAGCATCTCATTTACCTTTTTTTCACCAAGATTCTCACATCACACTCAGTGAAGTCACACTGGTGTTCACAGCAGCACTCTCAGCCTTCTTTAGTGTTTTTATCAGTACAAGTCCCTTGATGCCAGCCTAGTTTTTTCCTATTGAAAGCACATTTGTCAGGCAGCCAAGGGTTTGCAAAAATAGTGTCCAGAGGGTGACAGTCCCCGCCTCCACACAACCACACCAGAAAGATGTTCTTGACAGAAACTTCCTTTCACTGAACTTCTCCCCTCTCGAGTCCTCTCTGTAAGAGAAAACTGGACTAGTATTTCATGTAGCTTTGAAATCATCAAGTTAAGCAAATACAAACCTCTGCCAGTGCACTCTTAGCTCTGAGGGAATAGAGTATTTTGATTTTCCTTTAAAATAAACCCAGAAAGACTTACTCTAAACATTAAAAAAAGGCCCAAAACAGCAGCATTCACAAATTTCCTCAACAGTTCAACAATATCAGATAATATAATCAGATAAAAATCATCACTCCAGCTGAATTATGCAACTTTTTCATAACCAAGATGCAATCCCAGCACCTCAGATAACACTAACTTTTCATATACCACAGTAATACATATTCCCTCTCTTCCCCTCTCCCTCAAAAAAACCCAGATAAATAAGCACAGATGCAAAATAAAGGCTCAAGGATGTGCTGCAGACAGTTAAATCCAAAGATTTTAGTGAACGACAGTAGCCAGGTTTGATTCTTTCTCTGAGTTTTCCACTCAATCTTGACATTAGAGAGGCAAGATAGCAAAAGGAAAGTGAACAGTATAAATACAGTGCAGTATTCAATTTTTGTATAACATTTGCCATCACTTCAGCAGATGAGAAAAACCAGGAAGCACAGGCATACAATTTCAGTAAAATGTACAGCTGAAGACTATTTGCTAATTTAAATACGACTTTTTACTTTAAAATATGAATTCAATACCATATTTTCCATGTAAAGCAGGAAAAAGTCACACTTGCTTGTAGAGAGCCAAAAAATCTTTAAGACTAAATGTTCTTCTTTTATTAAAAAAAATTAACCTTAAAATCCGGGATGGTGCTGTGCACCAGGGGCACACAAGAAAAATACTGTGATGCTGAAACTTAATGAATTTACAGTTCTTACTATTCCATCAGTGCTCTGAAAGTAATCAGAATAGGAACAAAAAGCCAAACCATAAATGCTTGATTTCTCCCGAGTAAACTGGTAGTTAAACTGCAGGGAATCAATTTTAATTCTAGCAACAAGCAGGGGGGCTTGGGAGAGCCCACATCAGATTAGCAACAACATTTCACAAACAGGAACTATTGAATTCCACTACAACCCCATTATGGGAGCAGGTTTCTACCCCATCCCAAACCTGGGAAGGCAAATGTTTTGTGCCCCTGCCTCCCTCTCTCTCAGCCTTTCAGGAAGCTATGAAACTAATTTTCCCCTGCAGTATTCTCTGAAGGAAAAGTTCACTTCTTGTGGAGGTAACATGTATTTTTTAATTATTACTTTATGCCTCCCCAGGGAAGGTGAGGAAGGGGGGAGCTTCCTTGCCCAACAGAGAAAGAAATTTTCCTGTACCAGTGCCAAGAATAGACACCCTAAATTCAGCGATCCTAATCTGCAGCCATCCATCAGCAGCAGGGTGGGACCAGCTGACTCAGATTTTCTATTAGCTACTGACTTTGTGTGCTAAAATAAGTCCCTGTACCACCCAATTGTTCCTGCTGCTCTCTGCTCAGACCTAACAGGAGCTACTTCGACTGGAAGAACTTCCCCAGCAGGCCCTTTATATCTGGCACAATTCTCTTCCCACCAACACATCCCTGTGTGCCCCTTTGACTCCAGGAGCATTTCTGATATTTGCTCCCCCATCCTTTCAATATGCACCAGGGAAAATGCAGCTCCAAGTACCTGCAGTACCACAGGAGGCAGAGTGTGGGTACAAACCTGATGGTAACTGTTCCTTTACCACGTACTACCCATACACACAGTGTCCAAGACCCATATTTAGGGCACACTGCATGACAGATGAAGGCAGGATAAAACAATAAACCTCCCAGTTCTACATTTTAAAAGGCATGGGAAGATAGGAAAACAGTTCACTACTACATCAGCCTAATAAATTACTCTGTTGGTCAAATATTCAATGACCCATGTTCACTGGTTCTTTTCTGGACCAGAAAATGACATGTGTGTAACTGATTAACGTTATTCCATTATTTACACAGTCAAATCAATAGCAGAAGGCATAAGCTGGCAAACAGTTTGAAAATAACACTAAATAAAAACAATTAAAAATGCACAACCAAGGCTAACAGCAAACTGTTAACCCTGTCAAACTCCCAGTTCACAGGTTCACAGGTTATTCCGAGTTGGAAGGGACCCACAAGGATCCAGTTGGTACTCTAAGTTTCCAAGTCCCATAGACTAGTGCCACTTATTGGGAGCAAAAATAGAGATTCTGAGACCACTTCATCTCAGTTGAAGAAAAACATCTGTCTCCATCGGTCAAACAAACTTCTATTTCCATTCATATTCCTGCAGCCACAGAGAAACTACAGAGGTTGATAAGCCAGGTTTCACCTGAAGAATGCTAAATGTTTTGTTCAAACTATCAAGTTTTGAATTCGGGAAATAAAAATTAAGCGTTCTTCACTCAAAAGTTAACACATATCACACTAATATGTCAAGTCGACATTTGTTAATTTTGCATAAACTCTGTTCAATAAGGAGTTAGCGACTAAGTTATTTATTTATTGTGCATCTCCACCTAAACCATTTACCATGAAAAATTCCACCATGGAACATATAAACAGATGATCCTCCACTGTTGACTGAAAGCTAACCACCTATGAGACTGAACTTAGGCCAGCAGTGCAATACCAAACACTACAGACAGTATCTCTCCATAGCAATGAGACAGTAAAAACAAATCCCAGGTAATTTTTACTGGAGAAAACTCCTCAGGAAAGCAGCTCTATTTTCTGCCACTAAGGTGGGTCAAGTACATACACTGCACCAGATTAACACCTGTGTGACACTGAAACAACATGCATTAAGCATGGCTCGAGTTCTCCATGTCACCAGCTTGATTCCATCTTCAGCATGCTGTAGCAGATTTCTTTTTGCCTACTGAAATAAATGTTAACAATTGAGGTTCTTACTTATTAAAATGTGAAAATGTAATAAAGAATTAATAGTGTGCTTTGCGTTATTCGATCTAATGCTACTTTCTATTTCACACTACCTTCACATTTCCAGTGTCCTGCAGACTGTGCAAAACATGTCAAAGAGCACTAGAAGATTTGTCACTTAGGAAGGTACACAAAGCAAATCTCTGTGACCTGATTAGACACCAAAAGGATCAGTGAGAAACCAGCATCAAATTTAGTCAACACTGCATTGCACTGAATAAAGAGGACACTTCAAACAGCAGCTTCTGACTATTTACAAGCAGACCAGATGTAATACACTAGGTATACAAATATCAGAAAAACCTGGGTAAGGACTCTAGCACACAGCAGTGAAAATTCTACATCACACCAACATACTTTATACTGAACAAATATTTGCAGTTCCCACATACAGCATTAAAGAGTTTACCCTTTCCACTTGTCCTTCTTTGTGCTTCAGCTTGTACACTTTCAACTTCGGAAGGAAAGTCTCTGTGTAGTTCTTGTCTTCCATGCCTTGGAGCAGTACCCCATGGAATGCCAACCTGCAGGTGTTTGCATGAATATCTGTATCCAGCTTGGAGCCAATCACAAGGCACAGTTTAGGACAAGTGACTGGTTTTTCAAACTCCAGCAAAGCCCACTGTTGTTTTGGGATCTGGACTTCTCCTGCCTGGTCATTTTCTTTATTCTCCTCTGATGAAACTGAGTCCTTGCACAAATATTCTTCTTGATATAGATAATCTTTCTCAAAATCAAAAACATTTTCTTGAATTTCTTCATTGAAGTCAGCAGGGGCTGGACTGAAAAACATGACTCTTCCCATAACTGTTTCATGACCAACTGTGATGTGGAACTTGGCTTTAGTCTGAAGAGCTCCTCGAAAATATTGGATTTTCTTCAAGGAAATGATTGCAGCGTGGATGGTGTGAAGTGAATCTGGGGTGCAAACTAGGCCTCGTTCCAGCAGTTTGGGATCAAACTGGGTTACACAGATACCTACTCTGTCACCCTGCATAGCGTAAGTCACAGGAGTATGGAACATCTGCATGGACTTGACTTTCTTTGTCACCTATCAATGAAAAGAGAAGAAAAAAATTAAGCACTTAATTTTATGAACGTATTAGAAACACCCATAATCGGATATGTATATGGTTATACACATCATGATCTCTCAGCCACATGACACCGTCCTGTAGGATGACCGACTTTCTAGAAGAGGCGGCAATTCAAAAAAGGAAAATAGACTGAAAACGTACACCATCATTGAAAATTACCACATATTTGAGCCCCTCAGTTTATTCTGCTTCTGTTCATTAGACTAAAAGATTGTCATGGTCACAATTACATTGGTATTTGCATTATCTGGGCCGCAATACCCTCAATGTTATTGGCAAATCATCAGACACACTCACACCATGGAAGCAGTTAAACTGCCCCAAGCACCTGCACCAACAATAACATAGCACTACAACCAACACCCCTTCATGCGCCTGTGACTGCTTTCCCACTCCTTCTACAAAAATTCTTTAGATACATGGTCAAATTCAACTGTAGAATGTTCAGAACAAACCCCACTCTCATTATAACGTATTTGCACAACGCCAAGCACGATGAACTCTTATGAGCCATCACAGCAAAATAATTCGTAATACAAAAATCTCGCCTCTTGTGGTATTCCACATATTAAAAAAAAGAATCCTCAAAACTTTATCTATATAAAAGTAGAATATACTGTGCATGTGTACAGAACATTGCTAGAACAGACCTCAACTCTCAGTATAATTTCTCCTTCCTTCTCCCTTTCATTAGCATCAGTTCTACAGATATCAAAAGGTTCATATGAAATACTACTGTGCAATTGTCAGCATTCAAGCCACTATTATCTCTCTTACTCAGCAGGAAAGAGTCTCAAATACATCTCCCACCACTGTGCATCCCTCAGTACTCCATCTTGTAATCCCAGCCCACCCCATTTATTTTCTAACCCCTGAAAGTAAGAAACGAAAACGCACAAGCACTGATGAAGAGAATTCCAAACCAAAGGACTGGACTTAGCAGAGCTGGGCTTCATCCTCCAGTGCCACAGAGTTCAGAGCACAGCATTTAGATCAGACAACTCAGAATAGTCCAGAGAACTTAATTTTAATCACAGAACTATTTACTCAGTGTTTCATAACGCCACGTGTAACTGCAAACAAAACTGTTTTTCCTCTTTTCTGCACAGCCTGCTGCCCTGCAAGAAGGACACTGCACTTGGGTGTAGAAAATCTGGGTATGTCTATTCCCAACATCACAAAACTCAGAAGGGAACAAATTTCAGGAACTTAGCTCAAACTAGAGGACAAGATGAAAAGTCTATTGGCTGCACTGAAACCTTCAGCAACTGGAATATAAAAAGCTCTCCAAATAAGTCAGAAAAAAATGGTCACAGCCAACATAAAGACAATTTGAAAAAAGGGAAAAAAAACCTAGCAGCTGCATATCGTCCAGAAAAGAAAAACCTTATGTTCCTTTTAGAAAATCATAATTATACAAATAACAATGCCCATGAGCTTCACCACTAGAGACACTGTTTGGGTTTCCTGAGTCTCTGGCTGCTAACCAAAACCAAAAGAAATGCCCTTGTACAGATTATAATGTTATTATTAACAACATTTTGCATAATAAACACCACATCAATGCCTGTGAATTCTTGAAGAATCCACAAAATATTATGAGAAAGCAGATGAAGAGGTGTGTTCATGTCAGAGCTCACTAAAAATCCTGGACCAAAACAGTTTGTCAAGCTCGTAACTAATGTGAAAACAGACTTAAAAGGCCATTGTAAATATCCAGCAGAGTTTCAGTTTCAAACACGTTTGTACTCAAATATATATTCATTATCCCTTTAGCTAAGTCTCCTAGACAATACTACCCCATCCAGTTAAACTGCAGAGAAACAATTTAGTGTTTACCTCCAGCTCTCCATTCACTTCCAAGTCTGTACTTTTGAAGGCTGAAATTACAGGGATTCGAATCAAAACACTGATGGTCTTCACAGTCTCAAATGCAAATTCAAGAAAAGTCCTGACAAATTCTCTTTCATAAAATATTATCCCAATTTAAAACACACTGAAAACTTGCAGAATCATGTAAAGTTTCTCCACCCCCCAAGCAAAGGAGACTATCTGTGCTGCCCCCAGCTCCCTCGAAGCAGGCACACACTGCACATCCTGCCTGCGCTCACCTCCAGTCTTAAGAAACCCCTTCCATCGTAGCTGGGTCTGCCTTTCAGCAGCTTTGCTTGTCCTCAGACACGAGGAGGAAAAGACACTGCATTACTCAACCTACTGAAAATCACCTCCATGGATCGATCCAGTACTTGGCACACAATTTAATCAGTCCATCTATATTTGTACTAACTAGTATCTATTATTGTGTCTAAAGTTCCCGCAGATGCAGCAGAGGATGGAACTAAATGGGAAGAACATACCCAAGCCCATTCCTTTTTTTCCCTCATGTCCTCAGTGATAGAGCTGTAAAAGGAGCAATAAAGAACAGTATCTTAATTGACCTCTGCTTTAAGAGTGTAACATTTGTAAGAGTTTGAATCTGACCAGAACAATGCCAGAATATGCACAGGTGAAAAGTGGAGAGGAATTAGATCACCCAAATTGAGTTGGAACTGCATCTCCTTCAAAAGGTCAGACATGGAACCACAGAGAAGTGAATCAGGGAGTTGGTCTGCACCCACTGGATCAAATAACAAGAGCCAGAGTAGCCTTAAATCACCAACTTCCTGTTTTCTGAGCAGACCATGAACATCAGTACAGTATTTCATTCCATTTCACTCTGACCCCAACTGACAGAGACATTTGCCCATTGTTTGAAATACTCCAAGTGTAGGGTTTTTCTTCAAGAGACTCAAGCACATCACTAAAATTCATCTTTGTTTTGTCTGGCCTCTAAAACAAAAACCCAGAAGCACTGAAAAGGATGCAATGACCTTCAGTATTAGATTTGTTTCTCTTCTGCATATCTAGTTTCCCTATGTAAGGGATCCCTACAAATTATAACACAGTTCTAAGCTTTCAAATATTTTCTTCAGCTTTATGGCAATGGATTTTTCAAGTAGGGAGATGGGGCTGGCTCTCCCCATTGGAATGACATAAAATACTTCAGAATACTCTGTTCCTGAGCAACAGGACTTTGTAACTGAGAACAGCTATGACAAACATCTTTGTCATTTCATTGCATTTATTTCTAGCATCCCATTTTAGTCCTCAAACTGCTGTCTGTAAAACAACTTCTCTCTTAGATCGACTATGAAAACAGTGTAAGGCTTATTTTAGCAATCCACTCAATTGAGTGGGGGAATCAGGCCTTTATACACAGAAAGTGAACAATATTGAGCGAAACAAACTTTACTGCACGTGAACCATACAGGTAAATATGGAGACCTTGGATAACATGTCAAAATGTGCGACAAACTTAGCTAAGAAATTTATTCACATTTTGTTTCCTAGTTGTGGCACAGGGGAATTGATTATATCTCAACATATAAATCAAGAGCCATGTGTTGAAATCTCACATCACCTGCAAAGAGATTTACTTCTCTTAAAATTTTATTTGTATAATCATTTTAATGTTCCTAAAGCATTATGTAAAGGTCCATAAAAAGGGTGAGAAACAAGTTTGTGTTAAAACAAAACGCAGAACAAATCAAAAGCACCCAAACAGTTCGGCCCTTGAGATAAACAAATGTATTCAATATAAGAAAACCCATTATTTGAAGACCAAAGGAAAAGCCCACTAACATTTTCAAAGCAGTTTACTATAGACTAATAGAAAACAGGATACAGAAAAACTCTGCTAATCACTTTTTTCCCTGGTATGTCAGAGCTTCTTTTCCTTTATTTACCCAGCTTCCATTAAGTTATCAGCCATATGCCATTGCTCATCGCTGCTCCAGATAAAAACCTAAGCATCCTGCTGCCTCCTAATGCCGTGAGTGCATCTTCCTGATAGAAAAGATACAGCAACTGTACTCCCCTGTAATACTGATGAGAAACTTGAAAGTTAAAATAATTAGTCTCATGATCTGTTAGAGGAAATACTGACTGTAAATGCAGTATTTACAAAAGGAGTATTACATATGTATTATAAAAAAAGACCCCACTTCAAATGCAGAGGATTCTACTTCAAAAATAAGTATCACACCACAGACCCCAGAGCTGCATCTTTAAAACTTACATGCAAGAAGGAACTGATAAATGAAGAAAGCATGAGTTCAGTCCTGAGGTTTAGAAATACACCAAGTGCAAGCCTGCCTGAATGAGCAGCCAAGCAAAAACATTCTTGAGAAGTATAAACTATACATGCATTGCAGCAAAGTGCCAAATACACTTAGAATCACCCAGAAATGCTTCCTTACAGCTAAAGTGGAGCAGCAAATTAAGGGATGCATGACCAAAATGCATCCCATATCTGCTGCTTTTGAAAGCAAGAACTGCCTGCCTTCCTACTGTGCTGCTACAAATCCAAATAAGGAATAAGGCATCTCATCTTCCTGCTTCCAGTATCATCTCTTATTAAAAGGACATGTAAGCTCTGAAGGGACAACAACAAGAAGCAATCAGCAATCAAAAGCCAAGGCCTCTCCTCCATGCAAATTAAAAAAAAAGTATTTTAAGAAATAAAGTATGAAATAATTTCCGAATTCTCTTAAATGCCTTTGTGGCTCATGTCATAACTCATTAGTTCAAAAACCTTAACCAGGATTTCAAAACAGCACAGAACAGCAATAAAACAGGAGTTGCCAATAACACACCAGTGAACAGCAAATCACACAACGCAAACTTTACCCACTGCTCAGGTTGTGGAGAGCTTCCTCTTCTCATGCAACATCACAACAGCAGCTAGGACCAACTACAAAGAATAGAAACCTCAAAGAGTCAGAAACAGTTCCAAGTTGGTACATTCCAGCAAGATCGTGTAGCTTAACAACTTTCAGAAAGATCTTGAATATTTCTCAAAATCTATTACTTGTGCATGGCCTCGCTTACCTCCACGTGGGAAAGGAATACAGCAGCTGGAGGAAAAACTATTTCCCATAGAATCATTCTTTTAATTTATTTTTTTTAAATGACGCTTATAAGGGCTTTCACCATATGACCACTGTGATGCTTATGTAACACCACACACGTGCTATCATATTGTATTTAATATACTCCTCCTCCTGATCAAATAACATCATAGGCTGAGGAGCCTGCACTGCAACATTAGAATAAAGAAATATAAAAGTGGATACTAAAATCCACTTAGCTTATTTCCTTTCTCAGCATTTGTAACATGACTATGCACCCAGTAAATAAAAGAAGCAGGTCAATGATCTTACTCTCTCTCATGCTGCTTTGCTTTAATGCCACAATTTTAATTTAAATTATGTGTATGCCATATACATGCACATAATCACAGATCAAACATTACCAGGTGTTAAGATTAAGATTTTGTAGGTAAAGTTAAGTGATCTTCTACGCCTATGCACTCTGCTATAGCCGTTAAGTATATAATCCCAAATTTTTTCAAACCATGCACAGGCTGGACAAATCTCACTGAAAAAGAAAACTATCCTCTATTTATTTTATTCTCATGACTGAACTGCCCTGAATTCACTATTTACTGCAAACCAACAAATTCACACTATATTATATGTATACTTCCTCACTGGAGCATTTATTTGGTAAACTCCAGTAATCTTGTCACCTCTGTGATATAACATGGCATTACATCTCACTGCAGATAAACTCAATTGCACCATTTGTCACTATCCAAATTCTCAAGAAAAGCCTGATGTTCAGTTTTTGAGAGTAACAGGTTGATTTTTCAGGATTACTATAATTTCTTAAGAGATTTTCCCCATTCACAGCAAAGTTTCCAATAGCCTCAACTACTTCAAGCAATTTTTAACTTGCACCAAACCTCCTAAAGCCATCCTGTACCTCCCCACCTGCCACACAAGAATGCTGGGAGAGATGCAGCCCAAGCCTCACTAAAGTCATGACTCTTCCTGTATCTGTGTTTTCTGGGGCAGAACAATCCGACTGCTCAAGCACAATTTTGCCCTTACGAGCATCTCCCAGTAAGACAGTAACTAATGTTCTCCATACACCCTTGGCTCCCACCCCTTACCTTCACCTGGGATTCACAAGCGAGCACCAAGAGCACCAAGCCACACTACACTTTTATTTTCTCTCTGCATTGCCTCTTCTAGATTTGGGTAATTTTATTCACATAGGGAAGAACCACATCCCCTTTCAGTGCTGTGGACAAAACAGCCTTGCAGACATACACATCAAATGTCTGGTGCTGTGGGTAGGGAATAGGTCCTCACACTCCAGGATGGAATGACGCAGAAGGCAGACACCTACCACATATCCTTCATCTCAAAATTACTAAATTTACTCTTAAGATTTTTGGTTTTTGGTAACCAAAAAAGGAATATTAAGATGGCGAGTATCCTAAATTAAGTGGCTCTGCCTATGCCATGGATCACTACAAATGACAATGCACGTATTTTAAAAGCACAGTATAATGCCAATGACTTTAGGCAGCAAGTATCTAGGCAAAGAATGTCAGACTCAATAAAACCATAACAGAAGTAGCTTGACATTTACGTACTAATGAAAATTTCTGCAATTTATCAGAAATATTTCAACAAAACATTTATCAAATTAAAAAAATTCAAAAAGAAGTCAAAACCAATGCAGAATGACAGGTTAAAGAAAGGCTGTCCACAATTTTCTTCTTCCAGTAGAACGAACTGAAATACTATTTTTTCCAAATAGATTCAGGTTTAGAACAATTCTAAGTACTACTTTTATCTGAAGACTTCAAAGACACATGCAAAAGAATATATCATGGTAAACACAGGGTTGAAGGTTTTATAGAAGAATTTCTACTGGCATTTTTTCCCTTCTTTAAAAAAAATTTGTTTACTACCAGTCATTGAAAAGCATAAAAGAGAGGAAACTATAGGGTAAAGAAGTAAAACTTTTACGTGTAGGGAACATTTGGAGCTTTGTGAGAAGGCTGGTTTTGGTAGAATATACGACATGTAGCCCAATGTGAGTAATATTATATCTCAAATAAAAATCAGCCCATGAATATACATAATCCAAAAGGTAATTCTCCCAATCTCTGAAATGTAATGGAGCCACTCTAGATCACTGAGGCATGAATATTTACCGTATTCAGGCTTTACTGCTCTCGATCTGGGTTCAATTTTGCAAATTAAAATGAAGGCTCTGTGGATAGAGAGATTAAAGAAGAGCATCCCAAAGCCTGCCTGTTTCCTTGGTGTGGTAGCAGTGATCTGGTTACCCTTCTGTTAGGTTATTTCTTTTTACTTAATGGAGTAGGTCAAAAGCAATTGAGAGTGGAAAGAGGAGGTCATTATTGGGTCACAACCTTGGAGTTAAAGGCTCATGAAGGAAAACAAACACAGAGTGAACATAAACCTGCATTTAAAAATAAAGCTCATAATGAAAAATAATATTTTCAACTCTTTTTCACTTCCATTTTGACAGGTCAAGGAGAAAAATAAGAACAAAGTTCTTTTGCTCATTTCTTCCTCGTGAATAAAGTTCTCCTGTCCTTTCTCTAAAATAAGCTTGTTAAGAGAAGCCATGATTTATACAAAATGAAACAAAGGTGATGAATAATTACTGAGAGATCTGGTAGGCTTCATTAGCTGTGGCAAGCGTTAACATTAATTGTGATGATTTGTACATTTTCTAGGAAATGCTTGGAATATAAATACAACAGTACTCCAGTGCAATGCAGCAAACAAGCAAACACAAGCAGGCACAAAGGTACAAATCAAATGATACAGTACTACTCCTAGTGAATTCCTTCTACTAATTACAACCAAAACAAAAGCTACCTCTGCTGCAAAAAAAAAAGGGAATTCATTACTGTCAGACAAGTATTTTTGCAATACTTTTGAGTTTATGGAATAAAAAACAATTGGCATACAAAATCTTTATAGCTTTCCCACAAGGCAGGATTTTTTTAGTGGCAAATTTTAAAGAGTTCAACCGGTAAGCAATTTTCTATTACAAGTCAGTAACAGTGATGAAGATTAGACGAGTAAATTTATATCCTCTGGACTGTATGATACGTATTTGCAAAATCTAAGCAGTTAAGTATAGAATAAAGAACAAATGGATTTATCCCTATCACCTTGGTAAATAATATTAAGCCATTAAAGGAATAAAGCAGTGAGGTGCAAAGTTTGAGGCAGCAAAACCAAATTCTAATTGCAAAGATACACGGTTAAAAAAAACAGGTCAGGTTTACAGGAGTGATTCTGTTTAATCCATTCAAATGCAGCCAGAGGAAGAAGCAGTCAAAAGGTCATAAAACTCGGGGAAAGAATGAAGATACTGCATTTTATGAAACTGGAAATAAAGTCAAAATGCAGTGGTTATCAACTAGAAAAAAACCCAGAATTTACCATATAAAGGTGCCATGTCATAGCTTATGAAATAAGAAAATCACACTTTTTTGCCTCTGAGCTATATCCTGATAGCAAAGGGTTACTGTGCTTTAAAACCTTCACCAACAGCCTTACTAAACATTTAATATTTTTCTTTCTGCTTTCTTAAAGGCCCCAGATGTGTTCTTGCAGATCAAAAGAGACCAACTTATAAAGTTAAACGAAATCAAGGGCTTTTGTTCCGAGGCATCGTTGCTGAACTAATTATTCCTGGATGTTGTTTAATGAAATAGTGGTGCCATATATTAAAACAGTTAACAGGATGAGTTGTGTGAGTTATAGGAAAGGTCTGATCTAGGATTATAAATTTTACATTTTCTTCAAAGGAGATGAAACAAACTACTCACAACTCCCCAGTCCTTTCTGTCACTGAAACACTGAAATAAAGGAACCCAAAAATGTATGAAAGTTGAAATATCATTCTACATATTACCCTGAATGATAGAGAACTAAAGATGGGGGAGTTCAAAAACCTCCCGAGATTCTTTGAGATGGGGAAATGAAGATCTGAGTTATCCTGTCTCTTCCCTGAATGCTAGAAAGCACAAGTTAAAATAAATATTGGTAAGTCTTAGAGGAAACTTCACTTTAGATGTACATATGCAAAACAAGAAAGTACCCCCAGCTTGGAGCAGCCCAATGCAAATAGTTACCAGAGCATTAGTAAGCATTTGTATTAACCGAGAAAAAAGGCAGGGGCATAGGTAGAGCTCTTCCAACATTGAATTCTTAGCAGAATTGGATCTTTTACAGTATTCTGCAGCCTGCAACTGCACTAATATTTTTTCTAAAATGCATGTTTAACTATACATCTACCTTAGAGAGAGAAACAAAAGACTCCTAAGATCCCCAAGGATATCTAAGGCTAAGAAAGCAACTTTACACTCTTACACATTCAGACAATAAACACTTTACTTCCCTACTGATACTCTCTTCTGTGTTTGTACTTTACAGCCCGACACAGGCCAACCCAACACTTGACACCTAATTAACAGACCTAGGAGCTGGAGGTCCGTATATTGATCACACTAAATGGGATTAGTGTGAAATAAAAAGTTCAAAGGGTCTTGACCAAACTTCACCACAGCCCAGCTGTGACAGCTGCTATGAATTTGCGTATCCAGTGCCCCACGTTTTTATTAAGAGGGGTCTGGCGCACAAGAGCAGCAGCAGCCTATGAGATCACGGAGGTTCACCTAACAATGTCAGGCTCTGTAACTGTAGTGACTGACTGGAGAAAAAATCCTCTTGCTTGTTTGCATAGGTCTTTTTGATTAACTCATGAAAAGGGTCCCTCACCTCTGATACAACGAGCATTTACAATAGACAGTTGTGACTTCTTTGCCTACAAGGATTTGTTAACTCACTATGGAAGAGCTGTCCAATTTGAAAAACCCTAGGATTGACTATAAAAGAAATAATTCCTGATGCGTACCCTGTATATTCTGAAAATGACAGCCAGGAGCTGCATTCAAATCATATTAGTACAAACTATTATCTTCTAAACACTTCTAATCTATTATCTTTCTATTTCCCTAAACCTTTCAGCTGCCATCAGGTGAGTATTTCCACATTTCACATACAGACACTTCTTAGTGGCAGTCCCAATAGCACGATTCTTAAATCCTTCATTGAGACTCAAAGAAATTACAACTATCACCACCATATTTTAGTATTTCTGAGTACCCATGCAAACTCATTTCTTATTTAAAACCAAGCAGCCTCATTTTCCAGCATCAAGTATCACAGTCATCTGTAACTAACACAGGACATGGGAAACCTACTCCAAAACTTAGGAAAGAAACGAGCCTATCATGCAGAATTGGGCAAGTACCAAAATATTCAGGCTAAACTATGAACAAAATACAATTTTACTTTTCTTGGTGATTTTATTTATCGATTTGTTTTAGGACACACTCTGTCAGAATGCTTTCTAAAAAATCTGAGAAATGTCTGTCCCGGGAATTTATATATCAATGATAAGGTAACAGTCATCAGTCAGGAGAAAGAGA
>WEKX01004462.1:0-14587 GCA_013390025.1 Pitta sordida
GCATCTGGAAGGGGGGTGGAGAACAGATCAAAGATCAAAGAAGAAAAATGGCTTTAGGGAGAGGTTCATAATAGAGCAAGTTGTTAATGTACAGGAACAGAAAATTTATAAAAGTCAGACTAAAGGAAGACTAGATTACCAACACAGTCATTGTGTAACCACTGAGAAGCCACCTATTCTGTGGTGAGAGGACTCCCTTCCTACCATCAACCTTAATCCCATTTCACAAACATTTAATACAGACAATCCTTTGTGAGAAGAAGGGATGGGTGTGAAAATCCCTTTCTGTGTGTTTTCAGAATTTAGGTCTGTAAACATTCAGACTGTATTTTACAATGTGCTTTATCCAAGGCTACACTATCATGGTACACACTTTCTGCATCCATGAGATCCAGTATTGCATTACATACACTTTAATAGACTATATATATCTACTAGAATGAATAGGATTTTTTACATTTGCATCCTTTTCTGAACTTCTAGATTCAGTTTCAATGCCTGCCAGCCTATATAAATGTTTTGATAAAAATCAAACAGAGATACAGAAAGCCAACCTTACTTCATACTTCATGTATACATTGGGGGTTTGATTTAATTGTATTTTAACTGAACAGCAACTATATCCTAAACAATTTTGTTGTATCTATTACCTTGTGAGGATCAGTGCACTCACGTTTCTGGATTGCTTGGCAGATCAAATTTGACAATTTACACTTTTTTCCTAAGTTCTTGAAAGGCCTGAAGAAATCCTCATAATATTAAAGAATTTGCCAAGTTCACCAGAAGTCATTTTCTCCTGGTTTTACAGCTTGAATAAGACCCATTGAGGAAAGAAATCGAGCTCAGAGCTAAGAAAATACAAACCCTGTTCTTTTGTTCACAGGTTGTGCTCCTATTTGACTCTGCTAGGAAATGATTTACTATATTTACCCCACTGAGGAGCTGAGGCAGAGTCTTTGTCACTGCTTCCTCTGACACAGGTTTCTCCCAGTTTCGTAAGAAAACTTCTTCTATTTCAGTAAGAATGCCTTTCCTTGTGTTGTGCCAAGTGTATTATTCTAGCAAAGAGGTCTTAGGCAGCAGTAAAACTTTTTAGAAATTCCTTCATTTACTCTCCAGGAAATGGCTTTGTGTGCTTTTTTTGTATAACACAACCTGCACTTTTAGTTTCTTTTGCATCCCATTTCCTATTTACCACTTGTGGGTACCTCCTTAATAAATACAAGAGGTATAGATGGATAAAGTTTGCCTAACTACCCACAGGTATGATAAATTAAAGTCAGTTAGGAGAAAATTAAGTTATTTAACTGTGGACTTGGTTGATAAAATCAACTGCAACAAGTACCTAGCAAAAGTGCACTTTTGGATAAAACTTTCTGCACGCTGCTGGATAATTTCAGGGCAACAATTAATTCCCCAAAGGTGAACTTGAAAATATTTTCAGTTAATATTTATACACACAAACGCACATATACACTGCACACGAAGAAAATGAGGATAATTGCAGTAATCTCAAGGATGCACTATGGATACAGAGTTAAAATTGTTTCAGAAATCTATAGAATGCAAAAACACACATGAAAAATAATCTGAGAAAAGAAGGGAAAAGGTATAGCATTCTTGCAATGAGTAAGGATAAAGATAATTAAGAGTTAAACAAAAAAGATGTTTGATGATTTTTATGCCTCATTAAGCAAGACAGACAGCAAGATAATGAAGAATAGATGCAATTTTAAATGTTACTTTCCTCGTGATCACAAATATCCAAATGGGAAAAAAGAAGAAACTCATTAGCATATATAAAGGTCACACTCCAGACAGGATGCAGTAATACCTTATACACTTTTTTATGTTCAAATTAAAAAAATAATTTACAAAATGTACTTTCTCTTTGGCTGTTCTTTTGACTTGCCTCTTTTCCTTGCTACCTTACATTTGATATGACCTCAAATTTTCATTTACCAAATAGGGATAGTAATTTCCACCCTTCATGAAGAGATGGGTTGCATAAATGTGTAATTACAGCCTGAATTGCCACCACGAGCTAGGAAGAGGTAATTGAACTTATGAAAGTCTGGAAAGGATAAAAATCTGGCTGTGAACAGGTCCAATGGTTCTTGCAGCTTGTGCTACCCATCAGACCGAGCCAGGAGTCAAAAACAATCAACAAACAGACTGAAACATGAGGTGGGACCAAAGTGCTCTTCACAGTGATGAACTTTGATTATACAATGATAAGAACTATATGGAAATAGTTAACAAATCTTGTTTACCAACAAGTCAGTGGCAATGGTGGATTCAAGCCTTTGACAGTTTTTCTAGACCTTCAACATATGTATCTCCCTTGTTAAAAAACCCTTGATTTCCATAAGACATGGTGTAAGGAGAATAAAACCAATTAAAAAAAAATAAAATCAGCAATCTTAATTTAGCTTGGCCAATAAACTTGTGATTGCCTTTCCCATTATCTGAGAAAGGCCTGATGTTAGGGCACTTGCTGGAAAGCAGGTGCTGCTCCAGAGAGGTGGCACTTGAAGTCTGTCAAAAATCAAACAACACGCACAGTAGGTCTGAAGCATTTCTCTCATAAAGGATGCCTTTGACCTCTGCATGAGCCAGTATCTTCTGAGGAAGGGAAGTTCTGCAACTAAGTCAAACTAAGCTTAAGAGAAACACTGGGTACCACAGGGATGGGAGAGGTATGAAATTGTCCAAATTGATCCACAAACACCTTTAGAGAGGGTATCCAAGCCCTTTCATTAGATGAATTTGCTTCCCAGGCTTCAAAGAGGCACCTGTCACAGCTGCCACTGCTCCTGCATAATTGCAATGAGGCTGGAACGTGTACACAGACAAAAATAGTAATTATAAGGGGAGAAAGGGAAGGGAAAGGTTCCCTTGTGATTAAGTGAACAAAGCCTGAAAATCTAGGTTGCATAGTTGGAGAAAGGAGGAGGAAGGGGATAGATATTATGATAATATTCAGCAACAGAAAACCTGGCTCTTCGACATTCTCAGACAAAGGAATTCAGTTACTGTATAAGAAAACATTTTAGTTTTCTAAGTAAAACTTACTGTGGCACAGATCAGATAGATACAAAGAAAATGGTGTGAAGGCATAATGGACTAGTGAACGTGACCACAAGCAGGCAAGAAACCTAAGGAGGGCCATAAGAACCTCCCCACATCACTTTTATAAATAATTCTGGTCATGGAAAACTAAATAATAAACTGTGAGTAAAAGCAGTATTTTACATCAGGAAAAAAAACCCCAAACAACAAAAACCCCTCCAAAAGGCATTTCATAAACAGTGGACTACTAAACAGCCTTTAAATAGTGGAAGACTCATAAAAACTCTAAGAAACCTTGAAGATATAATTTTAAGACCGACTACTGGCCTTTGCATGTATTCTTGAGCTTTAGTTACCAGCAGCTGAGCTTGTGGTAAGAAAGCTCTTGATAGGAATAATAAGTAAAAGTATCTCAATGTACAGCACTTTCAACCCAATGTGAAACAACGAAAAACCCCAGTCATATCAGCCTCAGATACTCAATGTGTTTCAGGTGAAATTTCTATATAATACAGTAATCTCTTGGATATCGCGGGGATCAGTTCCAGAAAGAAGCCGCGATAGTGAAATCCGCGAAGTAGCGGTAAATAGGCCAAAATAATGTCATGGGGTAGATTTAATTTTTTTATAACCACCATCCTGTTATCAAACTCTGAAGAAGGGAGATGTTAAACCAACTAAACAAAAGGCAGAATTCCTCAAAGATGTTGGTGGAGGACTCCTTTTGTCTTTTGGCTGGAGAGGTGATGGCTCTTGATGGTCCATTTGGCCCCTGCCTGATGGATGAGCAGGGGTGGAGGTGGCGTGTTCTTTTTGGGCAATGGTTTCCTTTGTCCTGGCTGCTGAAGGACAACTACTTAGGGGAGTATGGGATAAAGCTGGAGGGGTTAAGGAGCACATTCAGGCAAAATGGTATTGTCTTAGAATGGTAAGTATAAGAAACAGCCCTTCAATAACTATACGTGCATATATATTATTCATAGTCATAGAGAAGTCCAAGTAAAATTACATCAACTGAATGTCATAAAAGCTATTCTAATTGAACAAAGATTTACCAGATCAACATTTATGATGACTTTGGATGAGGACATCCCACTGTTTCCCATGGTGACACATTAAAAACATTGGAATTGGGAATGGAAAGACAAAAGTAGAAAGAATGAAAAGGAAAATGTTCAGTTTTCAGTGCTAGCTGCTTTCATTCCTCCTCTTGTGCACTTAAGATACATTTACACAGTTCACTGATAAAAATCAAGCTTGCTTGTATCTTGTCTGAAAACACGCAATTTCACACACAAATTTACTTCCAGCTGGAATACATAAAATGACTTGATTCCAGCAATGGTGCTTTGCCCACCTGTAACTCGTGCCTAGTATAAGTTCAGGTCCACTTTCACCTCCAGTTTCATGTTCTGCTTGAGCCTTGAGTCCTTGTGTACCTTATGACTGCTATTTTTTTTTTTTTTTGCTATATTTTGACCTTATCTAACAGAATGACTGACATTTGCAGGCAAAGTGGGGTGGCAGCAGACTGGCAATATTAGATTGAATAGGTGTACAGTTATAATGCCATCTGCTTGTAAAGGGGAAAGAATGCTGCTGGATTTCCCTATTGCTCTGTTTTATCAATAACACAAATTAGTTATTTCTTTGGCCAGAGTGAAATGGTCCCTCAAAGGTGAAAAGGTTTTTTACACAGTATCAAATACAACATCAGCAGAATAACACTGAAGGATGGATCACCTTTCTGAGGCAAGAGAAAGAATGACAAATGTGCACCAGTTGCACATATTAATGGGAGAGTCTGAGTGTCATTCCTACTACTTGTGTACAGGGCCATGATTGCTTCAGTGCATTAATAACAGAGGAAACTCAGGCCTCAGTTGTCTTTGTTCAGTTTCGCCATTTAAATGCAGATACACATCTTATGGGTGATGCCTACGTGTTTATTAATTTTACCTAAACCTTTACAAAGATACTCTTCATAGAAAGTGCAATTGCAAAAAATCATGCTATCTAAAAAAAACATTCCAAACACTCCTGATTAAAAAAATGTAGTATCTGGAGGTTTCATGCTCTACAGCATGCTGTCATTCTCGTAGCTGCTATTGCAATACCTTTCAAATCTATGAGAAGGAAAGACAGACAAAAGAACTGTTGTCCAAGCAAAGACTGAGACGTGAGGCACTTGCTGAGTTTAGGGATCAATAAGAAATATTTATAGAAATAAGTTATATTCTTAGCAAACAGATATTTGGATCAATCAATCTTGCTCATAATAGGCTATATCCTTTCATTAAAAATTATTTTTGCAAAAAAAAAAAAAAGAAATAATAGCCCAAAAATGGAGGACTATCTTCCACAGGAAACATGGGTTTGTGTTTTTCATACATCTCTTTTCATGTCTTGCAACCTATCAGCTGTAGGTAATATTTCCAGGAACTACCAGAAAAGAAAAATGAATCAGCAGCTGTTGAAAGTAAGGCAGAGAATCTACCAGCACAGAATTAAGGACTCTAGAAAGCTCTGCATAGAGGAGAAAATAAGAAAATAAATAACTAAAGACGGAGAGCTTCCTTATGGACTGTCATGGACTTAAATTAAACAGAACTTGTGTTTAAAATTATTCAAGAAGATGACCAATAAACACTCCTTCCCTGAATCCAAACATATCTGGGATGGAACTTACAAGTCCAAATGCACAACATCTGGCTCATCAGGCAAAAGGGCTCAACTCCAGCATTAACCATCCTTTTCAAACTGCATAATGAATTTGCCTAAAAATCTGGGAATGGGATTATTTTATATAAATGGTCCCTGCAACTGAATGTGAAACCACCTTTGAAACAATAACATAAATCATTATTTATATCTAATAACATAACTTGAGAAGGAAATTGCCTGTATTAGTAAAACGATGACCTGAAAAGTAAGAAAAGAAATTAAGTGAACGACAGCAAACAAGTATTTGTCAAGGATGAATTTCGCCAAACACAATCTCTTTTACGACTCAATAATATGCTTTCCTTGGGGAAGAAAGAGTAAATGCCATATGCCTTGAGTTTAGTAAAGCTGTATCTTACACGCCCATCTTGTAAACAAACTATAGAACTCGGGCAAGAGGAAACCACTGTGAAATAGCTGCACAGCATAACAAGTCTACAGAAAATGGGAACTAGACCAGCTCTCTGGTAAAGATCTGCTCAAGTGAGTTATTCTCAAGGTTTCACTCCTAATTAGAAAGAAACACTATTGAGCTGGTCTTCATTGAGTTCTACCCCAATCTTGCACTGTTTGAGATTTCACAGAAGACCAGAATGATTAAATGGAAAACTGACTCTATATTTGCATCAGGCTGTAAGGGATTAATAAACTCTTTGAAAGTCAGGTTTAAAATTCAAGGGGATGTTTATACTGCTTTTAAGATTTATAGCAGACAATATAAGAAGCAATGCAGTTAAATTGAAATGTGGCGAACTTAAGGTAAGCAAAACATTTAAGGTAGGAAAACCTTTGTAATTGAAAGAACAGTCAAGCACTGGAAAAACTTTCCCAGGGGAGTTTTTAAGCAGGGATTTGACAAAGAGTCATGACTGTTTTGGGGTAACAGAAGGGACTCCTTTCTCTTGAGCCTCTGTTTTATCTGTATCCTAAAATATAAACCTTTAAATGTGTATTATTTAAAAATAGCTTTTGCATTACAGTCATAGGAGTAGTCTGAGAAAAAGAAATAGAAATGCTTCCTGTATCATGATATATTTGAGTATGATTCACATAAGAGGGAAAGAAGTATGTCACTGTCTTTTATTCCATTGTCTCTGATCAGAAAACTAAATTTGTTTGAAGATAATCTGCAAGGGAACCTGGTTACTAACACAAACATATGTAATCTTCTTATAACAGTGATTCTTACTGAAGTTTATTCCTCTATTATGTCAAGAATCATTTGATTTGCAGAATACATAAACAACAATAAACTTGGACTAAATTCTCCTGCACATCCTGCATTTGGTTGCCAAAGAATTTACTTCTCTGACAAGATGTTTATGGAGTTCAGTGCAGGGAGAAAGTATATTCTGCTTGCAAATATTAAATGACATCTATAATCACAAATTTATCTTGAAAGCTTTTTCAAAAAATATTTCTGGGCTGAAAGCTCAGTGTTGGATTCACATATAATAATAACGCATTCCTTATTTTTTAATGTATTCATCAATTAATCCACTTATTGGCACACACTACAGTTGCCTGCATTATGTTACTCCTGCTAGAAAACAGGTATTTACTTTGTCTAGTATTGACAGGCATCAACATAGACTTTAGAGTAATTCGTGGAATTCTTATAAAAAAAATAAAAATCCCTTTCACCCAGACTTCACAGGAACCAGGTAATATTCAATTCCACTTAAAGTGACAAAACTGGCAAAGTTTTTCTGTCTTTCTAGCCAGCCTGCAAATAGACCAGAGAATTCTGTGGTGCAGAGTATTTGAGGTAAGATGTGAACATTCACAACAGTGTTTGGATGCCAACTGTCCTATCTACAGGAATACATAGATAGGACATTTCATAGTAGAAACACAGAGTTTAAATTAAATTACATACCCCAGGTCTTATGCCAGCTTCTAACAGGCACTGAAAAAGATCAAATACATCTTGCACCTGCTTGCTGTGACAATCTCACATGATTGTCTGACTTGTCCCCAAGTGGCCTCTGCCAAAGGCAGGATGTGAGAGGGAGGGGTGGCAGAGATGACCCAGAGCAGTGCTCCTGGTGCCAGGGCCTTCTGTGCCCTTGGTTGGAGCTCCTGAGCAGAACCACTGGGCTAAGAGCAGGCAAGGACTTCGTGTGATATATAAACCCACAACAGCAAAAGGAAAGATACGTCGAAATCCTTGGTCTTGGAAATTGAAAATAAACCACTGATACTTAATACTGCAAGTTTTTTTTAAAAAATGAACAGATTAATGGCTTAAAGATTTTGATAATTTTCTTTTCCTCCCTCTGCTGCAATTAAAGGTAAAGTATCTGTAAAAGAAAGCTAAACACACCCAATTAGCTCACAGCAGGTTTGTAAAACAAGATATTCTTCAAAACGATGACTGAAAATCCATAGTAAAACCAGAAAAACATTTTGTTTCTTATTCCTCCCTCAATGGCAAGGAGAACTGATTTCTGTTGGAAACATTTACTCCTGAACTCTGTTGCTATCTTCCTCAAATTATTTGGTATTTATGAAAAGCCATACCATTTGGGTGCAGTTTGGTGTCATGTCCTTGTGGTGATTGCAACACCCCTTTCATATTGCCTGACAGGAAATGAAGAAAAATCTAAAGAGAGCAGAACACATTTCAAAAAAAAAAAGTAAAATAATGGATCTTGTTTCTTTTTCAGCATCATGAGTACTGTAACTCAAAAGAATTGTGACAGGAGAAATCAATAATTCATCAACAGCTGAAAGTGGCACATAGAGAAAAGGGCATGTGTACATAAAAGGGGAAATTTGTGTCCTCATAAAAAAGTCTGAAAGGTAGATGGGTGGACTGCAGATAAAATGACTTTAGAAACAGCAAGTGAAACAGCTCTTTGGTACCTGCTCTGTTGCAAAAACCTTATATTCTGATTAATTTGCTACTTTTATTCCACCAATAAAATAAACAGCACATATATTATGATGGATTTTCAGGTTCATTTACAGAAAGAACTATGTGATAATTAAGGTTGATCTTGAGAGAATTAAAAATCTACAAAACAGTATTTGTAAAGCTTTTTGCTGCTAGAAACGAAGACTTTACAGTGAACAGAAGAGGAATTATTTTTGTATTCAGGGAGACATGACTCTAGACAAATTCACACTCCTAAAAATTCAACAAGATATTTCACAATCATCCATATGGTCTTTGTGCTAATGTCACTTCACAAGCTGGCTTATAGATCTCTTATGATTATTAAAATGTGTTACTAAGCTCCTGAAATTGTGAAGACAAAAAGATCAGTTACTGAACTCAGTGCACTACCAAGGCACATCATTGTAACTCCTTACCCTAACTTTCTGATTCTCAACTTTGTCATGTAACTTAAGCAATGAAAAATGCTATCTTACAGTTTGAAAAAATAAGCTTGTGCCACATGGGAAGAGCTTTGTGTGGCCTCCTTCAATAAGGAAAACAGCCTTTCAAGTGTTCACTTGTCTCAGAAGTGACAGGAATAAGAGGAACAAAACCAACAGAAAAAGTGTCAGAAATAGGAATGTAGCAGAGCATTTCTTTTCTAGGGAATGAAATGTAGGTTGTGTCATGGCCAGTCCAGTGATTGAAATCATCAGGGACTGTGAGTATATATACTCCGTAACAACAGAACATGGTAAGAGGGGCTCCAGGGTGATTAAAAAGGGGTTTAAGGAAATGAGTCAGTTAATTGGTGGGGTAGGAGCACAGGGGGTATTTTGCTCAGTTCTTCCAGTGGCAGAGATGAATATTGAAAGGAACAAGAGAACTCACGCTATTAACAGATGGCTTAAGAGCTGGTGCAAACAGAAGAATTTGGCATTCTGTGTTCATGGGGCAACTTCTACTACACTTGGTCTGCTAGGATTCTAGCCCACAGATTGGCAGGCCTCATTGAGAGGGCTTTAAACTAGGCCTGAAGGGAGAGGGGGATGAAACCAGGCTCACCAGAGATGTAACTGAAGAGGGTGAGACATTATCAAGGGTGAAGTGAGTAACCCAACTGAAGTGCACGTACACTAATGCATGCAGTATGGGTAACAAACATGGAAGTTCTGGTCCAGCAGGAGAGCTATGATATAGTCACTATCACAGTATCATAGTATTGATAAGGTTGGAAAAGACCTTGAAGATCATCTACTCCAACCTAAAATGGACCATGAAAATATAGTGGGATGACACTCATAACTGGAGTGCTACCATGGAAGGCTACAAGCTCTTCAGGAGAGACTGGTGTGGGAGAAGGGGTGGAGGGGTGGTCCTCTGTATTAGGGAAACTCTTGACACCATAGAAGTCAAGATTGATGACAACCAGGTTGAATGCCTATGGGTAGGAGAGACAGAGGGGTAATCAACAAGTCTGACATCCTGGTTGGAGTCTGTTATAGACCGCGTGACCAGGAGGAAGTAGATCTATTTTTCTTTAAGCAGCTGGAGTTCATCCCAAGATCGGCTGCCCTTGCTCGTTTAGGAGACTAATCTGTCAGATATCTGCTGGGAAGTTAACACAGCTGAGAGGAGGCAGTCCAGAAAATTCTTAGAGTATTTTGAGGATTGCTTTTTGTCACAGCTGGTGAATGAGCCTACCGGGGGTGAGGCTGTGCTTGATCTGCTGTTCACAAACAGAGAAGGGCTGGTTGGTGATGTTGTGGTTGGAGTCTCCCTGGGGCGCAGTGACTATGAGATAATGGAATTTTCAGTAAACTGTGAAACAAGGAACGGCATGAACAGAACAACCCCACTGGACTTTTGGTGAGTGGACTTCAGATTATTTTAGGATTTAATTAGAAGAGTACACTGAGAAATAGCCCTTAAAAATAAGGGGGTCCAGGAAGATTGGATGTACTTCAAGAATAAAATCTTGAAGGTGCAGAAGCAGGCTATCCTGATGTGTCAAAAGATGAGCCGTAGGGAAAGAAGACCAGCCTGAATGTTTAAGGAACTTCTGAAGAAATTAGGGGAAAAAAAGAGGATGTAAGGCCTTTGGAAAAAAAGGGGGAGGTAAATCAGGTTATGTTTAAAGATATTGTTAAGTTGTGTAGGAAGAAAATCAGGGTGGCAAAATCCCAGCTGGAGCTCAAACTGGCCACTTCTCTAATAGACAATAAGAAGTGTTTTTATAAATATATTAATGGCAAAAAGAAGGGCAGCAACAACCTCTACTCCTTATTGGATGTGAAGGGAAATACATTAACTAAAGATGAGGATAAGGCAGAGGTACTTAATGCCTTCTTTCCCTCTGTTTTCAACAGTAAGGCAGATTGTCTACAGGATAACTGGTCTTCCAAACTGGTAGATGGGGTCAGGGTGCAGTACAGTCCCCCTGTAATCCATGAGGAAGAAGTTAGAGATCTGCTGCACAGCTTGGATCCTCCTAAGACTATGGGACTGGATGGGATCCATCCTAGGGTGATGGGAGAGCTGGCAAATGAGCTCGCTAAGGATTATCTGGGAAATCACAGACCTGTCAGCCTGACCTTGGTTCCAGGTAAAATTATGGAGAAGATAATCCTTGGTGAAATCATGCAGTATCTGCAAGATGAACAGGAGATCAGGCCCAGAAACTATGGATTTAGGAGAGATAGGTCCTGCCTGACCAACTTGGTCTCCTTTTATGACCAAGTAAATTCCCTGGTAGATGAGAAGACGGCTGTGGATGTAGTGTATCTGGACTTCAGTAAAGCCTTTGACACTGTCTCCCACAGCATACTCTTGGAGAAGCTGGCAGTCTGTGGCTTGGACAGGAGCATTCTGTGCTGGGTTAGGAAGTGGTTGGATGGCTGAACCCAGAGAGTGGTGGTGAATGGTGTATCATCCAGTTTGTGACCAGGCACTAGTGGTGTCCCCCAAGGATCCATGTTAGGCCTGGTCCTGTCTAATATCTTTATTCATGACTTTGATGAGGGGACTAGTCCATCATAAGCAAGTGCGCAGATGACACCAAACTGGGAGCAGGTGTTGATCTGTTAGAGGACAGGAGGGCCCTGCAGAGGGACCTGGACAGACTAGAGAGATGGGCAGATTCCAAGAGGATGAGTCGGAGTGCTGGTTCTACACTTTGGTTGCAACAACCCCATGCAGAGCTATCGGCTGGGGACAGAGTGGCTGGAGAGTGGGCAGACAGAAAGAGACTTGGGAGTACTGGTAGGTAGGAAACTTAACATGAGCCAGCAGTGTGCCCAGGTGGCCAAGAAGGCCAGTGGCATCCTGGTCTGCATCAGGAAGGGTGTGGCCAGCAGGACTAGGGAAGCCATTCTTCCCCTGTACTTTGCACTGGTCCGACCACACCTTGAGTACTGTGTCCAGTTCTGAGCCCCTCAGTTTAAGAAAGATGTCGAGATGCTAGAATGTGTTCAGAGAAGGGCAACAAAGATAGTGAGTGAGCTGAAGCAGAAGACCTTCTGGGAACTGGTTGAGAGAGCTGGGGTTGTTCAGTCTGGAGAAGAGGAGGTTCAGGGGTGACCTTATTGCTGTCTATTACTACTTGAAAGGAGGCTGTAGTCAGGTGGGGGTCGGTCTCTTCTCTGAGGCAACTGGTGACAGAACAAGAGGACACAGTCTCGAGATCCATCATGGGAGGTTTAGACTTGATATTAGGAAGAAATTCTTCACTCAGAGGATGATCTGCCATTGGAATGGGCTGCCTGAGAAGGTGGAGGAGTCGTCGTCCCTGCAGGTGTTTAAGAGTAGGCTGGATGAGGCACTTAGTGTCATGGTTTACGTAACAGGTTGGTGTTGGCTTAAAGGGTGGACTTGATGATCTCAAAGGCCTCTTCTAACCTTGCTAATACTGTGATACTGTGAACTGCTCTACTTCTCCTACACCAGGAATCCCGTCTTATGGGTGACAGGCAAAGTGTGTGCAAGCATAGGCCTAGGGATTATTGGCAACCTGCAGGGCTCAAGGTGATGTGGTATGTGTCTATCACTTACCTTGCAGGAGCTGCTGCAAGTTAGAACACCAATATATAGACTTTCACTCAAACACTCCAGATTTCTCCAACATGGGGCCATGTTTTAAGCACCATCCTCCTGAACAATACCTACTATAAACTAATTATCCTTGGTCGCAGATATTCTGTATGTTCTGTAAAATAAATAATTTTTTACCCTACAATGAATCTTCACAATTATTGTGTCGATTGATTTGGTTAAACCAAAATAAGCGAGCTCCACACATTCAGTCTTCTAAGTGGAGCAGCAATAGAGAGGACAGAAATGGATGAAAGAGGCAACAAAACACTATCAAGGTCAGACATAACCATCCTGAAGATTATTTCCATCACCCACCCATCCACCTTTGTCTTTTCAGTGGAGTAGTAGCTAGAGAGTAAGAAGAAAGCAGTCCTAGGTAGAGGAGAGTAATACTGCTGCTACATGAGATATGCTCTTGTTAGTCATTCCATGTTTTCTGGAATACACATCCTTTCTCCTCATCACCTAGATATTGTCTTAGCGATGTTTCACAGTACAATAGTGTACTATATTGACAATCCAATTGCACCATGCCTGCATCCTGAATGATAGAAGTGGGGGAGAGATGTAGTTAAAAATATGGTCACACTCCTATCCACCATTTAATGGCTTTCAAAAACCTTATTTCTATTTGCTTCAAAGAGAAATCAACAACGTAACACAATACAAGTATGACAGAAAGAATTTGAGAGGGAGGCGAGAAGGTTTCAAAGGATTTTAGACACAAGTGTTGTACAGATGTTCAGTAAAAGAAACCACAAAGTCTAATCAAACATTTTCAGGCAGTTTATAGTCATGGGAAGAAAGTGGAAGGAGATGGGAATTCTAGCTTTGATCATGCAGCTAGTATCAAGGAAACAGCTATTTTCAATTTCACAGGATATTTGGACTCGATGATCTCTAAGGTCTCCAATTTCACAGGATATTTGGAAAGTGCTGTTTAGTAGATGTACCACCACCCTTCAATGCCTCACCCCTCTGTGCAAAGGCAGGCTATGATTCACTGAGATGAGATCTGACTTCACAAGACTGGATCTCAAAAATGAGGGCTTAGTTGACTTTGTTTCAATAGCATTCTAAAAGTCCAACATTCTCAGCATTGCTGCAGAAAATCAAAGGCCATGACCAGGAGAGTCTTTAAAAGGTTAATGAGTGCCATTATAATATTTCAGAATATTTTTCTTTCAAAAGCCTTACTGAGAGAGGAAAAAATTTATACAGAGACACTCACACACAAAAGTATTTAAATTCCATTGAATCATCTTCTGTGAATTTGTAACTATTTGTTCAGAAGGTTTCTAACCAGTCTTTATTGATTAAAACCAGTGTGTATAAGTCAAACGGTAAGTAGTATATCACAGAATCACACAGAATCACAGAATATTATGAGTTGGAAGGGACCCACGAGGATCATCTAGTCCAACTCACCATCTAACACCCGTACAGAGACCGAGAGCACATCCCAGAGCGTAACACCAACCTAGATCCCTCACAGTCTAGCAGGCCACGCCGAGCCGGAAGGGGCCCAGGGTCATCCAGCCCTACACCCCCCAGCTAGACCATGTCACTAAGCTCCTCGTCCAGTCTTCTCTTAAACACTTCCAGGGATGGCGACTCCACCACCTCCCTGGGCAGCCCATTCCAATATGCAATTACTCTCTCTGTGAAAAACCGCTTCCTAACGTTAAGATTAAACCTCCCCTGGCGTAGCTTGAGGCCGTGCCCTCTCGTTCTGGTGTTGTCAACCTGGAAAAAGAGGTCTACACCCATCTGGCTGCAACCTCCCCGCAGGTAGTTGTAAACAGCAATGAGGTC
>WEKX01004462.1:14997-27221 GCA_013390025.1 Pitta sordida
CGGGGTCCAAATGATGTTAATGGATCAACGTAGTCCCAAAGTAGAGCAAGACCTGTGGTAACAGCTCGCACCACAGCGATGGAAGCTGGAGCGCTGGACAGGACACAAGGGTGCAGGGCCGCACACAAGGCACCCAGCAGGATGGAGGCAGAGAAGCGGTCCTGCTATATTGCATTCTTTTGCATTACATGTGTAAGCTTTAGCTGTATATTTACATAACACTCCTAATAAAAAAGTACCTTTCACTTGACTGTCTAAATCTGAGTGGACCTGCGAGACATTCTTCTATATCAGAGCTAAGAAAAGTAAAATCCCAACATAGTGGAAATTCCTGAGCTAAACATCGAAACCATCTCTAAAATACTCTGTTGCACTTACATTTCCATAAGACTCTTGTATCTTAGTGATGCTGTGAGTTAGCAAATGCATTGTTTTGAAATCAAAAGGCTGCTCACACCCTTAATTGAAGAATGCATATGAATTGATGCTGAGCTGGGGCTGCTCAACAGAACTGAAGACACTTGTGCTCTACAGTAACAGGAATCTCCTGTCCCTTCCTCACAGAGATCCTAATCAGGTCTTCTATGACAGATGTACTGTTCATTATGCTAAAAACTGGAAAACTATTAGTCTTGTTAACACAATTAATTGTGGATTATACATGTCTAAGCAGTCTATAAATAATTTGTTCCTCAATAAGTAGTCATGTAACAATGTTTTTTGCTATTTTCCAATAAAGAGTATTTTCAGTGTCTTCTAAACAGGTTGTCTGAATTCTTTATTCTGTTGGTGCTAACAAGTGCAAAAACTGAGTTTCCTGAGATTCAATGACATCCATCTTGATTTCCTTCTTTGTGATACTCAGAAAGGTAATCCTAAATATGAACAAATTGTATTCCAATTACTTTTTTTTTTTTTTTTTTTTGCTAAGGAATATCAACTGAAACATTCTGCAGCAAAATTATACTAGCTCATAAAGCAGAACACAAGCAATGGGAATTGATTTAAATATTTATTTTGTAAGTGTTTGAGATTTTTTTCGGTTTAGAGAAACACCAAATTTAGTGCTGCTTTAGGAAATCTTCTATGCATATGAGTCATAACTATGCAGCTGATCAGTGAGAGAATCCCGAATGGAAAGGTGAACAAGAGTTCACACATTTGGTTTTTGCACACTAAGCAGAAATAATTTAAGAAGGATATTTACTTTGACTGATGTTGTTTGATTTCTACTCTAACACTTTTCTTCTTAATACCACACGTGCAGCCTTGAGATTGGAATCAGCTCTGGGACTCTAAATTGCTGCTTCAAATCCTGGAAAATTCTGAAAAGAACCCTGTGATTGCTTATGCCTAAAGGGGTATTTTATTTTTCCTTGTCTAATCAACTTTTCAGGCTTCTTAGTACACATAAGTTGCTTTTTCACTCTGATAGTTTGCAAGAATATTAACAAGAGGACAGGAATGTATGGCAGAAGTTCTTTGTAAGACTACAAGAAATAAATTATCTTAACTTGCATAGTTTGAGGAACACACGGCTGAAATGTAGCCCATATGCATGGTGATTATTTATAGGCATACAAATTATATTCAAAAAAGAGCCAGATGGCTTTAGCAACACATCTGCTGTCTTCAAGGCAGAACTTCTGAAGCAAACTTGGGACATTAACTCCTATTATAGAGCAGTCAAGAACCAGTAGAGCTACATTTGCTTTGTAGTCTGTAAGAGTTGTATCTGCCTACACAGAAGTTGAATTTAATCTGAAGTCAGCATCAAAGACAGGCTGCAATATCTTGCGTTTTAACAAGGTTATCATGCTGTTACTAACTAAATGCAAGGCTGGGAAGGTAGGTCGCCACTAAGGCAGAAGCCAATCCTCACACATGCTAAGAGAAGTGGTGGTTACATAAATCTTTATGTCAGCTAGCAGTTCTGCCTATTTTGCACTAATTTTCAGCAAAGTCACAGTCCTTGAAAATCATTCAAAACTGCAAACATTCACACTATACCTTTTTTTTTTTTCCTTAAAGAAGGTTCTCATTTAACAGGTAGTACAGAGAGGTGATTGAAAGACATCTTCGACATAGACAACAGAACCACGTGAGTGTAAAATACTCCAAGGGTAGAGAGTGGGGGAGAAGTCAGACATCTCTTAACTACATGCAAAACAGGCATTTGAAAATGAGAAGAAAAAAATGGGAAAGGCGACTGGAAATCTGTGCTGCCATGGTTTCTAATCTCCACCTGGACAGGCATAAATTGCACGAAGTGCTTGAGTTTGCACCTACTGCTTCCTGTAGTACTGTGTGCTACTCTGAGCAGTACTATTGCTCATTTTTGTTTATATTCAGCTTTTCAGAAACTCCTCAGGAACAGGATGCCTCTCCTCCCCCGCTTATCATCCTTTAAAACAAACAAACAATATCTTCAAGTAAATAAAGCTGAATTTGCCTTTTCTGCTAGAATGGATTCAGCCCTTAGAATGCAGCTTTGCCCAAGGCACTCTTGGATCCCATCTATTCTTCTAGCAGCACAGATAAAACTGGAAGCTTGATCCACTGCACCATGTGGAAGCCCCAGTGTAGGCAGCTTTTAGTTTATGGAAGTAGGAACAACCTCTCTGGGCTTTGGTGTTACTCATATTCCCAGCCGGGAGTCGGAGGACAGATGAGTGCTGTGCACCCCCGCTCTCCTGGGATAGATAAGTACAGCACCATCTGTTTGCCTGGCCTCTGGACCAGCCTACACTCTCCATATTCCTCCATTGGTAGGGTAGCCAAAGGCTACAAACATCTCTAGTCTGGAATATAGAGCAGGACCATGTTGGTCCTTTATTCAGGGAAAAATTAACTCTCCTGCAAAATATAAATGCACTACAAATAAATTCTAATGGTAATTTGAAGCATAAATGTTAAAGCATATAAGATACTTTTCAAGGTTAAAAGTTTTCCTAAAATCTGAACATTTTTGATTTCAATGCATTGGTTTACCACCATTAGGTGAAGCACTACTCCTGTTATTTGTGAATACTCTGTTTCCCAAATTTTCATGGAATGATTTTTAGAAAGGTTTTTTGTATTATATAAAAATAAAACATTACCCTCTCATTCCTTCTGTATGTACCTTAATTTTCTTAGGCTGTCTAATTTCATGGAGGCTCCCAATCATCCCAAATAAGCTAATAAGCACTTGCAATGAGAGGGAGTGAATCTGACCCCTTTGAAATGCTAATTGAATTCCTTATCTGCAAAGCCAATATTTGTGTAGTACAGCACAATGATGGAGGAAAAAATAATCCATATGCCTGATGAAACGATAAAATTCATTAAAATTAAACAGTGCTTATCCTAGGCTCTTATTTCAATTCACATAAGATCTGAAATAAAGCCACAAAACAAATGCTAGAGAGCACAGGTCCCTGCAAAAATTCCACAGCAATGCCCTTTCAGTCAAACAAAACCAACCCAAAACTTAGGTGTTCAACTTTTATGGGCATATTATTCTAAACATTCTAAATGACCATTATGACCTAGACTATTCCAAGTGAGTTATGCTGGCTGAACTTTGTCCTTTAAACAGTGTTTTCTATTAGCCTTTACCATTAAAATGTCACACACACAAAGCAAGTTGTCTTCCTGCTGCTGTTGGAAAGGAGAAAAGCATTTTTGTAGCACTGATAACAGCAGTTCTGGAAGTTAACAGAAGTTCCAGAAGTGCTGAGGTTTCCATACGCTGCCCATCAAGCCTCTTTCTCTATGGACTCTGCTGTAACTTGCTGGCTGTTACAGCTTCAGCTGTGAAGTGGTAATTGGGGAAAAGATTAACTTTGGTTAAACATTTGACTGCTTTTCCTTCGGGAGACTATGGAAACATGCCAGAAAGAGGGATTCTTCAGGGTAACACTTGTGCTAATCTCTAGACCTGCCTCCATCAACTGGCACGTGCTAAGCCTCCTCATTCCTCTGGGAGAGAAGTTTCCGTGGGGCTGGTGCTTCCCTTTTAACATGTGAGACTGGGTCTTAATGGTGTTGGTTTCTTCCACCACCCGTAAAAGCAAAGATGAGAATACTGGGATTGGTTTGTTTTAAATCAATGAAAGCACATACCGGAATCACAACTTTCTAAAGCCATCAGCAGGAGTTAGCAGCGTGTACTCTCTGCTTCTTAATTTAACCACTATTATAAACCATGTGTGCTCAGTCACTCCTTCACTTAAGTACAACTATAAGGGGGAAGAAAAAAAACCTGGCTGATGTAGGCAAACTCCTGGTTAGGCCAAACCACGGTTCCATGTATTTTAGGCACATATAAACCAATTTCTGTTTTACTTGCCTATGGTTAACTCCCAAAGACATAGTCAAAAACTAAAACCAATATTCTATTTAGGAGACAACTACCAAAAAGGTTATTTCCTCTGAAAATTACTAAGTGTTATATTTGGATGGCATGATGCATATTTGGGGAAGGAATGAAGATGACTTGGATACTTACTAGGTTTCCTGTTCAAAAAATACCCAATAAATCATGTGAGGGATTATTTTCCTGTGAAAATATTATATTAAATAGAAGTCAATGGAAAATCTTGCTGTTAAAGTCATCTGTTTCCCTCCCTCATGTTCACAGAAACTGCACATGCATGTGCAGTGAAAAGAAGAGAATGGATTAGATACAGATAAGTATTTGGAGCTAGAGGATTGATTGAGTTGAAATTAATTTTAGATGCAGTGAGATGGTGTCAGCCAGGACCAGATCTTTACAAGTCACAGAGTGAACAGCGCCATGTGTGGAAGAACATAAGTGAATTTTCTTCTTGACCTTAGGGTGAGGTTAGTAAAGTCCTGAAACAACGATTAAATCCCTTGAAAGATTTTTAACTGATGTAAATTCTAAATATGCAGACAAATCTTTCTGTGAAGTGTCAAAAAAAAAAAAAAGAAGTATATGGATGAGGAAATACATGCTTCAGGAGCTCTGTATTAATTGTAAAAGTAGGTTGTAAAAGTAAGTTATAAAAGTGATTGCAGAAGGCTGTATTTAAGAACTATTTTCAACTAAGAACCTCTTAGCTAGGGGAGAATCATACATAGTCACCCGTATCCATCCAAGGTATTCAAATACTGATGAGCAAAGACATCTGTGGCCATAATCATGAAAAGACTAAATGATTTTTAACACATAAATATAAATTTACCACATGGCAATGTCACATCATCTATGGGTGGGGTTTTTGGACACAAACACAGTCATTCCCTGGCAACATTAATTACATAATCATTTAATTAATAGGGTGGAAGAATAGAAATAGGGGAGGGGGAGGAGTAAGCTGTTTCCTTGTTGCTCCCTGTTATAAGAACTGAAAACTTTTAGCATAAAGCTGGCTTGAAGTAAGATGTAACCCTGATGTTTTACTATTTAAATTATCTTGAAATCTTGTGCCATAGATAAAAAAACTGAATAAATGTACATAAATTGTTACATTAAAATTAAAACCCACTACAACCTCAGGATATTTCCATTTCAAACATACTCTAACCAAAAGTTCCTTGCTCTGAACAAAGGGAGCTTCCTCTCATTTTAGAGGAAATGTTCTCTGAGAGCTTCTGAGCTTCAGAAATTAATTGGGTTTAGAGCAGGATTCTCAACACAATGTGCACAGTCGACTCAAGTCTCCAGGTGAGTATCTTCATAGTAGTTTCCAGAATAGGCTTAATATTTCACATTCTCCTATTACATATGTTTCTGCTATCTATTGTAAAATATCCTGAAACATAGCATGCCTTACGCACAAAGATTTCATTAATAAAATAACCGCCAGGATAAATTAGATATCACACAACCTTTACTGTCTGAAATCTAACTTCTAGTTTTATTTGACTCCTACAATGGTACTCAAGCACCCCAATCACATAAAAACTAATTAAATCATTCTGGAAGGGATAATATCACATGTAAAGAGCTCAAGACTGAGAGACAGAATAATAATACTGATCATAATTTGCCATTCCCAAAGACAGATTAAAGATCAGTAGTAACTGTTCAGTGCAAAGAAACTGTAGTTGAACTCATTTATGATACAGATCTCCACTGAGTACAAGCTATCAGGCATAATAAGTTTACAGTCCTTTCATAAATATGCAAAGCTGATATAATGTTGTGACAGTTTTACACTTTAATACCAGGCATAAAAAACCCCAACAAAAGTATCAATTTTAGTAAGATTTTGAGGTAGTCCAAAGTGAGAGGAAGAAAAAGTTCTTGGAAAAGAAATAAAAGAATTAAATAAACCAGGTTAAAAATTGCCCTCAAATAAATTCAAAAGGCAAAAATCAGCTTGAAGTGTTGCAATGTGTTTTTGTGCTGGCAGGCTGGTCAAATACGGAAGTCAAAAGCCTCTACAAACTAACAAACACACCCAATTATTTCTGCTACAAGGCCACAACTTGTGGATTTCCACTGGAGGGAGTTATCCATTCTTTAACATCCCACACTGCAAGATAGATGGACTTATTTTGCTCTGCTAGTTTCGGAGCCAAGTTTAAAGCCTCAGATCTCACTGCCTTCCAGTTTGGAAAGCTAACCATTAATACCACACATTGTTTTTACTTCCTTCTTTTCTTTACAGTGAATGCAGAATTAACCTCTACAAATGGTTTAATTATCTGCAACAACAGATCTGAAGCTAATAATTTAGAGTATTTCATCAAAACATTTCTATTAACAAGCGGACCACAAGGCATATTTCACACAAAGTTCTCAAGAAGCCTTTAATTCAACAAAAGTCCCGTGAGAGAAAAGTTATGGAAAAAACCCAACTGCTTAAGAACTCTTCAGGGCATAGTCACAGTTTAATATAAGCCAGTCTCAAGGCACTTCAGGTTGCCTTCCTCGGAATATACCTTCGAGGCAGAGTTCTCGTCTGTTTTCTGTTGTTGTTTAAATGTAACTGAACAAACTTGGTAAATATAATAGATTCCAGATGCATTAGTCCTGCTTTCTGAGAAAATGCACTGATATTATAAAGTGTCCTTCACCCTTTAAGGTTTTATGATGTTCTGGCCTCATCCACGTCACTTTGAGAGATGCAGGTTACTGGCTAAAAATAATTAATAATCCCCCCTTCACCTTCCCTTTGGCAGTATCTGCCCAGAAGGCTTTTGAACTTCCATAATTACACATGCACACACAGAGAAACAGCAGCACTCTCAGTGCACATTTACAAAACATCCTGCATGTCACTGAGGTCCATCTTCTACATTGCCAAGAAGGGGAGAGAGAGGGAGAAAATAGACACAACTCAAGATTTGCCAATTGAAATTGCAAAAGACAGACCCTGAGTTCCTGCAGACTGATGATATCCCATATAACAGGCACAGTAAAGCCCTTACAAATCACAAGTGTTTCCCCCCGAAGTGCTTAAAAAGAGACTGGGTAGTAGATTGCTGAGATTTTATTAAAGACTTATCCCCTCCCCTCACAAGTGCCTTAGATTTGGTTACTTAACTGAATAACTAGCGAGTACCAGGATCCTGCTTTCTTTTCAGTTTGAGGAAGATTTTGATTAAAAGATGAAATACTATTTCCAAACTAAGTGGCCATTGGAATGGACTGCCTAGGGAGCTGGTGGAATCACCATCCCTGGAAGTGCTTAAAAAGAGACTGGGTATGGCACTTAGTGCCATGGTTTAATCGATGAGGTGGTGTTGGGTAATAGGTTTGACTTGATGACTTCAAAGGTCTTTTCCAAGCTAGTTAATTCTGTGATTATGTAATATTTTTATCATTCGCCATCAGGCCTTTTGTGCATATATCATCATCAGGACAAGAACAGGTCATTATCCTTCGGCAGCACAACTCCAACCCCACTTTGAAAAGGACAATGTGTCTGTAGGTTTGTAAAGCAGGGCAGGCAGCCCGAGCCCTGGAGCTTGGGCTCAGATAATGGTGCTTCCAAGGAAGCTTTGTGAGGGCAAAGGGAAGGGCTTGGCACAGGCAGAGGGGAAAAGAAAATGGATCAGTTTACACCGGCACACAGCAAAGCACCAGGGTTTATTTAAAAGTCTCAGCTGGTTTTTAATAGGTCCTTAATGCTTCCCTGTGGTCCCAAATTATGATAAATACACTGTATTCAAAAGAGTTTAATGTATTTTAAGTCAATGTTCCATATTTTTTCCACTCTAACGTGGGGTAGATTTCACCTAGCTATTCTGGATGATCCGAAAGAGAAAGTAACAGCACAAAACATCACTAGAGGAGAACAGAGATCTGTACCTTGATTCCAAAGGGGTAAAAAATAAAATGTACCAGTACTTCCACTGAGGAAAGGAGACATAACAACTGCATTCCTTTTAAATCAAAGCTGACATTTTCAGGGCAGTGACTGTACAAAAAACCATCAAAAGAAGGGGGGGAAGTAATCACAGGCCTTGCTCAAAAATGTAAAAGAAAAAAGAAATTACTTTTGTGGTCTCAGTGACTAAGAAAACTCATTAACTTATATAATTTAATTATATCCAGCTGAAGTGGTAAATATCATGATAGATTTTTTTCTTATGGGTCATTACTTGTGTGGTTAAGTGATTGCAAAGAGAGATATGATCCCTGTGGTGGTATTTAGCTTTTAAATATTGAATTTCTTTACACCTCTAATGCAAAGTGTAAAAAGCTGATGCAGATTGGTTTTTTGGCTTTCAATAAAACACATTTAAAGTACCACTTGCAGATCTTTCCCAGGCACAGTTCTGCAACATGATTATCTAATAAATATGTTTTCCTGGAGGTTTATTGCCTATTGAGCACTTCTCCTCTTCTTGTTTAGCTCAACATATAGTAAAGTTCTTCTCCACGAGGAGTGGGAGGTTATTTTGACAACAGAGGACAAGATATCATTTTGGATACAAAGTAGGACAAGATTTAAAAAAAAAAAAAAAAAAGAGATGTTGCTGATGTTGGTAGATCTGCTGTTTTCCACAGTCCCTGTTTTAATTGAAGGCTTATCAACATCAAACTTGAGCAAGACTCATCTTTTAAGGATACACATTCCTAAAATAGACATGAGAGGGAAAGCATAGAAATCCAAACTAATTAAAAAAATATATAAATCTATGTATGATTTCCTCTAATTCCTTTCTTATCAGGCAAACTGATAGCAGAGATGAGCATTCATGAGAAATCATGTCTTTGGGTGTGAAAATTGCCTTATTCTCAAGCTATAGCAAGATATCCTCAATACTTACTTTCACAGCAGCTGCAAAGGTGATTTATCATTCTCAGCACCAGTTTTACTGAAAACACTGGGAATATCTGCCCTGCGACACAATTCTGCTAAAAGCCTCACAAATTTTGTTCTCCAAAACTGTAATTTTATTTTCATTTATGCATGTTCAATTACTGAAAACACTGTCTAGGAGATGAATCCTAGCAGAATACCAGTACATTTAAAACCAAAAAACCAAAAACCAAACCAAAAACAGAAACTCCATCAACTCCATCCAACCAATCAAAATAACCCCCAAAATCTCAAGTTGTCTTCTAAAAGACTGCCTCTAACAATGTTTTTTTCTTCTAAGACTAGCAACAATTGTACTAAGGAGGAATGGCTTCAGATTGAGAGTAAGTTTGTATTAGATATTAGGAAGAAATTCTTCACTACAAGGGTGGTGAAGCACTGGAACAGGTTTCCCAGAGAAGTTGTGGCTGCCCCATCCCTGGAAGTGCTCAAGACCAGGTTGGACGGACCTCTGAGCAACCCCATTCAGCTAAAGGTGTTCTTGCCCACAGCAGGGATGTTGGAACTAGATGAACTCTAAAGTCCCTTCTGACCCAAACCATTCAATGATTCTACACAATTGGCACGAACTCCTCAGAACTGATTACCAAAAACCATAATTTCTAATTCCCTCTCCCTTATCTCTCATAAGAAATTATAACACAAAACCATCAAAGTAAGTTTGTGATAAGTATTCTCCACAGTGCTGAGGCAGCACTTCCAACTGCAGGACAAAGTCAATGTTGATTTACTATTTTTTTTCCTGACACAGGAGTGGCTACCAGATTGCAGCACTAAAACAAGAATTTCATAGGAACAAGTCCCCTATGCCTATTTCCAGCCTCTTTTCACAGTGTGATTTGAAAGAGTCTTATTGATATCCAACAGTGCCAATAAAAACTTCCTTTCACTCTTAGTACACTCAGTCCAGTGAAAGGTTGTGCCTGTCAACCTGGTTTCTTCTAAAATCATACAATTTAACTATTCTCTCTCTCTCTTCCTTAATCTGGTGTTTTATTTTCTTGGAATCTGGTCTTTTATTAGATTTGCTTCTGCTTCTCGGGCAACTCTCCCCACACAGAAGTACTTTAGGAATTTATCGTCTTTGTTTTGGCTTGTTTATTTTTATTTTTTTAAAACTATTTGATAAATACTTCCTATTCTCTTACTAGCAGATATTTCAATACATAAATACACGTTTCCTTGTTTAAAAATCCTACAAAAAGTTTTAATTCATTATAGCCTTTTGTAAAACCTCCTAGGAGTTGCTAATTCTATCATACCCCTTTGAAACAAAAGAATGGAGTTAAACAAAAAAAACTCTTCTCTTGCTGCTGTATCACATTCCACCACCAAGAGGATATGAAGTGTTTTATGTTCCTTGATCTTGTCAATGCTCTTGGGTTGAGAGAGCAGGTTAAAGGGAGGTGACGAGGTTAAATGATTTGACTAACATCCCAAATAAGCCCTCGTGTGATTATGAGCCTGTCTCAGCTCTCTAATAACATATTTAATGAGGGAGAATTGGAAGCTTCCCACATCAACAGCTCGTGCAGAAGTGATTTGTTTTTCTCTATACCCTGGCCACAACAAGCATCCATATATTTCTTCTAAGAGCATAATCATGGCCCACTAAATTACCTCTGGGCAGTGCTATCAGTGGTGTTCCACTTTGGCCCTTTATTTCTTTCTGTGACATTACTCTGCACAAGGGTTACTAGAAAGACAGATGAAGTAGGAGTAGATGGGTCTCTAAGGAGTGATATATAGTAGGTACATAATAGAAAAAGGCAAGGATGGTGTTGTAACAGGAATTTTCATTTCTTTCTCCTCATTTCCACAAGAAATTCTAGACACTGGAAATTTATTGTACTATGGTTATCGGGTTTATTTTTCCTTAGACTCCAAATTCTTTTCAGGGAACTTGACTCCTAATGGCCCTATACTTTTTCCTCCTCTATTTTATGTTCTCTTTCACAGTGGCAAATCAAAGTTCTCAGTGGATTAGAAGACTCCTGGTAAATTTTCTCGTCATCACCATCAGAGAGTATTTTTACTGAAATCAAAGTCAGACAGTGAAAAATGTATCAAAAATTATGCAGGGGCATAGTGTGTGGATGTTGCAGTTTGACTCACAACAAAAGCAGCTGTTCTGGCAGCAAGGATATTGGAGAAATGTCTGGCAGCTTTTAGTGTGGATGTAAAAGTTGTCATGTAAAGTTGCTTTCAATCTGATGGATTTAATAGTTCCTCAGAGCCATCATGGTCTATCACCTCTATGAGTATTAAGGGACTCCTAAATCCATGGATAGATAATTTGGCTGCCACACTTGTACTGTAAATCCACATCCTTAAAGCCTTCATTAAATTTGCACAGTCCATTTCTTAAGTGCAATTAACTGTGCATTTCTTAGGAAAAGGAGTTGATTTGTGTCCATCTCCCGTAGACTCCATTGTATCTCACTGTCCTTGTAGAAAAGAGAATATATCTCCCGAAATTTGTTTAAAAGCACATCCAATTGTTGGGAATTGGAAATTATTTGTCAGTTTTGCACTACACCTGTCTCACTACTGAGCATCAAACAAAGAAAATCTTTACACCTGGATCCTAGTTTGGCTTAGTTTACCATGGCAAGGTTTGTGAAATACTGACATAGTTGTTGGACGCATCAGTTTGTGGACAGACGTGTCCCATTGATTTATTAAATCTTCTCTACATTAATTTGTTTCAACTGGAGTAGCATAGCCAATCCACTATTACTGCTAGGCTGTCAGATTAAAATTTACAAAAAAACCCAATTAAAAAGTATGGAAAAGTATAAAAGGTGAGGAAACCACTCAAAAATAACTTGAAAATCGTTATTTCTAAAAGTTACTAATTGAAAAATATAATTAAATTTCTACTTTGGCAATAAAAATTCTGAAGTAAAGTACAGTGTCAGTTAATACCTTTCCAGT
>WEKX01004462.1:39851-52628 GCA_013390025.1 Pitta sordida
TTGCTGCGTAATAGCACACAAGACCATCCGTTCCATGACTTTGCATAGACTTTCTTTTTTGAAAACATGAAGCTAACCACAGGAATTTGAAAAATATTTGTGTAAAGAATTATTCTATACTTGAGACATCCATCCACTCAGAAGAAGACACTAGGTAGCGGGAATGATTTACTCTGCATCTTACTTAAAAAAACCCCAAAACAACGCCAAACAAATCCAAATGCCCTTCAGACACTGATTTGGGGTACATGTGGCCTTTGAAAATACAGGATTTATATCCCATTACAACACTAAGAAGATTGTCATCGATTGAGGGAAGATGAGCAGCTTTCAAGTTTCTCCTGAAAACAGGAGTCCGGTCTAAAAATAATATTGACAACGAACCAGACTTTTTTCATGAACCAAGACTCTTCACTCATAGGTAATAAAATAAATAACACTGCTAAGGCAGTAGAGAGGTGATGGTCAGACACCTGAAATTGTTAAATTAGGTTTTATATAATGATTTCTACATCTTTGGTTTACTTCCTGTAAAATCATTGCCAGTTTTTGATTTTCTTCCAAGCTCCAAATTATTTTAATATGTGACAATCTCATTCACAAAGTGATGTTTCATTTCAAAAGCTCCACATGTGTGCAAGCTCACATAGGCTTAGTGGATCCAGCTTCAAATTCATTTTTCAAAGTGACATACTAAAGGAGCACGTATGGTTCATATGGAAAATGACTGAAAGGTTTTAAGGCATTAACTTCCCAAAAATATGGTAAGTGGAGTAACATTTTCTAAAGATGGTTGCAATATTCTCAGAGTTGCATGACACAATATCCCCTTACTTCCTCATATTAATCATGACCAACATCCAAGACTATTTTCATAGAGTTATATTGAAGTACAAGATGTTTCTGGACCATGTGCTCCTCTTCTCTCAATCATAAATTGTTTCTAAATTCTCATTAGTTTGGAATTTTATTCAGAAAACAAGCAAAGGAACTTTCATATTAGCCTAGTTTTATCAGACTCTTAATGTGCTAATTACAATAGCTATATTACAAATGTAAAAGAAACAGAACTAAATGTGACATTACAAGGGGGAAAAAAGGCAGATAGCACACTTTTGCATATGTTACATCCTGTAAATAAAGAGGTCTTGCTGTATTGGTCTGTTCAGTTCTCTAGAGAGAATATTTAAACTGCTCATACCCAAGAAGAGCTCCATGGACTGGAATTGCAGCTACATTTTGGACAAGACACAATAATTTTATTTTGTACATTGAGATCACTTGGTTTTAACTCCTAATAGGCACCCACTTCTGAATCCTAGTGAATAGATTTTATTTATGTTAAATATAAAGACTCATGGTGTTAGCTAAGCTGAACCTCCATTCTAACCTCTGAAGGGTAATTTGGAGTGTCATTAAGATACTAAACAATGGTACTAAATACTTGGCCTTTCTAAAAGGGACACACCAAAAATAGAGATAAATTGCTTAAAATTGCTCAACCTCAGAAATCTCTGGAAATTACTGAATGAATTTTGCTATCCTTTCAGGTAAGGTTACCTCCTGTGCTTCAAAGTCTTCCTCAAAAAGGAAAACAAAAATTCTGAGCAGAAAAAAACATAGTCGGCCAAAAAAAATCTGGCTTTTTTTTTGGAGGGGTTGGGAAGAGCAAGGGAAGGGGAATGTGTGTGTGTGCCGAGTAATTGGAAGGTGGGGGGGAGTGTTCTTCCTTTAACCCTCGGTATAGTAATTTACTTGCCCATCTGTAAACAAATATCAAAGGACAGGCAAGACAAAAGCTGAGCAACTTGATTTTGTCTGAAGAGTCTGGTTAGTCTTTGAATTAGAAGCATAATTTATTTACTAATTCTACTTCTTAATCAAAAAGCTGTCTCAAAGTCAGACATTAGCATATATCATCAGTTTGTCAGCTGGGGAATAAAACAGTAAACATTGTTTCTCTCATATCACCAATGTTAACTGAGCATATAAATCAGAAGAGATCTTATAACATTCAGGAATACGAGAGGAAATAAAGGACATGTAGAATAGAGGAAATAATTGAAGTCTTTCACTCACATGAGAAGAAACTATATTCTGTACAAAGCAATGTTTTTACTGTTCATTTTTAAAAATAATAGAAAGTCTTGAGAGAAAGAGTTATTTTAAGGTTTGAAATATATCATAATCTTCAGTCTGAAAAGTACCTTAATTAGCTCTGCTTTATTTAGTACTCAAGGCGAGGAACTAATCTGTATTTCCCAAACTGCTCCACTTTCATCAAAAACAGGCACCAAATTCTACTACTGTCCTATTTTTTGTTACTTAAAAAAGAACAACAACAACTAGTAATATCTGTGTTCATCACAGTTTCAAGTTAGATTCAGGAACTGTGAGATGGCCTCTTTGGATGCTCTGCATTACTTATTTTGAAGCCAAGAACAAATCACTCATCCAGGCAAGAGCAGATAATAGAGAGCAATAATGTGTTAGTACATATCCATCATGCTTTAGCACTGCTTTTAGTACCTTAGACACTGACACTTGTTGGCCCATCTTCAATATTTTAATCTCAACATGAATACACTGGAAAATGAAAGAAACCAAAATGGGCTCTTTTATTATTATATTGTCACTGAGCATGTTTGATTAACAGCTGGCCAGGTGAGGGACTGCTCTGACACAGTCCTGTGGAACTGTAGGTTTTTCAGGAGTACAACCAGCTGGTCCTATCACCCCACACTATACATAATTTCTGTGTTCAGAAGACCCAAGACAAAAAAAAAATTACCCAACTTTTACACAGAAGTTGCTATTCAATAAAAAAATGATAACATTTTTTAAACATGTAGTCCTGCTTCAGTTAATCTTGAGAACTTTAAGCCCATTACTCAAGTAAACCATTTCTTTATCTCAACATCTCTCTCAAGAAAGAGAAGTGACTCAAGCATTTCTGCCTCCATGCCATTCCTTGAAGGATGAAGTATTTGCAAGATGTACCATAAAGAGGGAAAATGAGAGACTAACTTCAGGACTAATTCATACAGTATTAGTAAGATTGGAAGAGACCTTAGACATCATCAAGTCCAATCTATCTGACAACCATCAACTAAACCATGGCACTAAGTGCCTCATCCAGCCTACTCTTAAACACCTCCAGGGACAGTATCTCTATCACCTCCCAGGGCAGCCCATTCCAATAGTGGACCACCCTTTGAGTGAAGAATTTCTTCCTAATATCAAGTCCAAATCTCCCATGATGCAGCTGGAGGCTGTGTCTTGTTCTGTCCCAGTGGCCTCAGAGAAGGGACTGACCCCCACCTGACTACAGCCTCTTTTCAGCTAGTTGTAGAGAGCAACAAGGTCACCCCTGATCCTCCTCATCACCACACTAAACAACCCCAGCTCTTTCAACTGCTCCTCCAAGGGCCTGTTCTCCAGCCTCTTCACCAGCCTTGTTGCCCTTCTCTGAACATGTTCTAATATTTGAACATCTTTTTTAAAATGAGGGGCCCAGAACTGGACACAGTATTCAAGGCATGACCTAATCAGTGCCCAGTACAAGGGAAGGATAATTTCCCTGGAACTGCTGGCCACACCATCCCTGATGCAGGGTAGGATGCTGCTGGCCTTCTTGGCCACCTGGGCACACTGCTGGCTCATGTTGTGTTCCCTGTCCAACAGCACTCACAAATCTCTTTCTGTCTGCCCACTCTCCAGCCACTCTGTCCCCAGCCGATAGCTCTGCATGGGGTTGTTGCAACCAAAGTGTAGAACCTGGCACTTGGACTTGTTGAATCTCATCTTATTGGATGTCCAGGTCCCTCTATAGGGACCTCCTACCCTCTAACAAATTGACGCCTACTCTCAGCTTGGTGTCATCTGCAAACTTGCTTATGATGGACTCAATCCCCTCATCATGATCATCAATAAAGATATTAAATAGAACCGAGGCCAACATGGATCTCTGGGGGACACCACTAGTGACCAGTCGCCAGCTGGATGATACACCATTCACCACCACTCTCTGGGCTTGGCCATCCAGCCAGTTCCTGACCCAGCACAGAATGCTCCTGTCCAAGCCATGCACTGCCATCCTCTCCAGGAGTATGCTGTGGGAGACAGTGTCAAAGGCTTTACTGAAGTCCAGACACACTACAACCACAGCCTTTTTCTCATCTACCCGGGGAGTTACTTGGTCATAAAAGGAGATCACATTGGTCAGGCAGGACCTAGCCCTCCTAAATCCATGCTGAGTGGGCCTTATCTCCTGATCATTCTGCAAGTATTGCATGATTGCACCTAGGATTACCTTCTCCATAACTTTACCTGGAACTGAGATCAGAATAACAGGTCTGTTATTTACCAGATTGTCCTTCTGGCTCTCCTTATGGATGGGGGTCTCATTGGACAGCTTCCAGTCATCCAAGACTTCACCTGTGAGCCAAGATTGCTGGTAAATGATGGAGAGTGGCTTAGCAAGATCGTCTGCCAGCTCTCTCATCATCCTAGGGTGGATCCCATCCATTCAGACTACCTTCCTTGAATGGATGTTAACTACGAGTGATAACTCAGAATATTCTGAATGTCAAGCAAGCTAGTGGTCAGAGAGTTCAACTCTCATTTTCTTTACAGCACCTACTCTTAACAGTAAGATGCTACACACAGTAGTAGATACCCCCACAGTGAGAAATGTGTTTTAAATTTAGATAATAGCTTTGTTCAAGGTGTAATAAAAATTCATGAATTCATTTTAAGCTTCAAAACCTGAAATGCACTTCTGATAACTTCATCAAAAAGTACCTATATGCAGAGCAGTATTTTAAAATTAATCTAGCTCACACAGGGATTAACGATTCAAGTTCTTATTTCAAAATTATTTCTAATAGCCATGGTTAACAATTATTACACTCTGTAAGATCCCCTAAGAAGTCAGTAGTCTTTTGATAGCAGATGATAAGTTGTATAATGAATCTGCAGAGATTTTTCAGATCCTGTATATAGTAACTACTATATCCTTTGTAAATTAAGTGCAACATCGCACTCCCTAAAACTAAAATCAGTTAAACACACATTAGAATTCTGTGCACATTGTTCAGCCAATGCAGTTTTGTTATTTTATGCTAAAAGCACAACAAATTTCCTTTAGATGCCCCAATGCCACACTAACTTATCTTCCATTTCCCTGGAATTACAATACATCTCTTCAGTTAGAGCACTTTTTTCCTAAGTTTAAAGATGCTTAATTACACCAGAAAAGCTGATGGGCTGACACATCTTGTATGAAACAAGCAACATTTTGAATTAAAGAGTTCTGTAAGTTTAGCAGCTGAGAGCTGATTATCAGATGTGAAAAATCACACACACACACACACAGAATATTATGAGTTGGAAGGGACGCACAAGGATCATCTAGTCCAAATCCATCTACTTAAACTCTTCTCAGTTTTAAGAAAGGGTTTGTTTTGGTTAGGTAATGGGAAGAAAATTCTAATTGTAATAGATTACAAGCCTAACATTCTTATGTTGAAACACGGATGATACTAAGCTGGGGGCAAATGNGAGGAGGTTGCAGCCAGATGGGTGTAGACCTCTTTTTCCAGGTTGACGACACCAGAACGAGAGGGCACAGCCTCAAGCTACGCCAGGGGAGGTTTAATCTTAACGTTAGGAAGCGGTTTTTCACAGAGAGAGTAATTGCATATTGGAATGGGCTGCCCAGGGAGGTGGTGGAGTCGCCATCCCTGGAGGTGTTTAAGAGAAGACTGGACGAGGAGCTTAGTTTCATGGTCTAGCTGGGGGGTGTAGGGCTGGATGACCGGCTCGGAGTGGCCTGCTAGACTGTGAGGGATCTAGGTTGGTGTTACGCTCTGGAATGTGCTCTCGGTCTCTGTACGGGTGTTAGGTGGTGAGATGGACTAGATGATCCTTGTGGGTCCCTTCCAACTAATAATATTCTGTGATTCTGTGAACACAGAGATACATAATTAATATATTTTCCCTTTCTTTTTACTACAAGTACCTCTTTACATTTGCATAGGTACTCTGAACTTGGACTTCAAATTAAAAAGAAATATGGAAAAAATAGCCTTCTTCAATGTCTACACAAACAACTATTTAGGAGCTGCATTTGCGCCGTACAGTCACACTTTTCAACTACTTCTCAGCTTCTATATAGATTAACTATAAACAAAAGTCACAGCACCTTTATTTGCAGTGCTGCCTAGACCAGCCACATCTGCAACAGGAGAGTCATGCATAATATGAAAATGTTTTTTAAGTTTAACAAATTACATTTTGAAATTAGACTTTCATCCTTCTAGTACGTAACAGATGACCTTTCATAGAACCAAAATAAAAGAACTTGAAGAAATCTTACTTGCCTCTTAACAATGAAAGTTTATTGAATTTCTTTCTGTCCTGCCTCCCTACAAGAACGTAGAAAGTTAATTCTAGCATAGAACAATAGGTATTGTTATATCATGAAAATATGTACTCTATTTGACTTCTGGATCATCAATAACTGAGCTTCTGGAGTACTGAGACCTTCAGCTACGCTCATTGATTTTTAAATATCCCCATCACAAAATAGCAAGAGGAACCCTATAGAATTAATATTCTTGCTCTACCTGCTTTATGATAGGAATCTTCAAGCTACATGGCTTTTAATCTGCAACCTTGAAAAAAATCACTATATACTGTTTGCAGGAGTATTAAAGAAACACAGCTATAAAAATATCCTAAAGATAATTGTCTAAAGTCAGAAAATACAAAGCAAAATTTTACTGGGCTATGAATCACAGAATCATGGAATATTATGAGTTGGAAGGGACTCACAAGGATCATCTAGTCCAACTCACCATCTAACACCCGTACAGAGACCGAAAGCACATCCCAGAGCGGTTAAACAAACCTAGTTCCCTCACAGTCTAATGAAGGCAGGAAAAACACCGTGTTAGCCCCCTAACAATATTATTGTATCCCTCTGAGGCACTGAAGGACTCTAAAAGTAGGATTTCACCTTGTGTTTGTGCATTGTCATAAAATTATTTATTCAGAAAACATAAAAAATTTAAAAGTGTGTATTTGCAAATGCAACTGTCCCAGTGCCAGCACGTGGGCAGCAAGGGACAGAAAGATAACTATTTTATCAGGTAGGAATGGGAAAGACCAGTCTTTGCAATCCAAAAGGACCCAGTGAAGGCTGGGAAAGAGGTTCAGCTGGGGGATGTTCTGCCTTTGGGTCTGGCACAGGGGGAAGCACCAAGGAAAGGATGCTCCTCTTTTCCAGATCCCTCAGGCTGGGCAGCTCCAGAAAGGGAGGCAGGGGATCTTGTTGAACTCTCTCTCTGAAACAGTCTGTCCTTATCATTCTGCTTTCCCAACGCTGCAGTGGAGGAAGTTAATTTAGGCTAGAAATGCCAGAAGAGGCAGAGGGGAACTGTGCCTTCTGTGCTGCCATTTTCAAAACCCCAGGAAGAGAGGAGTGTTTGTACAACGAAAAATATCAGCTGCCAAAATAGCTGCCAATGTGGGGCCTGGCTAACACTGTTTTTGTGCCCTCTACAGCAGAATTGGTGTAGGAATGAGGTGCCAATGCCCGAGGAGTTATCAGCAATCTGCTCACTGAAGCCCAGTATTTCAAAATTCATTCCTGTATCCGGATTTTGTTCCCCCATGTCTCAATCAATGACTACTTGGGTTTGGCTGTGTTGAGCCTACTGACAATATCATACAGCTGTTGTGGCTGACATAGGATCAGATATTTGTAAGTCCTCAGTACAACCGATGCAATGGCTCCTGCAAGATGGATCAATGACTTCCATCAATATTATTTCTGCAAAATGTTAATGATATGAATGACATTAAGCCAAATTGATCCACACAAAAATAAACACTTGTTATTAATATATGGACTATATGCAAGGCATGTTGCTGCTATAGTAAAGGAAAAACATCAATTCAAGCACTGCCAAATAATAAGTTACTAACAATCAAGCTAACAAAAAATAAGTATGTGTAAGATGTCCTTTGTCAGTTGTTTTGCTTTGGTGGAACACCAACCAGACAGATTTTTTCATTTTATTCTTTCAAAATTTAAGGAAAAGGTAAGTGACATTCACAGAACAAATGCAGGAAGATAAACTAAGCCAAACCCAAATAACATAGTAACAGGCAGATAAGTTTTTCCCTGTCCTGCTTTAGTAGTTTTGTGTGTTATGTCTCCCTGTCTGATTGCAGCATAAATGTATTGTTATATGGAAATTCAAGCCCTTGGAATGATTTTGTCTCAATTTATTTTCCTAAATCAATGTCTGAGATGGACTAGAGGCACAGTAAATTTCCAAGATTAAGGAAAACAATCCTTTAGGTAGATTCACTCCATCCAACTCCTGGTTGGATTATTTTGCTCACCACCAAGAGTTCTAGAAAGCTCGCTCACAGTCGGAAAGGAACATGATATGTCAATTTGTGCCTCCTGCATGCTCCAAAATCTGACCTGAGGTCTTGGTACCGAAAGCAGGAGTCAAGACAACTTAGTGCTCGTTTTTGCCAAAACCAAACCTTGACTTATATGGATGTCTCTCGTTTACCTTTTCCATGAAATGATGGAGGTAAACTGACAGATCATCTGATTAATGTTCAAAATTAACGTGAGCATTTTCAGATTAAATAGTCCATGTGGTTGACAAGGCATTATCATCAGAAGGCATTATAAAATCATCATTGTTACTGCTGTTACACAAGATCCCAATAATGAAAAAATAAGGATCTCATTTTAAACACTGCAGTAAACACTGCAACAAAGTAAATGGCAACTAGCCAGCTATAGTATATAATTTATCCACAGCTACTTACACTGGGTTTATTATTGCATTACCCAAGAGTCTGTACAAGCACTCCCTAAACATGACAACTACTGTAATCCAGTTCTGATTTTATATTTAAAAGTATCAGTGAGGGGGTGAGGGTGTTGGGGGAGAGGAAAAAGCAAGTTATTTTTTGAACACCTAAATATTCCTAGCAAATGCTGTGCTTTGATGCACTACATCAGTTTTCCTAGGTCTATGTATAGAATTGTGACATTACACATTCTGTATTTGAGCTGCAGAAGGAAGGTTGCAACAACATGACATTAGCATAACCAATCTCAAGTTCACAAAAATACCCCCAACCCTAAAACTGTTTAAAAAAAAAAAAAAAAAAAGAATATAGAAGGAAAGAATACCACAGGGAAAGAATAAAAAGGAGGAGACATATTACTCTGGTCTGAATAATGTCACATTCCATTATTGATTAAAATGATTTTACCACGACATTTCATTCATCAGGTTCCATTTCTCATTACACACAAACCCTGAATATTTATCAAGCTTACAGGAGGCTTTTCTTCTCATCAAGCAATGCATTTCCTCTCTCCCCTCTAAAACTAGGTTATAATATGTTGAAGGGTTTACACTGTCTTTGAACTCTCTCCTTCTCACACTTGACCTCACTGCCATCACTTTTTATCTCATTATAATGGATGCTGTTAAGTATTTATGTCTAACAAGGTGATTTCAATGGTTCATCTTTTTTAAACAATCCTGTGATCATTTTCAGTCAGGAGGAAAAAAAAGATATTTTATTAAATCAAGATCTATCTGCTACCCCTCAGTATTAATATTCTTTCTAGTCAGGACATTTCAGACCTTCACCATATACAATTACAATACATTTTTGATGCATAAGGATGGAGTTCTCCAATTTTCACACATCCAGCATGCACATTATTTCAAAGAGTGATTTTAGAATTTTACAGAATCCAGGCTCAGCCCCTTTGTTAAAGGACCAGGTTAAACCTAGAAGGCATTATAGTGTTATTATAGATGCCTAGGGAAAGCAAAGGAAACTGCAGGTGCATAAGAAGTCTGCTCTAGATTAAATAAGCCCCTGTAACCACCCTTTGAACATGTATTACATTGAGATATACAGCATATTAATGCTGTACATTTCTCGAAAAATAGGTGAAAATAACTTAAAAAGCTATTAATATGACAAAAAGTGGTGACACGTAGAAGGTAATTCTGCATTCTGTGCCAGTAAACCTTCCCTGAAAACTCACATTAGAAGTATGCAAAGTCAAGTAAAAGCATGTGAACTCTCAGCTCTGATAAACTGGATCTCATGAAAAATCTTGCATTTTTTTCATTAACTTTTTGACCAAATTTCATAAGACTAGCAATAAAACCATTTCACCTTATGGAGGTTATCTAGAAGACAAAGTACTACCTATTCTTAATACTAAACACAGTGCTCCTTTATCTCTACTTTATTATACACATCACTGGATTTTATCACTACAAACCAGTTATGTTTGCAGAACTTCATCAAAAAACCTTCATTTTTTCTCTCCCTAAATAGGCTGATAGGCTTATGATCCTCTCCATCTTAATCCTTAAAACAATGCACAGCTCAGAAACACTGCATTCAAGCACAACATATTGATTGGGGGAAAAAATCTATTGACAAAAAAGAAAAAAACACCCAAATTTGAGTTGTATTAATAATTATAAGATTAATACTGTGAACTTTCAGAAACATGATTTTCTTTTATAAGTAATGTTTTCTGATTCAGAATTTTAAAATGCCAAATGAGAGAGGATTTTCTTTCTAATATTTAACCAGTGTTAGCAAGGAATAAAACCAAGTATATTTTTTTTTCAATAAATTGCATTTTGAAAATTTGTGAACCTATATATTTAGCTGTGATGGAGCTTGAAAAATAAATTAACATTGACCAATATCAGAAACGCTCTTGAGAACAACTAATTTTATACTTTGGCTTCAGAAACACGAGGTAGTTAAAATGACTTGATCATTTCCCATATCGGCTGAACATTAAACTTCTGAGCCTCAGTGCACCTGGCCAGTTTCTAAGGCTCCCCCCCCTACACAGACACAAAAAAAATCATAGCTGGAGAATGATGGAGTACAATACAACATACAGAAAGCACATGGCATGTAAGCACATGTAAAAGATATTGCACAAGAATTTGACACTAACAGCTACATTACTTCCACTCCCAAGAACTAAAACAATCAGTTGTAGGAAACTGGCCACAGTAAAGCAGTGGTCGATAAAAGCAATCATTGCCAGCTAAATTGGAGCTGAAGTCAGTGGCACAATTATTTCTATTTTAAAGCAGTGACATACCAGTGAAAACATTCCACTGAAGATGAAGAGTCTGGGAAGTATCTATAAAGCAGATCCATCTGGAAGAGCAGCTGAAATAGTGAACAGAATGAATTTCCCACTTTTAGGTGTCTTGCATAATTTCTTAACCCTTGCCCTTAGATTTCAACAGATCTCTTCAGTCTGAGGCTTTCAGTATTTAACTAACAGCCCAAGACAAATACCTTAAAAAAAGGGGCCCAGTTGTCTGAGCCTCCTTAGACCTCACTTGGAAAAATAAAACTGAGCCATTTTCCCCACATACAGTACTGCTGTTCTGCTTAATCTTTACCTTTCTCTTTGGTTGGCTTTTGGATTTCATCTGTTGATATTGTACTTTCTGCCTTAAAACCAGAAATTATTTGTATGTTGGTGCATATTTATGAGAAACAGCAATGTGTAAGAACTCAAGCTGTGAGGAAGTCTTTACCCTGAGATCCCTGTGGTCCCTCAAAACTCTCCTCAGCTGTTGCAAACCCACAGGAGACCTATTTGTTTATGGAAGTATGCCAGGTGTTTCTCTTTCATAAATATTTAATTAATCAATCTTGTGAGGGAAAAATGCAGCCTGCACAACACTCATGGTAATGAATATGTGCTAGCTGTCTCGATTTTTCCCCCTCAGAAACTGATTAGTTATGTCATTTGTAAAAGAAAACATATCCATTGTATGTATTTCAAACAGCGAAGCAGAGCACAGTAGTTTTGTGGGGAGAAGTTTGTACCAAATAAGACACAGAAAAAGGAGAGTAGTGAAAACTACATGCATTCTGTCAGCAGAAAGTGCATGCCACAGGCCAGTGGATTTGAAAATATTTTTTTTTTAATCTATGGAGATGAAGAGTCAGCTCAAATAGCTGCACAAAACCTGCTTGCTTGAGTATATCAGGTCACCTTACTGAGTCCTGCTATCATGGCCAGCCAGCTCCTCCTGAGATCAGAAACTTTTTTCCCCTCCTTTCACCCATGACAACCTATTGATCACATCTCAGTATGTGCAAGCAGAACTATACATGAAATAACTTGTAGTAAAAAAAAAGCATATCTGAGGGAATACTGGACACACTGATCTGCAATTAGATCTAAGTATAGATTGTCAAAGATTATACATTTCTTTACGTTTGCTAGAAGTGCAAGCATGTGGTTAGGAATATAATTTCTCAATATAGGGAGCAAGAAGATGAACTCAGAGATACCATCAAACCATGGCTCCAAGGACCTCAGTTTTATGCCAAGTCTACATGGTAAAAATCTACTTAAATGGCTCTGTCACAGATCTGCCATGCTCAGGGTTTGCCTGGGGTTGTGCAGAACTAAATGAAAGCTGAGTAAAGTTACTCAAGCTTTAACTACCACTGAGGATTAGAAACTGTGAAAAATCAAAAGGAACTTTAAAATCTGGTCATGATAAGCAATAAAAAGCAAAAGAATTCTCTAACAGTCTTTGTGTCTTATACTCTTATTTTTGGGCCTACTTTCCTCCTGGGTAACAGAAACACAGAATCACAGAATCACAGAATATTATGAGTTGGAAGGGACCCACAAGGATCATCTAGTCCAAC
>WEKX01004462.1:53496-90108 GCA_013390025.1 Pitta sordida
ACCCAGCATAAAAGGTTCCTTTCCAGCCCGTGCTTTACAAGTTTCTCCTGAAGCTTATTGTGGGAAACCATGTCAAAGGCTTTGCTAAGGTCCAAGTACACAACATCCACAGCCTTTTTGTCATCGACCAGTCGAGTCACTGGATCATAAAAGGAGATCAGGTTAGTCAGGCAGGACCTGCCTTTCCAAAATCCGTGCTGACTAGATCCAATGTCGTGGTTGTTCTGCAGTTGCTGTGTAATGGCACACAAGACCATCTGTTCCATGACTTTGCATGGGACTGAGGTCAGGCTGACTGGTCTGTAGTTGTTAGGATCATCTTTCCTACCCTTCTTGTGGATGGGTGTCACATTGGCCAATTTCCTGTCTTGTGAGGTCCACACCCATTTGGCTGCAACCTCCCCGCAGGTAGTCAGAAATATAAATGTAGATGTGTAAATTCTTGTTAGGAAAAAACATGTAGAAAAGCTACTCCAATATTACACTTTGCCTGCTTGTGAGGTTATTTCAAGACTACTATCTATAACATTTCTCCCTGATCCAAGTAACCTTAGCAGGCACCGAATTCCTGCAGAAAATTCAGTCATCCCATCGCCAGAAGAATGACTGTGCAGAAATATTGGTACACTGAAGTGGATGTGAACCTTCTGGTACATGTTGGTACAACAGCCCAAGCACAGAGCACAGCAGGTGAGATTTTTGCATGCTGAATATACTGCTGAATAAAAGGGGGCTGGGCAGGGGCGGGTGAGATCTTAGGCCCTGGTTATCCATATTTGTTAAGTTTCTCATTAGGTCTCTTTTGGTCACTTAGAGCTTTTCTGCACCTTTTTTTTTTTTTTTTTTAATGCATTTTGACAGAGGCTTTGTCTTCAGCAGTGTGAATATGAATCAGCCAGTATGTTCAGCACGATGATCAGGGATTCTTTTACTTTTCTTATTTAGCAGTATCACGTAGCCATAGTGATTTACATTGGATTTAAAATACAGAAATTACAGCTGAAAATATAACCCCTTTTTTCCTTTTTTTTCTTTTTTTTTTTTTTTTTAAATTACAAGATCACTGGGGCCAGACTTTTACTTCTGAAAAATCTCACTTGTATTGTAACTACAGCTCCTGGGCCTCAGGAGGGCGTTTCTGGATCTTCTGGACTGAGGAAGCCTCATTTTCACCTCTGATCTCTACTGCTGCCATTTTGCCGCTGGATCTCCCTGCAGCCCCTTGGACATTTCAGAAAAGGATCACCGGCTGTTACTCCACTGGTTTGCCTAACCTGAACCCTAGTCCCCTGCTCCTGGAATCCCAGGGGTGCCTTGGTCTCCCTCAAACTTAACCCCCCCCTCCCCCGTTTGTTTTTTCACAGCTGTCTACAGCTGTCATTGTTCCATTGTTATTGGTATTGTTATTGTTCAAACATATACATATATATATTTGTAATATTAATTTTTTTCCTTTCTCCCAGTAAAGTTCTTATTTCTCTCTCTCTATATATTATTCAAGTATTTCTAAATTCAACTTACACTTTGTCTTAATTGGTATCAGGGCAGAAACACAACCAAAAATGAGCCCAAACAAAACCAAAAAAAGAAGCACTATATTCAAATTTAGCAAAAGCTAAATTAAATTAAAAGAAATTAATTAAAAGAAAAGGAAGGTGAAAAAATCAACTTAAATAATAGAGTAAATGTGCATATCATCCCTCCGAGGCAAATCAAATTAAATCTTAGATCTCTAACAATCTTTTCTTTTCCATTTCATACTATGTTTCAGTGTAGAAGTGTAGCATTCCAACACATGGTCCATTCATATATTATAATTTAATTGATTAAATTATGTATGCATCCACCACGCTCACTCTGTACACAGTATGTCATACAGGCTTCCTTATTTCCTTTCTGGGCATTACGGGTGCGTTAAGCATCTCTTCTTTTGCTGTCTACTGTGACCTCCCCTGGCACCTCAGAGAAGTGTATCTCCATGTCTGAATTACAATCCAGACAGCTGTGTAACTGCAATGGACATGTGGGAGGTGACACAGCCCTGCAGGGATGGAAGAGCTTCCCACAGACCATTGGAGCACATCCCCTGCTCCTCCATGATGCTTCGGACCCATTCCCCTGGCTACCCTTCCACTTATTTAATTCCTGTGCCTATTTCTGTTTCCTGTCCACTGTCAAACACCATTTCATCTAAGAATATTTAACATTTTATTAAATTATTGTAATTGTTTTTTAGTTTTTAAGTCCCATTATTAAAAGTCTAGGATAATTACCAGTGCAAAACATGGTATAATAGAACTATTATTTCTGTCTAAAGTAACTAAATCTTTACCATTCAAAAGAACATTTTTCTGCAATTGTTGTTGACCTTCAAAGGTCATGATGTAGAAACTAATGTAGAAACCATCACCGAAAAGGCAATATTTTTATTCCAATTCTCACAGCTAGGTAAGGTAGTGAAAGGAAGTTTAAATTACTGTATTTAGACAGAGATTTACTCAGAAGCACAAGGCTTGTACAACTGATGGTGAACATTACTTAATAATGGTTAATATTATTTTAAGATTCATGTTGGGAATTGAACTAGTGTGGTCTGACAACAATATATTTCAGCTTTGCTGCACATTTTGCAGACATGGCTCAACAAACATTGTTAACCTTGCTCATGGTTAGGCTATTTAGCTTGTGAAAACTTGAATCTGAGAATTCAATTTTGCTTAGTTGCACAAAATTTGCATCAATTCAGTCTGATTTATGTGATTTCCGCTGATAACATTTCAGTTATGCCACAAAAGAGTAAAATTTCCTATTTTAACTTAAACGTGACAAGTCATTCTAAGTAATTTAAGAGTTCAACATATCCTTACAAGAGAAAAAGTTTCAAAGAATCAAAATTAGCCTGTTACAAATGCACTTCTCATGCAAATTTATTCAATTGCTATTCCTCCTTTTCTAGATTGTTTGGTTTTATACACATCATCCTTTTCTTATTCTTTGGGGTTTTGGCACATCTCTCATTATAAATTGTAAATTAAGGAATACGTATTTCTTCTAATTTTCTCTCCACTCAGAGGGCATGAGAAAATAAACATGCAGACCCAAAGTTATAAACATTAAAAGACAATGTCAGTCGTCTAAGATACATCTAATTTTAAATGATGAAATATGACAATAACGCTACTATTTCATAATGCCTTATAAAAAGTCGGAGTCAGTGTATGGTACAAAACTCTAAATTATATGCCACAGATACTTATTAAAAAGACACCCTTGGCACTTTAAAGCACACTGTTCATTAGCTGATTTCCTCAAGTGATTATTTAAAGGACCATCAAATGTAAAATGATGGTGGCAGAATATTATGAAGTAGGATAAAACACTAACAACTGCTGACATCTGTAACTTGAAGCACCTCACTGTACAGAATATCTTTTCATACAAATTTTCCTTGTGTCTACATAATACAAATATAAAACAAAAATGAAACCCAGAAAATATCTGAGGAACTTTATATCGGATGACTGGAGAAAACTCGTTCCCTGGCAATCATGCTATCTGATGACAGTCAACATCACGTGACAGAGCAAATATTCCAAGGGAAAAGCCCTCTCCTTTGTGAGGAGCTCTCAATCCCTTTTCTCCTCAGGTGACCAACAAACGCTCTCAGCACCATCTTTCTTTTCCTGTTCTCTGATGCTTTCTTACAGAAATGAAATTTTTAAAGATACATTTTTCACCATACCAATATCTATGAACACATTGAATTCCAAAACACGTTTCTTTAAGATTTTTCTCCTTCTGTCCCATGGGACTGAAATTACAAATTTGTAGAGCGTGGACATGGATAGAGAGGAGGGACTGCATTCTGGCAGACAGGTTGAGTAATATTCTGCAGCTTGTGTTGTGTGTAATGCCATGACACAACAGACTTCACTTTAAATCTCTTTCCATTATTGTCAATATCCCATTTACTGTAATATAGTGTATAAGGGATGCAGAAAACAGAGCAAGACATCCAGTGATTGGAAGGAAAGGCAACTTTTGGTGATCTGTACATCTACACTAATGGACCTTCCGTGTATGGCTCTGATTCATACCAACCCATGGCTTTACTGTCACCCTACATTCAATCTAATAGACATTTCTCCAGAGTGAGTGAGCAAAGAAAGAAGGAAATGGAAGATATGCAGTTTTGGGTGTCACAATTTAAAAAAGGTGTAAAACTCTAAGAGAAAATCCAAGAAAGGGCTACGAATATGGTGAAGGGCCCAGAGGGGAAGCCGTGTGAGGAGTGGGTGAGGCATAATGCTGTGTCAGAGGAGGTTTGGGTTCAATATTAGAAAAAGCTTCTTCACCCAGAGTGTGGTTGGGAACTGGAATGGGCTTCCCAGGGATGTATTCACAGCACCAAGCCTGACAGAGTTCAAGAAACATTTGGGCAATGCTCTTGAGCACATGGTATGGCTCTTGAGGCTGTCCTGTGCAGGCCCAGGAGTTGGACTTCAATTATCCTTGTGGGTCCCTTCCAAATGAGAATATTCTATTTTTCCTCCGAGGAGAACAAACTCCACCAAAAACCCAACCCCATCATACACAAAAGTTTTGGTGTAAAAGAACAATAATGGATTCATCACTGTGGTCTACATTGTCATTGCTCTTCATAACTGTGAAACAATGCTATCTTCTCAAACAATTGGTTTCAGAGTCAATTCTACCTATTCTCAACTGAGCTTCTATTTGTAACTGGAACAACAAAAACCTATTTTGTTTTATTAGGAAAAATTAATTTGGTTTTTTCCCCAAAGTTTGGTCAAGTCTGAGGGATTCACTTCTCTGGTACAGTAGGAACATTAAAACAAGGCTATAGTAAGAAAGGTAAAACAATGTAGCTATAGAATGGATATCTTTTTGAATCTTTGTGAAAGATTAATGATAGTTATAAAAAGCAAAGCTTACTGATCTGTTATATGACAGACAGCAGCAAATAAAAAAAGCAGATTTGGGACTATTAACATGTATAATTATATTCAGTCATTCCTTTTAAAATTGCTTAAAGCTCAGCTGGATTTAATATTTCCTTCAATCAAGAACATGCAGGATGTGCAGAAGAATAAATTATGATTAAAATACAGACAATATGAAGCAAGGAGATGTAGACCATTAATTTAATTCATGACATTTTCAACGCCACTTTTATGAAAGTCGTGGATTTTATTCAAATGGACTTTATAGAGCTTTTGAAGTAAGCAGTCTTTGAAGTTCCTCCTTTATTTGTTGTTACACTTATCATGAAATGTCAAAGAAAAATGGTTTATTACTATCGGAGGTGCTTTATTACTCATTTTAGAGGGATTATCAAAATGAGAATCTCCATCCAAGGGCAGATTTATCAGGTCATAAATTTTGCACATTATTTTGATAATAAAAATTGGCATTGTAATTATCTATTTTCCCCAGATACTTTCTCTGGAGGAAGAAAAGCTGACAAAAACTCCACCACCTTATGAAAGTTTGACTCAGTCTACACTCATTTTTCCAGCATGATGAAGCATATAATTTGTAAGAAAAAAGGCTCGAGATTCATATATTCATTATCTATGAACTAGTCTCTGTTATGAATTTCAGTAAATTTACAGAAACATTTTTAATGTTAAAGAATAAAGATTTTTCATGCTTACATCACTATTAGGAGAGGTTTGAATTGTTTTCATAGTATGATATCTATAAGTCAATAAGGGTTGACCATAAAAATTAAGATTAAAAAATCAGATAATTGTCTATTTTGGCAAAATGATTCGTTTCTGTAATGGTTTAAGAGAGTAAATATTGGAAGGAAGGAATATATCAGTATTCTCAAAAGGGTATTTTATAACTCACTTCTGCTTCAGCATGAAATGACAGGGATATAGGATTCTATAAATTTCTGCCCAAGGTTGATATTAACACATAAAAATAAGGACATAAAAATAAGGAAGATGCACACGAATTTGCACAGCATTCTCATTTGGGATTAAAAACTCCCTTATAGCAGGGGCATAATTTGGACCCATACATATGGTTTATATTCATGACTAAGCACAGAAGACAGTACAGGTGTACTCTGGATATATTCCTGTAAAATTATACAGCTAATACTGCCAGTCCAGTGTAGACTCACAGCCCTAAAGTGGTGGGTAGGTGAAAGTGGGGAGGGGGAAAGCCCTTAGTAATCTGCAAAGATGTAACTTAAGTGGAATTCTGCTTTTGAAAAAATAAAAAGTAGTTCATTAAGATTTCCAAACTTTGCTCACCCTAGGCACAGCTGTATTCTGCTGAAAAGTTTTATCATTAAATAAAGCATTTTATAACAATGAAGATACCAATTCTTTAATTATTTATAACATTGGAGATACTATTGCTTGCTGTTTAACAGAATACTCACCCCTCTCTTCTCAAATGAATGTTTCTGTCTTTTTTTTCTCTAGGAAAAGGATTTCATGGCTATGGAATGTGCACTTTATAGATATGTTTTTATGCCGTTTATTTACTGAAATTCCTTAGATCCAAGCAGAAAAATAAGATTAACTCCCTGTTCAGTGTTTACCAAGAATGGATACATGTCAGTACCAGGGAATGTCTGAAGACCCTTACTGAAAAGGATGTCATACATTTAAATGTTTGAAAATAAGAGGAGTATTGAATGTTTCCCTGCTACTGTCCCAGACTTGTAATGGATCCCTTCTCATACCACAGTGGAAATATCTTTCAATACCGCCTAACAAAAAAACCCCCACAAAAAAACCCCAATAACAAAATACAAACACCCCCCTCAAACAACAACAAAACACACCAAAAAAACCAAGCAAACAGAAAAAAAAATGACAAAACCAAACAACAAGAAGAAAAACCAAACCGAACAACAACAACAACAAAACAACAAACCAAGAACCACCATCCACCAAACCAAAAGCTGCTTCCCAGTCTCCGTCCAAAATCCAGTGTGCTGGGTATGGCTCTGCAGTCTTTTGCCCTTTTTGGGTAGGAGCTTGAGTAGGAGAATTTCAGAAGTAAGAAGCAAGTGCAGAGCTTAAAATTTCTCGAAGAAGTAAAGGTTTGTACATGGGAACTCAAAACACTTAGGAAGCCAGACCTCTTAAAATCTGGCAAAACTTTGAGTCTCAATCCTTAGAAAAATTTGTGGGCAAAGGGAAAAAAATATTGTGGTCCTCCCAGTCCTTGGCACTGCAATATTTTTTTAAATAATACGTATCTGAAAAATGTAAATGTAGACTCCCAAATTACACATGGAATATTTATGGCTATTACAGAGCACATTTCATAAACGGTGCCTCTGACTGAGCTCAGAATGAAAATGTGACCAGAATGAGCAGGGAAACAATTTCAAAATGCCTCTCTGTAAAACACTTGGCTGGGAGTGGCCTGAACCAAACGCCAGGGGAGGTTTAATCTTAATGTTAGGAGGCGGTTTTTCACAGAGAGAGTGATTGCATATTGGAATGGGCTGCCCAGGGAGGTGGTGGAGTCGCCATCCCTGGAGGTGTTTAAGAGAAGACTGGATGAGGAGCTTAGTGACATGGTCTAGCTAGGGGGTGCAAGGCTGGATGATCCTGGGCCCCTTCCGGCTCGGAGTGGCCTGCTAGACTGTGAGGGAACTAGGTTTGTGTTACTGCTCTGGGATGTGCTTTCGGTCTCTGTACGGGTGTTAGATGGTGAGTTGGACTAGATGATCCTTGTGGGTCCCTTCCAACTCATAATATTCTGTGATTCTGTGATTCTGTGAACTTGGTGCTTACCAGGTACTGCTGCCTTCTGAGGACAAAGCCTCTCCAATATTCTCTTTCCAAGAGCTTATTAAAAGCCAATATGTTCTTGGAAAGTAGTGATTGAAGAGTTTCTTTTACCCTTATTTTTTTATTTTAATTTTAAATAATTAAAAAGGGAGCAGATCTAGTCAGTCTTGATTCTCATCAGAAGACTACACAATCCATCAGTGTTTTGGGTCCTATGGGCTAGGAGGTGACTGACAGCATCTGTGGTGCAGCAGGAATACGTGGTCCCCTTTTCAATTAAAGGGGTTTCAGTCCCAGCTCTCATTGAAAATCTGCAGAAGTTTAGTGCTTACTTCAGTTAGATACTTTATAAATATTTACCACTGATTTCAGTTTTGAAAATAAATACTACACTGCATAAAACCAGGTTCAGAAAGCAGATATTTCATTCTCCTATGCCAAATGGATGTCAGTCATTATGAACAACAGATCAACGACCTCTTCTGTCTCTAAATAAAAGAAACATTCAAGGGTTGTTTCTAATTAGAACATCTCACGTTAAATGCGCTGCTGACAGTCAGTCTTGCAGATTTACAGGGCCCTCCATACTGAGAATGGTGCTGAAGGTGCAGAAAAGAATGGGTTACAGCAAAATCAGTTAAGAGCATTTTTTAAATGGACAGAAATAAAACCCCTTTTTAGGAAAAATATCCTGTCTAGGTTTATCACAGCCTTGCAAAAGTCCCAGGGAAATCAATAGAAATATTTGTGCCATAGGATTCTGCACATAAAACCCCACTAAGTTCACAGGTTATTCTGAGTTGGAAGGGACCCACAGGATCATAAGTTGCCTTATTCAGATGTAGGAAAAAAAGGCCTATGGATGTGGCGAGTAAGAGTACATGCATTTTGTATTGTGAAACTCAGCTCTTGATTTGGGTCAAGGTTTTAATCTCCAAAGTTTTACATGGCTCATTATAAAGTCTTATCAAAATCTGAGCAGAGATTCTCCAAATCACACAGGGCATGCAATTTGGGTCCAATTCTATAAACCCCTTTATGTTTAGTGCTGATCTTCAGACAAACAATTCTCTTCTGCCTGGAATTTCTCTGGGGATGGGGAATAGGAAGCAAAGCAAACATCCCAAATGTAGTCACAAAGCACTCAAGAGCCATCCAGTTGAAACTTTAGCAAGCATGTTGTTGGCAAACATTTACTTTTAGCAATATGCTAAAAGTAAATGTTTTGGTCTGTGAATTTTGAAACTAAAAATTGACTCGAAATGTGAGTAAATGGAATTTTAGATCATGTTTGTTATCCACTAAATAATTCATTGTTCCATTTTATACATGCATCCTTTAATTAACTTACTGACTCAGAGGCATGATACTACTAATCCATTCATTTCCCCAAGCCCACTGAAAAGTATAAAACATGTGTGGGCCCAAGCAAAAGACTGGGAGATTATTAAGAAGGAATTTTTAATCAGAAAGCCTCAGACAGCTGGATCCTCTTCTCCTGGCTATGAAGACCAGATTGAGGAGTGATTGGTAACACCTGTTAACTTCTGCCTTTTTCCTGAAGCTTGGGAATCATAAGCCTGTACGACTGTTTTCCCTGAAAAACGAACACAATAGCACAAACCAGATAACAGTAATGCTGAGTAACCAACCTTTCTGAGGCCAACCTCTACTTACTTACCTTCTGTTTTGTTTACAGATGCTTTTGTGCCTTCCTCTTCAGAGAAGGGCAGCTTTTGTCACTAATGTGATACAGAACAAAGTGAAATTTAACCATTTGAAACCTCACCGGCTTCCAGTAGCCCCCAACTATTTATGACAACAGCACACGACAAATATACACTAAGTGAAGTATTGGGACTAAAAAAAAAATTGTTACACCACCATTCTAGTAAGTAATAATTTGCCTTTTCTCTGTTTCAGATGGGGTAATTAATTTGGCTTGAAAATTTCTTTTCACCAAGTTTCACTCACGCCTGTATTGCCTTTGGAAGGCCTTGAATAGAATCTGTATCAATAACAGTTTTCTGTGTACATCCGCTATAGGAGTTAGAGACAGATGTAATTCCTCCATTCCTCTCCCTTGATCCTAGTCTACATAATTAAGTATCAGACTAGATAATCCCTCAGGTCCGCTCATTATTCCAGTCTATTTAATACCAGCATATCACTCTGGGATAGGTTACTGTGCTCTTACAGGCCTTTAAATATACAGGTTAAAAGATTTACAAGGTAACTGAAATTGTGACCTCCTTCTTGGGGGAGGGGAAGAAGCATTAAAGGAAGGATAATTCAGGGAAATGTGGCTTAAGTGCAGCAGTAGAGCTATAACCCCTGAAGTTATTTAAACCTTCGTCTTTTACCACATAGTCCCTGCTGGGTGAAATCTCCAGTTGGCCTAAAAGACTTAATCACCTCTGGCTGGAAGAGTATTAGCAGTTCATTTGCATAAGTACTTGTCATTATCATTAAGTGTGTTTGCTTTCAGATATATTTAAGTCTATATTAACTCCTTGCTTGACATTAGGATCTCTCAAATTGACAGTGGCTGCATTGTATTTCCTCCGAACCAGTCTCCTACTCAAGACATATCTAGGACACCTGTATCCTTTAAATACACATCAAAGGGAAACGATTCCATCTACTGCATGAAAAAATTAAGACATATTTTCTGTAAAAAGGGAAGCTGTGCTCACAGAGAAATGAAAATACACCATAAAACAGCAGCAGTAAATGGGGTAGAGTAGCCTAGTTGCCAGAACACCTCCTTCTGGGTCTCACAAGACTAGTTCTAATCACAGCTCTACTTAGTATTAACCACTGCAACAAGCAAAAGTTTTAAGTGCTTGCAACTCAGTGTAAAGCCAAACCTGAGGGGTAAGCATCCAGTCACTGTGTGAGAGTGTTTGTAAAATATTTGCCTGAAAAAATCAGGAAGCTCCGATATCCTGGTAAATTTGATTAACAGACTTAGATTCCTCTGACATACCCTGTGGGTGAATAGGTACTTGCTTCTCTTGTTCATTGTGTTGGCTTCATGAACCCCAACATGGAAAAAATTAGGAAAAAAATTCTTTACTGTGAGGTTGATGAGGGCACTGGAACAGGTTACCCAGAGAAGTTGTGGATGCCCCATCCCTGGGAGTGTTCCAGGCCAGGCTGGATGAAGCTCTGAGCAACCTGCTCTAGTGGAAGGTGTCCCTGCCCATGCAGGGTGTTGGAACTGGATGAACTTTAACATCCTTTCCAACCCAAGCCATTCTATGGACACTGTGAGGAGGTGACACCCCAGGAAGAAAAATCAAATTGTTACCATCTGAACTGCAGAGTTGCTGGCAATCCAACCCTTCCCCAAAATCTGAAAAGCTCTGTGGTAATCCTGGGCATGAGCCTTATCAAGCATCTTTCTCCTTTTGTCCCAGAACATGAAAATTTGGGGCTTTATAACACAAAGGCAACTACCCTTGTGAGCAAGGGCTCTGAAGCTCCGGGAATGGAGAGACAGTATTTACCTGCTGGTTTTAGTAACTAAACAGGAAGGGAGACCTGCATCTAAGGCCTAATTTCTGAGCTTGTATGCATTTTAAATTGGTGAAAACAGAAGTAATCTTGAGATCTTGAACTGAAATGAAGAACCTTCCATGAGCATGAAATATCTGACAAGTTAAAGAATCACTTCCCTTTCCCTCGTTCTTCTTCAGGACATGTGACTCCCGAAAGACCATTTTATACCTTATTTTGGAGTGTGTCCATCTTGAAAAACTCTGCATAGAACACATTCTCAGAATGAGGCAAGTGTTTTAACTAAAAGAAAACCCAAACCTTGGTATTTCATTGCCTAGTAAAGCAGCCTCAAAATTAAGCTGCTACTATAGAAATTAAGGACTAGTAAGAGGCTTTACTTAAAAAAACATTTAAGCATAATTTTAAAACAAAACACCTAAAACTATTTCAAATAAAATTTAAAATAAATATTTTATAAATGTTTTATAAGAAAGCCTTTTCATCTGACATATACCAGAAATGTTCAGAGTTTACAGATCTGATGGGTATTTAGGTATGAATCTGTGTAATGTCTGAATTAGTTTTGCAGAACCAGACACCGAGTCAGTTCTGAGCCTGTCACATGATATTTAACATATTAACTGACAAGAACTTAGTATAAACTTAAAAGAGAACTTAGTAAGATTAGAAAGCTCGAAACATTTTGTCTCAACATCTGAGAAGGTTTTTTTGGACCGTAATTTTTACTTCAGATGTCAAGCCCATAGTTCATGTTTCCAGAATAACTGTTCATATTTCCTTGCTCTCCTTTGACAATGACCAGAGTAGTGCAGGGTCTGTTCCTGTAATATACACAGAATAACATTTCAGAATATCTCCTCATACCTCTTTAAGTCAGGGGTAAAATATTCCTTACTGAGTCCTGAAAACCTGGGTTACATAAACCTGCTATGATTGTTAACTCAGGGAGTTTTTCTTTCTGTTGCAGTGACAAAACATGTGGTAATGACAGCCTTGGGGTTCCCCACATAAACATCTTGAAAACTCTTCTTGCATTTTCGTAGCATGATACCTTAGGCAAAAAGACTCATAATCTGCAGTTATATCAAACTAACATATTATATATTCAGGTCACATTAATAATTAATATCATACATATGGTATAAAATACACATTTTTGCATCTATTCTTTTTCTTGAGAACAACATATGTGAATTCTATTTTGCATACAGCTTTATTTATATTTCTTGTAAACTACATATCAACATGTGTTTATGGACTGGGAATGCATGTTTTTAATAAAAGTTATTCACAGGATTCTTAACTCATTGTCTTCTACAATCTGTCTATTAGAAGTCTTAGAGAACAAGAGGAATCGTAGCCCTTTAAAATGCATTTTATGTAATGTATTAATTATGTAAACAAAGTGAATATAATTTGATAGAAATTTGTGCAACACTTCTTGGCAACTTGTCATTCGTATTTCTAAAATGAATGAGTAAAGTCCTCACCTCATGCAATATTTTCCTACAAGCCAAGAGCCTGACTCACTGCTTACGTTAATGTGTACTAGGTCATGCACGCCTTCAACAATTCATATTAAATCCACATTATCTCTGCATGTACTCATGATAAGCTTGTAAACCTGTAAACAACATTCATCAGTGTATTCACAGCTGAAATACATTTTGTATCCTTTCCACTAACCCTCGGTTTCAAGGGTCTTGAAGAAATAATTTCCTGATAACGTAGAAATGTCAATCATATTTCCCAAATTTTAATGTAGGGAATGGTCACCTCACTTTCTGAAAATATCACAAAAAACATTTTGAAAGCAAATAGGATTTAACATTTATAAACCTAAAAATAATGTAACAAAAACTAACACTGGGTCAGACAAATAACCCACTCTAACCTACTTTGGTAACTGAGGTAGCATGAATATTCCTACTTCCACTCCTGAACTGTAACCTGTTCAATACGGACACAAGAACCTCCTGAAGCATTTCCTACTCATGGGCTGACAACAATTTTGTAGTTGAACATTTGTGTTTTAAGCTCCGATAATGAACAAGGTATGATAGCATATGAGGTCTGGAATTCTCAGTATATTCGAAACTAGTCAAATGCATCAAATATAACTATAAATATTTGATTTACAAAAGGTTTCCTAGATTTTTTTTATTTGATTTTTAAATATAAAAGGAAATACTTACATTTTTCTACCATAAAAATGAAGAGCATGTTTGCTGAATAAAGGTCTATCTGAAAGACAGCAATGTATATAATTTTCTGAATAGAGAAGACCAATCATTTTTTAAAAATTTTGTTTTATGCTGTTTTACAAGGAAGAGACTTGGTCACAACCCTACTACAGAAACTCCCATTTGGGAGCCAGACACTTCGCTTACTGAAGAGACAACCTTTGTGCTATTTCCTGCAGTTGAGATTGATAAAAGACAGTGTTAACTTTAAAAAAATATACATAACCAAACATATATTCTTGCCTTGAACTCAACATCACCTCAGCCTACAGCTCACTATATACAGGTAAACACTCTAAAATACAAGGCAGAAGATAGTGGATAGTTACATTCCTTTTTAGTCTGATTCTTATAGTCATTAAGCTAAGTGTCTTGGAAAGGAAAATTCTAAGCTATGAAGTGTATTAATTACCAATAGGCTTCTCCTCAGAATGCTTATGCACTTCAGTTTCTTTGCATGTTAAGCACTTCAGGATAATAATTAAAAAAGCTATTTTCTAGACACAATACTAAAATAAAATAAAAACAAAGCACCATTAAGTAAATGGGTTTTTACCTAATGGCAGTTAACTCCTCAGTCATTAGGTAAACTATATTAATGCATATTATTCCTTATGTCAATAATTTAATATTCCCCAAAATAACTTACACAAACATAGATAAGGATTTAAGAAAATAGAAGGAGGAATTAATCTAATGCTCCTCGAGTCAATAAAGGAGTTCTGTGAAGGCAGTTCCACTTGTTATTCACGTAACACAAGAGAGATGGGTTAGGGCAATCACACATGGATTTCCAGAGGGAGAAGGGAGCGTTACGTCTCCATAATTGGCATCACCAAGTGCCACAAATCATAGTGACAACTGCCAAGTCTATGAATTAGGACCTGGAATTAAGTCCCCCAAATTTGGATCTTGCTGCCATTAAATATAAAATTTAGACTCCTAAGTACTCATGATATGTGCTATTAGATATCAAGTTTAGATTCATAAATGCTAATGACCTATGTGGAATAATTAATACCAGTGAAAGACCAGGTCTGTAAAGCTTTCCGTTCTGTCTTTAAAAAAAAATCTCAGAATAAATGAAAATTAATACTATGTTCTCTGCTTTCTGACAAACAGTGTGGTATGATAATGACTTTTACTTTGTCTTTAAAGCACTGCATGAAAACTGAGGATGGAGTAATCCTGGAGCTGTAAATTAGCATGCTTACTATCTAAGCTAAAGTGATAGCAGTATTACAATATATTTACAAAAACATACTACATTTATGAAGTAACCAATTGAGAGACATATCACAATTACAGCTAGTGCAGAACTGGATAATCTCACAGATACACTGGCTGCTCATGGCTTGGATGGGTGTGCTCTTGACTGGGTAAATACTGGTTGGATGGCCAGGCCTAGAGAATGGAATGAAGGGAGTTACATCCAGAGATTAGCTGGTCACTAGTGGTGTTCCCCAGGGCTCAGTTTTGGGGATATTATGGTTAATACCTTTATCAATGATCTGTATCAGGTGATCGAGTTCCCCCTCAGTCGGTTGGCAGAGGACACCAATTTGAGTAGGGGTGTTGATCTGCCGGACGGCAGGAAGAGTGTACAAGGGGATCTGGATAAATGGGGCAAGGGCAGCTGCATGAGGTTCAACAAGTGCCAGGTTATGCTCTTGGGTCACAACAACCTGGTTGCTGTTTACAGCTACCTGAGGGGAGGTTGCAGTCAGATGAGTGTAAATCTCTTCTCTCAGGCTGACGACACCAGAACAAGAGGACATGGCCTTAAGCTACACCAGGGGAGGTTTAGGCTGGATGTTACGAAGAGCTTTTTCCCAGAGAGAGTGATCGCTCATTCGAATGGTCTGCCCAGGGAGGTGATGGAGTCGGCATCCCTGGAGGTGTTTAAGAGAAGACTCGATGAGGAGCTCGGTGACATGGTCTAGCTGGTGGGAGGCTTGGATGGATGGAGCGTAGTGCCCATGGTTCCACTGTTGTGGGCCTGATCCCTGGGTGAGCATTCACTTGGGAGTTGGACTAGATGATCCTGTGGGTCCCTTCCAACTCAGAATAACCTGTGAACCTGTGAACTTCCTGCAGTACTACAGGTTGAGGACAGAGTGGCTGGAAAGATGCTTCATAGAAAAGGACCTGGGAATGCTGGTTGACAGCAGCTGAACATGAGCCAGCAGTGTGCCCAAGTGGCCAAGGAAATCAGTGGCATCCTGGCTTGGATCACCAAGAGCATGGCCAGCAAGAACAGGGCAGTGACTCTACTCGGAGATCCTCTGTACCTCAGCACTGGTGGGGCTGCATCTCAGATCCTGTGTTCAGTTTTGGGCTCCTCACTATAAGAAAAAAATTGAGGTGCTGGAGCATGTCCAGAGAAGGGCAATGGAACTGGGAAAGGGTATGGAACACAAGTCCTATGAGGAGTGGCTGAGGGAGCTGGGGGTGTTTAGCTTGGAGAAAAGGAGGCTCAGGGCTCAAGGGGGACCTTGTTCTCTACAACTACTTGAGTGTGTAGCCAGATGAGTGTCAGTCTCTTCCAGGTAAAAAGCAATTGAACAAAAAGAAATAACCTCAAGGTGTACCAGGGGAGGTTTGGAATGGATATTAGGAAAAACTTCCACATGGAAAAGGTTGTAAAACATTGGAACAGGCTGCTCAGGGAGTGGAGTCACCATTCCGGGAGGTTTTCACAACATATGTAGATGTGGCGCTCAGAGACATGGTTTAGTGGTGAACTCGGCAACACTGGCTCAATGGTTGGACTAAATGATCTTAGAGGCCTTTGCTACTATTCTAATTTCTATTCTATTCTAAATAAAGGGAAGAAAATCCCATACTTTCTGCAAATACCTATTTCTTTGCTTTAATATACATAATTCAGAATGCTCAAGCTTAAACTGGAACTTGGGGAATTTTTATAAAGTGGCTCATGAGAAAAAGGTCACAGGTCATTCCAAGCTGGAAGGGATCCACAGGATAATCTAATCCAACTCCCAAGCAAGCCCCCTCCTAGGGATCAAACCCACAACCCTGGAGCCATGGGCACCACACTCCATGCATCCAAGCCTCCCACCATCTAGACCATGTCACTGAGTTCCTCATCCAGTGTTCTCTTAAACACCTCCAGGGATGGCGACTCCACTACCCCCCTGGGCAGACCATTCCACTGAGAGATCACTCTCTCTGTGAAAAACCACTTCCTAACATCCAGCCTAAACCTCCCCTGGCTTAGCTTAAGGCTATGTCCTCTTGTTCTGGTGTTGTCAGCCTGAGAGAAGAGATTCACACTCATCTGACTGCAACCTCCCCTCAGGTAGTTGTAAACAGCAATGAGGTCACCTCTGAGCCTCCTCTTCTCCAGGTTGAACAATCCCAGTTCCTGTAGTCGCTCCCCATAGGGCCTGCCCTCCAGTCCCTTCACCATCCTCGTTGCCCTTCTCTGGACCCTCTCAAGCAGCTCAACATCCCTCTTAATCTGGGGAGCTCAGAACTGGACACAGTACTCAAGATGTGGTCTGACCAGCACCGAGTATAGGGGTAGGACAACCTCCCTAGTCCTAGTGGCCACACTGTTCCTAATACAGGCCAGGATGCCATTGGCCCGCTGAGCCACCTGGGCACACTGCTGGCTCATACCGAGTTTTCTGTCAACCATTACTCCCAAATCCCTCTCCATTTCACCACTCTTCAGCCACTCATCCCCCAGCCGATGGCGCTGATCAGTGATCTCAGGTTGCAAATTCTGACCCTTTCACTCTTACTCATGTCAAAATCCTGCAAATGATCACTGCAGGAAAACACCACCGAAAACCTATACCTGTTCCTTTGCACTTGAAAACTCTTGCAAAGGCATTCAATTCTGTCACTTTCTTTAATTAAAAGGCTCTATTAATCATACTGATGCTATAATCCTTAATTGCGCAGACTCTTGAGTTTCAACAATTAGTTTTAATTGTTTTTCAACAATGTCCCCTTTAGTATGCACTAAGGTACAAATCAATTTTCTTATGCAACAGGAACTTTTCCACTGCAATAACACTGTGTTTTTTTAATTATTCTTTTAAGGTTATTTAATAGTCAGTGTAAACAGAATGCCATTTTTCATCCCTTTATTTAATGACTCTGTATCATTTCCTAGTATAGAGAATTAGGCTATTATTGTCCAAGCATGATCTAAATGTCTCTTCATTCTTATTCTGTCTTTAAAATAACAACTTTCATTTCTTTGTGTTCCACCCTTAGGCAAGTTCCAAATAATGCATGTCTTGTAACCCCTCAAGTTGAGTAATTAAAGTTTTGGTTTTTAAAGTAACTGAACATGCTGTGCAGAGTCGACAAAGAGTGTAACAGAGAGCCCTTAACACAAAAGGGAATGTCATCATATTGATCATAAAAGGTGGGGTTTTCAGTCCTTTTTGCTGGTGGAAAAACACAACACAACATTATTATCTTCTGACCCACTTTTGACTTTTCCTGTGAAACTTGTAAATTAAAGAAGACTTAATTTCTCTGATGCAAAACAGAGATTGTGATGTTTGAATCAGAGGGACTGGAAGAATAAATACAGGTGTGTATTAAAATTCAGAGAAATGCCCTTGTCTAGGAGTTTACATCTTCCACTTTCCTAGTGCTACATCTTGCACTCAGCTCTGAATGTCAGATTTTCCACAGCACAATGACACTTCAAAGCAGCACTTGTCTCTGCTCAAGTAATGTGATGGCAGAATTAAAGGGATGATCCACAATCTGGTGTAAACTAGAGCTCATTAAAAATAAGAACATTCTCCATAAATTTAAGGTGAAAAAATATCTTTTTTTCAGGCTTTAAAATTTGCATTAGTTTTACAGGAAGGCAGCATCTGAGCTGTTAAGCTAGATGGCAGCTGTTTGGATATGCATGATAACATTCTCTGACCCTGCTTGTGCTAACACATGTGGGACCATGTGTACGCCCAGGCCTCGGTTTCATGGTGATATAGAGAAAATGTCCCCACAGAAACTGGCAATTTTCACAAGAGGTGATGATACACCTCTTAAAATTTATCCAAGGTGTTTGCCTCTAAGAGTAAATGGTCAAAGGAACTGCACAGGGAATATCAGATCTCCTCATGGTTTTGAGCAAGGCACAGTGCCTCTGGTTCAAGATGAAGTTGTTGAAGAAATATTCAGAAATATTCTAGCTACTGTTAACTGCAAAGAAGCAAACAAAAAAAAATACAACACTATATTAAAACTCAAAGAAGGGAAGAATGTAAGATGAAAGAATTTTGTTAAAAGTATATTGAAAAGACCTAATTAGATGAGACCCTTGTAAAGGTGTGAATCTTTTCCCTCAGGCTGACAACATCAGAACAAGGGGACATGGCCTTAAGCTACGCCAAGGGAGATTTAGACTGGATATTAGGAAGAGGTTTTTCCCAGAGAGAGTGATCTCTTAGTAGAATGGTCTGCCCAGGGAGGTGGTGGAGTCACCATCCCTGGAGGTGTTTAAGAGAAGACTCGATGAGGAGCTTAGTGACATGGTCTAGATGTTGGGAGACTTGGATGGATGGACTGCGGTGCCTGTGGTTCCACACTTGTGGGCCTGATCCCTGGGTGGGCGTTCGCTTGGGAGTTGGACCAGATGATCCTGTGGGTCCCTTCCAACTCAGAATAACCTGTTAAACTGTAATGGGTGTGGAGCCTATCTGAAAACATCACATTATAGGGTCAAGGTTTGATAGCAAATCAAAGGCAGACCAAAAAGGTTTTGAGAGATAATTTGCTAAGTTCATAAAAAATACGTGTAAAAGCCTGTACTAATATATTAGGAGCAGTAAACAGGCAAGGGCCTGTAAGGTTGAGAGATGACAGAAAAATGCTAAATAACCTTTCTGTCCCCATCAACACAAAAAGCAGGTCGGTTCAGCAGGCAAGAGGCTCCATCCTGTGACTCAGGGAGTCTCCCACCAAGATGCTCATCACTTCTCCTAGTGCTGCTCGTGCTCATTTGCAGCTGGCTCAGGATCTTGGCTGGATGCAAATCCTAGTCCTTCCTCTGCATCTCAGGTGCTGATCAGTGTCTTCCTTCGGCAGCCAGAGCCCTCCGGCCCTCACTGTCAGGGGATTGATCTCTACTTCACAACCCCATGAGCACAAAACTTGCCTGGTCCCCCTTGGGTAAACCTGGGGGCTGAGGCTCTCCTCCCTGGGATCTCAGAAAAGACTCAACCTATCTCCTTCTTGTCACCTGCAGTGCCCTTCCACAGCACCTCTGCTTGGCCTCTGCCCCAGAGTCAAGAAGAATGGGGAAGGGACAACAAATCATTGTACCAGCAATGCCTGTGCATGTCCTACTTCCACAACCAGGGAGATCAATAAAAATCATTGTTAAAGACTAGGCTTACTGGATGAAAAGGTAAATTTAATGTGTTAGGGATGCAATACCCACCTGCTTTTGTGGACGAAAATAAGTCTTTAAAAATCTACTAGAATTCTTTGGAGAAAGTGTGGATAGAGGAGTGTGATAAGAGTAATAGCGTGCATGGACTTCCATGTCACATTTGACAAAATTCCTGTAGAAAATAAGCTACAAAAGAGCCAAGAGGTATGACCAGATCATGAACCATTGGAGAAAAGAAACAAAATAACCACTGTTTCCTGTGAGGAGCAGTTTACTACTGGAAGAGCTCTGTAGAGTTCTTATTTAAAGGCATCTTACATACTTATCAGTTTAATGTTCAGCTGCAGTTTGAAGCAGAATATAATAAAAGGAAAGGAATAGAGAACAAACAATGAACAAACAAAAAGCTCATGCCAATGGATACATCTGTTTAATAAATGGCTTTTGAATGCTGCCTTCTGCTCTGGGAGCCCAGTCCAAAAATGGACATAGAACTAATACGAAAAAAAGAGATATAAAGAATAGAAATAAATAAAAGGATGAAAAAGTTAAAACATTTAAGTCTTTTTACCTTTCTCTGAAAGGGATAACTTTTGGGAAAAGACCAAGGGATGTCTGGTTGTACTATCATAATTTCAAAGAAATTGATAAAATTTATACGTTGAGTAAATACAAAAGATTTTATTTTCCTCAAGATGTAACAACCGGAGGCATCAGCTTAAGGTATCACAGAGATGTTTGGAATAAAGGACAGGACTTTTGCCACAGTATAGATAATTAAGCTTTGGAACCTTTTACCACGGGATACACAAGATGTCAGAAACTTAATGTGTTAAAAAGCAGTTAAAGAAATTAAAGAAATTCACAGAACGGTTTGTGAATTGTATAAAACACAGACATGGATACCTCCGCTTCAGATAAAGCCACCACTTCAGAAAAGACTGTAACTTCCAAAGTCAGAAGGTTACAGCACAGGAAATATTCTGTTTCAATACTCTCTCTAATCATCAGTTAATGGTCACATGCAAAACAGAAGGCCAGACTAACTGCCCCTTGTGTTATATGAACCTATAGCTGTTAATATATTTTTAAAAATTAGTCATTAACCATTTCCTTACAGGAAATCCTTATTCCAAGGTTCTTATTGAGATAGTTCATTAGGAATTAGCTGGAAGACTGCAGAGAAGAAAACATAATAACAATTCTGTGGTAACAAGCACACTTTATGTATTTCTAAAGAAGAAAACAAAACTTTCAATTAGTAACAGCAGGAGATGTTAGATGTAAATTACAGTCTGGATTTTTTTTTCCCCCTGAAGAACAAGTAGAAATTAACATCCCCAAACAATTGATTAATTCTGATCTATACTTCTATTTCAAAACTATGACATACTGCTGGCAGCTTTCCATCTATCACTGCATTCCTAATTATCAAGGTGAACGTTTAAACTTGCTTTATCTACTATTTACCTTTAAAACAGCATTTTCTCACTGGATTTCAGCTAAACACAGCTGGAAACTCCAGATAAACGCAGCCATTTCTGATGGAGACCAAAGTGTCTCTCAGATGTTCCCTCAAATGTGCTAAAAAAGCTACAAACTGAGTCACTTCCACAGTAATGGGATTAGAAATAGCCTGCAGGGAAGCATGTGCCAAATGGTGCCAACTAGCAAGGATTATCACAAAAAACTGTGACATTATAAAAATACCTCCGAGTGAGGCTCTGGGTGGTGGAATTGCGACTTGCCCGCTCAAAAGAATGTGCCTCATTAAAATGACGGGAGTCTGCCGAAGCAGCGATTTGTGCAGAAACGTGATCCTCCTGATAGCTGAGGAGCTAAGCTTTTTTCAAAAACCTTGTCACTTGACCATCAAATTCATAAATGTCAACTAGAGCTGAAAGGAAAAAAAAATATGGTGAGAGGGCATGGCGGGGTAGGGAAGGAAGGGAGGGAAAACTGGGAGGGATCAAGCTTCGAAAGTTTGGGGTTATTTAAAACTTCAGACACAAGTAAAAAAAAATATACAGTGATATACAGCAAACATCTAGAGCAAGAAAGCTTTTTAACCCTGTGGTACAGAAAATATTTGGAGATAGCTTCAAATTAGCTCGTAGGTTCCCACAGAATTTCAAAGGAGCTGAAAGCCCTTGTCTGATGGGAAACTGTAATAAGCATTGTGGGTGCTCAGCATTTCTGAATTGTTTGTACAATCTAAGGATGCTCCTTAGGGTACTGTTGCCCTAAATCACCTCAGCTATTACTCAAAGCTGTGTAAAAGTTTGATGCCCTTTTCAGATAGGCTTGTGTCCTGTAAAATGGCATTATTCCTACAAGTTAAACGAAATATGTTAAGATTTTGAAATCTGAAAACTGTGTTCAGGTACTAATTACTGTCTGGAAAAGCAATTGACACAGTCCACTCTGTGTAAAAGGAAAATTAGTCAGCAGTTCCAGTAGCTCAGGCTTTGGATGAGCATGGAGGAAATCAGATTGAGCACTAATAGGAAGAGGCTGTCCCTTATATCATAGAAGCACTGACTCTGAAATATCTGAGTCCTCTCCTCCCCACCTTTGGAGGGGGAAAAGGCTGAAGGAGAGGAATGTTTTGGTTTCAACAAAGTCTCTCACTACCCAGAAAAAAAGTGTCTGTATCCTGGTTCCTTTAAGAGTATCCCATATCACACAGAATCACGCAGAATACTATGAGTTGGAAGGGACCCACAAGGATCATCTAGTCCAACTCACCATCTAACGCCCATACAGAGACCGAACGCACATCCCAGAGTGGTAAACATAAACTTAGATCCTTCAGAGGCCCACAGGCCACTCTGAGCCAGGAGGGACCCACAGGACCATCCAGCCCTACACCCCCCAGCTAGACCATGTCACTAAGCTCCTCATTAAGTCTTCTCTTGAACACCTCCAGGGACGGCAACTCCACCACCTCCCTGGGCAGTCCATTCCAATGTGCAATCACTTTCTCTGTGAAAAACCTCTTCCTTACATTCAGTCTAAACCTCCCCTGGTGTAGCTTGAGGCCATGAGAGGTGAACTGAAGAAAACCAAGCAAGAGCACTGGCACATGCCAACATGGTGCATGATAGTTGTGTTAACTTTTTGTGAACGTTTCTGATGTAGGATAACCATTGTGCCTTTCACACAAGTCACTATATCATACTTCCTGAACTAAAACAGGAATGCCACTGTCTGATTCTTGTCCCTTCAGTAACAAAGATTTAAACAGGATTTGGCCTCGTATGGACCCCCGGGTTAAATCACTTGCTACTGGCCTCCAACTCGATTTTGTGCCACTGATCACCACCTTCTAGGCCTGAACATTCAGCCAGTTTTCAATTCACCTCACTGCCGGCTCACCCAGTCTGTACACCACGATCTTGTCCGTGAGGAACTTCTGGGAGGAAGATTCAAAAGCCTTATTGAAGTCCAGATACACAATACACTGATCTCCCCTAATCTCTCAGACCAGTGATTTCATCATAGAAATTTATCAAGTTGGTCAAGCATGACATTTGAATGTAAAGAAAAATACGTACATGAAAAAACGCCTCAGTGTTTTCTTCACAAAGGCCTCATGAAGAATCTTAATTCAATAAATCTAAGTCTGAAGTCAATAAAGAATATAGTTATGTCTTTTCAGTGAACGTTCTTTTCTATCCCTCAGAAATACACTGACATAACACTATTACAACCAGAGGTGATTAAGAGCCTTTGAATTCTTCATAGTAGTAGGAATTTTTAAGTGAGTATAATCTCAGGTTTGAAAATACTTCAAGATGAGCTATTTGGACGTAAAATATATTCCTACAATTTTGCACTTTCTCTATTTAACAGTTCAGAAACAACTGACAATTCTTTGCTATGTAGATATTTTTTTTACCTGAGAATCAGAAACCTTTTTCTGAATTAAGATTCCTTTTTTTAGAGTAACCAGAATTAACACAGGTAAATCAAAATCTATGTTTAGAAGAAACTAAAAGCAATCTGATTTGAACTAGCAATACTGAGCTCCTCTGAGTACCCAAATTACCAAAAAGCCTACTCCAATGAAAAATCCCTAAAGTTAAAAGGAAAAAAAAAAGCAGTCAATTTCAAACTAAAATGGGAGCAAACTAAAAAATCCCACGTAATGAGATGTGGCAAACCAGAGCATGGGTCACATGTTCCATGTCTGCATCACAAATTAGCATAACAAAGACTATAGTGGAGAAGACTTCAGTTGTGCACCTGAAGCAGTGAACAGAACTAAATTCTCTTTGTCAATCATACAATAAAAACCTAAACAACATAGAGATTATGTTATTTCCCCCCCAAAAGGACAGGGTGGCTTTGTTGCATATTTTATTTTGTATTAGAGTTTAGAATTTTAAAATACATGCTGTACTTGAACCTAATCTCACACCTTCATTTGAGTTTTGCTATTTTTTCCTTCCATTTTGTTCCAAGCCCCTCTGAATCTCCAAAAAGCTGGTGTTTTGGCTCAGACTAATACAGTTTACTGAATACTTTGTGGGTTTATTTTTTCACCTTGGTAAACATATATACTGCCATTCTCTATATTCATGCTGGCATTCATCATATCCATGGTATTTTCCTTCTTTTTTAACGTTGTCTGTCCTATCCTGTTTTGCAGTTCGCATCAGTAACAGATTAGGCTGTTCTGATTAACCCAACTCTTGTCATGGATTCAAATGTAACTTGCAACAAAAGTGGTTTAAATCCAGAGAGCCAAAAGGTAAACTAAGTCTCTTTTTAAGACCCTAACAAGCAAACAATGTAAAACTAAGTCAAGGTCACAATTCATATATTTATCATTTCTGGAATATAGTATTTAGGACCTGATAATGGCTTTTGCTTTTCTTTTAAATATTTAAATAATTCTGGTTAACATATATTGCAGCATTAGGTAGTTGTATTTTTTTTTTCCCTGGGTTTTCTTTTCCTTTAGTTATTCTTGCCAGAACAGTTCAAGCTCATTTAGTAGCTCTGGGAATCCAAGTGAAATATTGAGGTGCATTAATTTATCAAAATAATATACATGTTGATATGAAGACCATTCAATACACATTAAAAAAAAAAAAACCTAAACAAGAGTCCCTTTTATAAAAGCCTTTCAGTATTTTTCTGCTTATTTACTTGGAAGTTTTATTCATTATAAACAACATGGAATACTGAATTTTCTATTTGCCATCATATAAGTGGTCTAACGTTAAAATTAGATCCAGTTCCTTTATCTGAAGGAACATATGAGATATTCTACATGTGACTGAGCTCCACTGCAAAGCAGTTTCTTAGAAAACCCTCAGTGAACACTGTTAAAGGCAGTCAACTGCATTAGTGCACAGCTCCCATTCATTTCAAAGTCATCTGTTCCTTAATGTACTTTGTCTAAATATTTTATGAAATAGATGTCAGGCATCTTAACTGGCTTTTGTTCTCCCTGTTGTTCTATGATTAAATACTTCCTCAGTCAACTCCAAGGGGAAATAAGCCTTTAAATTTATGACAGAAATAAAGAAATAAAGTTTGAGTGTGTGTCAGTTGCCACTCTTCCGTTCAGGTGCTTCAAGGCATATCCTGTGCTTTATTAGGTAGAAAATTCAGGGCACTGACTGACTCCAGCAGAGCTGTGGAAGTTTACATCAAGCTCCCAGGAAGGACAGAAACTAGAGATCTCACAAGCATCTTTATTTTGAAATATTAATGATCTTAAGGCTACCCAGACTTCTTCATCCTCAGGTTGTTAAGCACATAAAAAATTCTGTGTTTTATTTATGGAGCATTTTTTTTAATGTGACTGGTGTAAAAGAGGTAAAAGCCCTTCACAAAGCTGTGATTGGCTCTGTAGGGGTAGCTTGCACAGAATGGGGAATGCATGATTGGAAGCACCCTACACTGATGCCCATATAAAACAGTTTCCCTTACTTGTTAATCTTTTAGGTAATCTAAATTTTCACATCAGATTACTAATACCCCAAAATTTTTCTTTAGTTCCACCTAAGCCCTAGTCTTTTTGACTTCTGTGTCACAAAACCAGTTACACTATGGTGAATCCTTACTAAATTCAAGAGCTAGCAAGAGGAAAAGCATTTAGAGGTCCGTTGTGTCCCACAACCATACATTTAATATCCACAGTTTAAGGTCCAAAGTCTCTCTTATCTGGCCGTTCCTACTGGGTGTTTATACAGCAGCAAACACATCCCATCATAACTCTTGACTTTGCCGGTTCAATACAGCCAGCACACTAAACTTTATCGGTGAGTAATATTTTGGAAACAATTCATACTGACCTTTCAAAAAGCATCGACAAAATTACATGTAGAGCTTCTCCAAAGGCATGAATTTTAAGATCTGTACGTGTCAAAAGCAAGGTGATCTGAACTGAATGTGCAAGCAGGAATTTCTTTCTCTGCTGAAAAACAACAGGGCAGCTTTTCTGTCTTTTGTGTCAAGCTGCAATGGAAACCAATAACAGGTTTTAAGTTTTACCATTTTCAAGTTTTCCTAGGTCCAGACTGTAATCCCAGTATTAAAGGGATTAATACTGTGCCATGTCATGTGTTTGTTACAGCAATGAGGGTAACGATAACTCACAAGCATTACAGTTATACCTCNCAAGGTCCTGAAGGAGAAGTCGCGATACCGAGAGGATTCACTGTAATTCCAGAAGTGCTGCTGCAAGATGTTAGAGGGTGTTATGTCTGAGCAGTCTGTGGTTTGAGGATCTCACTCCCTTCTCTGCTATCAAGCAAGTTGCTGAACTCCTGAAATAAAATGAGTGCTCAGGAAATTATGGAGTGCTGTAAGGGTCAAGGTAACACTATATTCCATTTTTTCTCCATGCTGAATGATGCATGAGGAACTTAATTCTCTTTATAGGCTACAGGAAAACAAGGAATGTGTGCTGGGCAAGATATCCCTGACTTCAGTTGCCTGAACAACTGCTTTGGTTGCCTGTTGTGAAGCCACAGCACCATATATCACCTGATGAGACAATCCTCTATATCTGTTATTATGAAATACAAAAATAATTGTGCCACGACTCAAATGCTGCTCCTTTGACATGGAAAATCTTGTTTTGATCTATAATACCAATTCAGTTTATAAAATCTGGTTACACATATTCCAGATATAAAATCTGAAGAGTAGTTTTAATTAGGACCGTATGAAATCTTGATCTACGGCTATTTAGCAGATAAATTGTTGAACTAGTACTCCTCAGCCACATTCAGAATCGCATTCATACCCAGCAAGTCTGTACATCCAGGTATAGAAAGGCACATAAACCAAGTATGTAGTGGGCTGTAACTGTGAAATATTACTACTTGTTTCTACCTCACAGATTTTAGATTAGCCTTTGCTGTCTAGAAGCACTGTTGAATAATATGGTACTGTGAAGTACTAAGGATTGAATTCTTATTCTACAAATTTGTCCTACATGGTAAATAATACATCATCTCATCTCTCTGCTTGCCTTTTCTCTTTAATCTTTCAGATATTATTTTATCTCTGCTTGCATATACATATATATATATATATATATAAATCCATCCAGACTCATGAAATAATTGAGGATGCAATCGCTAAAACATGAAATGAATAAAAATGTCTCTATGACTTTCAGGAGCTATGAACACAATAGTTCATCTGATACAGCTAATTTCTACAGCTGCAGAACAATAATAATAAAAAAATATTTGAAACTGTTTCTGTGATTGATTGGTCAGAAACATTCCCAGACAACCCAAGCCCTGAGGTCTGTGAAAGCTGGAGGCTCAGCTGGGTTTTCTGTGAATATAGGACACACACCTAGCTCCCATTAAAACAACACTGGCTTCTGAAACATCCTTCTTGCCATATTCTGAACTCCAATTTTAAGGAGACCCACTCTTGCTCTTCCCAGCCAACCCTGCAATGGTGCAGCACAGGCAGTCAGGCATTAACATCATTTCTGGCACAACCTCTGCCCAAAGCCCCAGTGCCCTTTCTCTGCTGCAAACACCTTTTAGAAGGGGAGTAAGGACAGAACAGAAAACATCCCTGGGGAAAACTAGCATGTATCATCTTGTCCACAGTAAAGTGAGAAGGTTATTCAGCTGTTATTGTAGTCCTGAATCTGCTAAACTGCTCTTGGCGGATGAAAACACATTAAGTTCATTTAGTCTGAAGGATTTCACAGATAATGGAGAGATCAACTCAAGTTTTAAAGGGGAAACTCAAACCATATTTGAAATTGATAAATGAACATATCTAAATACCTATCACTGTATACAAATATACTGAGTTTTCTCCCTCACAGCCCAGGGACTCTGTGTTCTAAAAATGAATATATTTAAAACAATCTTGGTGAAAAAATATTTGCATGTCTAACTTAAACTGTTTATTAGAACTGTCAAAAACTCCTGCCTTAAGTAACCTGTCCAAGTATAAAGCTCGTGAGTCCTGCAATCTTTTTGGGTTTTTTTCCTTGCCTCTTTTGCATAGAACACTAAGGAAAAAACGTAGAATATTTTCTAGATTTCACAGTTCCATTTTAAGTTTATTGTAACCTTAGCAAAACGAATTCCACTACCATGATAGAATCATAATTGTAAATTAATGTAACCATTAGTATAACAGAAGTAGGAGGGTGCCTACATCTCTTTGGTATAGTCTGTGTGTCACAATCCACACCCTTCCTGTCCCTCTGATGCCATGCCTTGTCTCCACATGAGGATAAGGCTTCTCTGAGTGAAGGGAGCAGAAGAAGAATTTGAAAGTAGACCTGTTTCCTGCCATCTCCCCCTATCCAGAGCTTCTCTCTGTCTGTGCCTGTGTCAGCACAGCTATGGGGCTGAGGAGACAGAAGGGGATACCCCAAATTGAGTCCACTTGGCATAGCAGGTCCTGTCCTGAGGGGAAAATTGCACATCTTGGATGAGAGGGGCATGGCAGAGATGTGAAGTCTTGGAGGCTTTGATGCGTCATTCACATCCTCTCCACTGACTCCTGACCTGACAAACTTGTTCACAAAGTTAAAATTAATACACATGTTCATATTATGGTAGGAAGATTCCAAGTGTATCTGCCTCTTACCTGATTATGTAAATAAGCTTGATCTGAGAATCTTTGTGTATACACAGCTAAAATAGCCCCAACTCAGCTGCTGCTTTTCCATACCATGTATATTCAAATCCAAGATTTACCCAATAAATATTGTAATCTATAAATTGGAACACGTTCCTCTGTATTTGGGTATCTTTACTTTTCTACCTTCAAGATGAGTTACACAAAAGTATCCCTAATGTCAAGCTCTCTTTTCCCTTACCAATATTTGAAAAAATCCCTTAGAATTTAAAAAAATCCACTGAGTGTGATTTAAAAAATTATACAAAGACAATCTCTCATGTTGTGCAGAAAACAAACTAGCAAAGCCTATGATCTTGCAGGTCAGAGGAAAATATACACTTTATCTAGTCATTGTTATTGGTTAACTCTGTAACAGTCATAAAGCATCACAGGAAACCACATAAAAAAGAAATACCATTCATACACCTCATACATTTGCTCCACAAAGAAAAGTACTACATACATATTCAATGTAAAAAACTCTGTATCAAGACCAATAAATAATAAAAAAAAGCGCAGCAACTAATTTTCCAGTGTGGAACTTGGTGTCCTGTGTATGCCTGAATACTATACAACCAATAGAAACCTGTATAATGGGATTGGAGCCCATTGTGTCACACACACAAAAATATATATGGCATATAACCTGCTTTAACATGACATCCTAAATTACAGCCTGGTTAAACCTGGATTATGCAGAAGTAACACAATGAATTCCTCCAAGTGAAATGGTCACTAAACTTAAAATTGGTGTCATAGCCTTCTTTCTAATGAAAGCATTTTTTAAAGGACAAACCAAACCAAACTAAAAAGCAAGATCTATGACACGCTTTGGACAAGATAAGATATAACTTTGTCATGCTTAAAAAGAAAGAAGAACACTACAGAAAACAAACTCTCGATTTTCTTTTTTGTCAATGCACGCAGTCATGTGAAATTTTCTGTTCCAATATGCTAAAAAACTGTTTAACATCAACTCTGCATTATGGACTTTCTTTCATGATCTACAGCAATGCCACCATTGAATTACAGCAAAAACCTCATCAAAAAGTCATTAAAAGCACTGCTCACACACGACAAATAACACTAAAGAACTCCTGCTCTAGTTTCAGCACAAACATGTACTTCTAGCCTCTTAAATTGTCACTTGACAACTAATCATATTCTGACCTGAGGACTGGATCTAATTAGAGGACAGAGACACAAGAGCATTTGCAATACATGCATCTAGGCATTATGTCAGTAGCCATTTTTCCTATGTTACAATGCTCATAGCCCTGACAACATCACTTCCTAATGTGCTAATTAGAGCAGGGTGACTAAGAAACATTATTTGCCCACTCTTGCGTACAAAATAATTTATGAAACTCATCAAGGAGTCAATATATTTTTGAAAAATAAACTACTACAAAGAAGCTGAGTGCAACACAAGAAATAATGGAAAATATGTCAAACAACTTACTTTACAAACAGAGTGTAAATGATCCAACTAGATAGTCTGATTATATGGCTCCTTTTTTTTACACATTTCTTAATTTTTAAAAACAAGCAATTATTCTAAAATATTTGAGAAAGATGGAAAACTGAATGTTTCTGCTTCTTCTGGGGTTTACATTTCCTGAATCAATACTCTGTGGAGCCAAAAGGTCTATTTACAGCAGCTGAGAATATGTTCCATAAGATAAAAACTTGCATCTAGGAATGTGTCTAGCATGATGAATTATCTGATATCCACTGTTGAGCATTTCTACCTTTCTAAATTGAATTGTATACATATATGGATGAATGTATATGTAGTACAGAGTCACCAGAGCAGTTCAGAGTTCCTGAAAAATTACAAAATATCACATTTTAGTTCATATCTATCAACCTGATTCAATGGCTATTTAATTCTAATGTGGTTCAGTGTATCCCTATATTAAGTGCCAGCTCTGCTAGAGCTACTGAGAAGTCAGAGGGAACATGTACTACTGAACACCCTTCTGAAAAGAATTCCAATGTTTTATAATTTAAATTCTACAGCAATGGGTACTCTGCTCACCTAAACGATTTTCCTGAAGTACTTTACCATCACTGAAATACTGTGGCAAATGTAGGACAGCTCACTGATCCAAACAGGAAAAGCTAAAGCTTAACTTGGTACTGTAACATGGAAACTTAATAATAGCTTCTATATTTTTGTGGAACTGACTTCTAGGATATGAGTATGAGTGAAGGAAATAGAAAATTATTTCTGGCAAAAGGGCAGTGTGGTCACAGCCCTGACTGAGAAGCAACCTGCAGTTTCTTTTATATTCCCAAGGCAGCTACTGAAGTTATGAGATCATTGCCCTGGCTTTCATTTATCTTTGTTAGGGGTTCATATTTTCTTTTCTTGATCTCAGGCAGGCTCCTTAGCGGGGTGCTGAAGTTTGAAGCATGAGGATGAGGTGGATATCCTCCAGCCTGGCTGGGCACTGGCAGCAGCTGCCTCGCTGGCCACTTCTACCAGGCTGGGCTCCCAAACCACAGTCCTTTACTTGCAACCTCACTTGAAATGTGTCTCAAAAATAAGTCTTTTGCTCAGAGAGAGGCTTTGCTTAGCTTACTTCATAATCTCTCGATTTTATTTCTGATTAAGTCTTAATTGTTGGTAGGCTTATTAACCTTAATCTGCCCAATTTACCTTGAGTGCCAAAAAACCTGGCTTCCTTGAATGGTAATTTGCAGCATTTTACTTCAACTGGTAGAAGTTATCCACTTACTTTTTACTGTATGCATAAATATGGACTTTAAGGTGATGGCTCTGGTATTTGAATTAAATTTCTGCACAAAATAAAACTTACTGTTACTAGGGTCTACTTATTGAAGAAATAATTCTTCCATTTGCCTTTTTATTCCTAAAAGGCAAAACTCGGGATTGTCCTGCTACCCATTAAGATAGAGTAAGAATTGAATTTAGAAATATTTGAATAATAAATAGAGAGAAAGAAGAACTTTACTGGGAGAAAGAAAAAAAAATAACATATATATATGCTTGAACAACAACAATAACAATATCATCAAAGGAACAATGACAACTGTAGACAGTTGTGAAAAAAACCCAAACATGACGCGAGGGGCTAAGTTCGAAGGAGACCAGGGCACCTCTGAGATTCCAGGGGCAGGGGAATAGGGTTCAGGGTAGGCAAACCAGTGGAGTAACAGCCAGTGATCCTTTCCTGAAATGTCCAAGGAACTGCAGGGAGATCCAGAGGTTAGCAAGGGAAAGGCATTAACGAGATGAGGAGTCAAAAGCCCACGTGGTCCTGGGCAAAATGGCAGTGGTAGAGATCAGAGTCAAAAACAAGACTTCTTCAGACCAGAAGATGCACAAACCTCCTTCTGTGCTCCCAGCTGCTGTATTTATAGGGCCTCGGACTCCTCCCATGTCACATGCCTTGTGGGCATGTCTTCACATGCCATTGGCTGTCACTCAGCCTGCCCTGGCCCTCAGGCCCCTCCCCTAGTCACATGCCTTGCCAGGAAGGGAAGATAAGAAAAACAATCCTCCACTGTTTGTCAGGTAAAAAGGAGAAAGCCCCTCACCTGGCCACATGCCTTGCAGGGGAAGGAATGGGAGATTTTGCCACGAGGTCAAAAGAGAAAATGAAGATGAAGTATTTTAGGGAATCTTAGGGAAAACTCTTTTAGCAAAAGACTTCAGTCATTGGAGAGCTGCTAGGACAAGGAAATGAAAAAAAATTAACCAGGACCCTACACTGTAAAAACATGCAATAAATTCTTAGATTTAAACTTCAGTGCTGTGGTTCAAATATGTCTGCTCCTCATTCTGTGATGAATTTCTGCACTACAACAATTCTGGGTCTCAAAACCAAAATTTAAAAGTACAACATAATCCATATATTGAAACTAGAAACTAAATTCCCAGTTTTACAAGCCACAAAGTCTAGAGAGCTGTGTGGTAACAGATATCCTAAGGAAATAAAATAACTTCAGGCAGGTGCAAGAAGTCAGCCACACACTCCAGAACTGCATATCTCAACCTCAGAGTTTTATATCTGTCTTCATATAGTGTGTCTTCATGTCTAAATCCATAAAAAAATTGAAGGAAAGACAGTTTCTCTGAAGTCAGGAAATGTTTTGATTTCATTCCACCTTCTCTATTTACACATAAATGTATGTATGTATGTGCATGTATTTTAAAATGAAATACAGTATTTTCTTGTCACAGGAAAGGATTGATACCTTGGACATAAATTCAGAATATTTAGCTGTGGCACTCCTCAGTTGGTCTTATCCAATGAATCTTGGAAAAGCTGAGATATCACCTCATACATGAAGATGAAATCTATGTTGAAAACACAAACCTGAATTTTCTGTAGGGAATAGGAAAACATCTCTAATATTCCAGAACTGGAATATGACTCAATCCAAATGGCATAGTAAATTATTCTCCTTCTTTTTCTTTTCCTTTTCCCCCTCAAAACATAGAAAATAAGTAAGATTTAGACAAATTTGTAAACTGGAGGGTGTGGAGGTGGGGGAAGAGTTACAGAAAATTAGACAAAGATGAAGTTCCAGAAAGCAACTGGAGTCCCAGTGATGCTTTTTTGTTTGGCATGATGCCTAGAGCAAGCCAGCATATAAAACTAGAATGTATCATAGCACTTTTAAGAAGACACCAACTCCTGGGAAGGCAGATTTGAGTCTGTAACCTGTCTCTGCCCAGGTGAATGGATGAAGAAGGAAGAGACTCAGTCCTGAGTCCTCTGAATACTCTACTCTTTGGGGACACACAGAAGAGCGGCCAAGGGCCACAGAAGTACACCCAGGTATTTGCCATGTTCTGATATGAACTTTGGGTTCTAGAACAGGCTTTCTGATGAAAAATAGAGGGACATGGAATATTTTTAGCATGAGGGGGAAAACTTTGCTAGAGCAGTTTTGAGCATTATTAGTTTTGATAAAAGAAAACAATCAGAGAGGGGCTCCTGCTGTGGTTTCATTCCCTCAAGATAAGGTGAAGTTATAATTTTCAAACTAACCTAGAAAAACCTGTACCACAGAAATAATGAGAATAAAAAAAGGTTTTTCAGATGACATTTCAAATAAAACCCAACAAATTGACAAAACTTGAGGTTATAATTACAGGAGCTAGAGCTGAAGATATGATATGGATGGATGTTTACCTCAAGGAGGACATTCCGTATTGTGACATAATGACAAATTACACAGAAACAATGAAAACTACAAAGACTGTTGACTAAGCTAGGCAGAAGGAACAGGTCATCTCTCTTAGGCTGCTGCTCCTCCTACTCCAGATTTTATGAATGAAGGTATAGAAAGTACAGCAGAAATATTCTCCTTTCTGTGTTTAATTGCTCATATGCCATCTTAGCCTTCAGTGCTATCTTCAAAGGGTGCTCTGGATAAACTGCCCAAGCCTTTGGTCCAGAGCATGCTCAGCAGGAAAGACTCCTGTATTAAATATGTCTTTATTTGACACATGTTTAAGAAGGATGTTGAACTGCTTGAGAGGGTCCAGAGAAGAGGGACAAGGATGGTGAAAGGACTGGAGAACAAGCCCTATGGGGAATCACTACGGGAACTGAGCTTGTTCAGCCTGGAGAAGAGGAGGCTCAGAGGTGACCTCATTGCTGTTTACAACTACCTGAGGGGAGGTTGAAGTCAGGTGGGTGTGAATCTCTTCTCTCAGGCTGACAACACCAGAACAAGAGGACATGGCCTTAAGCTGTGCCAGGGGAGGTTTAGACTGGATGTTAGGAAGCATTTTTTCACAGAGAGAGTGATTCCTCATTGGAATGGTCTGCCCAGTGGGGTGGTGGAGCCACCATCCCTGGAGGTGTTTAAGAAAAGACTGGATGAGGAGCTCAGTGACATGGTCTAGACAGTGGGAGGCTCGGATGGATGCATGGAGCATGATGCCCGTGCTTCCACGCTTGTGGGCTTGATCCCTGGGTGGGCATTCGCTTGGGAGTTGGACGAGATCCTGTGGGTCCCTTCCAACTCAGAATAACCTCTAAACCTGTGAATATGTTAAACTCCAGTCCTTAATGACCTGCTGCTGGTCATATATGAACCAACATTGTTCAAGCTTTAGCTTGTCAAAGGCAGCTGATTTTTTCACCCACGGCACAAATCAGAATAACACAATAGTGATATCACAATAGTGATAACCAGGCTTCAGCCTTTCCTTTCACAGCATGCAAAAGTGTTACATGCATAACATTTCTAGAATCTTTATTTTCTAATTATTTAACTACACTTGCTTGAATTTCACCAGACAAATTGCCTGCAGGAGATACTTTAGGGTAGCTTAATCTAAGCATTTAAACCTTAGATATGTAAATGCAATTAAAAACACGAGGAGAGAATATCTCCATTAGTGGCCTTCCATGGAATAAACACAAGTGAGAAAATCTGATCCCAGTAACTGTGAAATTTGTTTGTACTGTAACAGACTGATTTTAAAATCAGAGTCACATGGAATATCTGAGGCAAAGGGTAGAACTGAAGATCAGCTATGGTCTCTGACAGCAGGTTGCTCAGAGCTGTGTCCGGTTGGCGTTTGAATGTCCCCAAGGATGGAGACTTGAACAGCTTCTGTGGGCCCTATATTCTGCTATTAAATCACACTCAAAGTGAAAAAAAAAAAAAGAAAAAAAAGCCATTTCTTACATTTCAAAGGCATTTGCTGCATTTCCTTTTGCACCCATTGCCTTTTGCCATAGCTATGCACATGGGCACTGTGACAGGATAAGAGGCAGCAGACTCAAGTTGTACCAAGAGAAGTTTCAATCACAGAAAAGAAGTGTTCATGAGGATAGAAGTCACTAGGACTCCAGTGCAGCTGTAGAGTCTCCATTCACAGTGGATGCGGCCTTAAGCAACCTGGCAAAAAACCCTGTTTTTCTTGAGCAGGGTTTTGACCAGATGAACTACAGAGGTTCGTTCTCATTTGCTCTGTGATTGCCATTTTAAGAACAGAAAGTATGAGTTTTGTTAAGGAAACTTTCCAGTTTGACTATTATGTTACCATTCCTGTGACTCTCTGGCAATCACACTCCCACCATCACAGATTTTCCCTGCTGGGACAAAAGCCCCTTCACAGCAGTGGCTTCAGTGACCCAACAGGTCCCCACTTGACTCTTGCACATACCTCTCACATTCAAACCAGATTTTCTCACTAGCTCAAGCCCAGATTTCCCTCAGCAGAGTCTCAGGTGTCTCATTCCATAAAGCCACTTATTCATGGTGCAGTAACACAGAAGCAGCTCAAGCTGGTGCCTCTGAGGAGGGGCCTGGAACAAATGATCTCTTGGGTTTTTAATCCCCTCCCAGTCCAAGCACCAAAGTCTCACTGTTCCTCCTGAGCCATCAGCTCCTGCTGTGTCCCTGAGTGTCCCTCACCTGGCTGTGCCTCAGGTGCCTGTGCCTATTGTTATACAAAGGGTCATACTGTTTTGTCATGATGTCCTTCCCTTCCCTTCCCTTCCCTTCCCTTCCCTTCCCTTCCCTTCCCTTCCCTTCC